>MU158728.1:71140-107132 GCA_015888305.1 Antheraea pernyi | reverse complement strand
AGCATGTATAACCACCATGAGAGGCTGCCCCACCATGCCGCGCATAATCTCGGGTAGGTTCGTCGTGCCGGTTGGTGACCGGATTTGGGGTCCCGGCGATCTATTCCGGGGGGGGTACGGGAGCCCTTCCGTCCGCCGGGTCAGTGCAATGCAATTCTTGCAGGAGTTATAGTGAGCCGGCGATTAACATTGGTCACTTCTGGACACGGACGGAGGTTGTTCGCTCTTCTCGTTTCTTCCTAAAAAAATCATGACAGCGGACGGAAGGGCTCCCGTACCCCCCCGGAATAGATCGCCGGGACCCCAAATCCGGTCACCAACCGGCACGACGAACCTACCCGAGATTATGCGCGGCATGGTGGGGCAGCCTCTCATGGTGGTTATACATGCTTGGGCCCCTGTACTGTACCGCGGGCGGCCAGCGGAACAACCGTTTCTACAGGTCTCCCTGGCCGCCGGATCAGTGCAGCACTCTTAGGCGGTGAACTACCGGAGAATCTCACCGGTACCCGAGCCACGGCGAAAGTCATTCGGTACTGGATATACAAGAGCTGATCCCGAAACGCGACACGCAGAACGAATCACTATTACGGGTTTTTTCACTACATGCAGGGTGGTCGCGACCCAGTCGGGCTTCAAAACCCTACCACCCCGCTGTCGCCATTGCCTCGTTCGTTACTCAGCAGGGTGCATCACGTGCAGGTGAGGTTGGCTTGGGTGTCTCAAGTCTTAAGATGTTGTGCGACACCCCTTACACCCCAAAAACTTTAAAAACCCAAAAATTTTAGCAACTAAATGTTGCCGATGGATTACGTAGTGTATAGCATACACCTCGGGCACATTTTGCTTTAAATAGCTGACAAATCCTAGATAACATTGCAGGTGCTCCATCTGTTGCCACAGATAGTATATTTGATAAAGGGATTGCTTTTTCTGCGAAATAATCCCTCATTGAAGTGAATCAATTTCGTCTTGTTTGAAATTACCAGAGAAAAGTAAGTAAATTATTTAAAAAAAAATCTTGTAGTTTCTCCGTTTGACTTGCAAACTTGAGAGGTATTAGTAGTTCAATAATAAATTAAGTACAGTTGCATGCTTATTCCTTTATAGTTACCTTTTTCAAAATTTTAAGAATCGGTAGTATATACTTTTACGTCTGAATCTTTATAAACAAGTTTACTACATGATTCCTTTAAGTCAAACGGAGAAACTACAAGATTTTTTTTTAAATAATTTACTTACTTTTCTCTGGTAATTTCAAACAAGACGAAATTGATTCACTTCAATACTTACTTCACTTTAACTTACTTGACTTTAACTAACAAAGTTCCAATGACAAATTAACATTGTTTGTCTCTAACATACGTATTTTTTTAAATATAAGCGAATTGAACAAGTCTGCACAAGTTCAATTGAAGCAAGTCTTGACAAACATTACTAGGACGAGCCAGAAAGCAATATATATGAACATCCACCTATATCAAATTTGCAGGTTGTTACAAGTTCAAGTGTTCCGGCCGCTAAGTGAATAGTTTGCCAAATTAAATTTAATGTGTACTCGGCTATTGTAAATAGAATAATTTCTACTATGGAATTTATAATAATTTCATTCTTTCATTCAGATTTAATTTCAACAAAAGCACATATAAAAACAATTTTACAAGGTCATCTCATAATCAATCCCGAATTTTCCCATGACCAATGAATGTACTTATGAATTTCTCTGAAATAGCTCCATATCTTTATCAAATTCTATAAATATTTACCTTTTAGAGTTATTTAGTTATATGTTTATTGTAAAAAAGTATTATGTAAGTACAAACGTATTATCATTATTATTTATAGGAAGTTAAAGTTTTCGACTCGACTTGCGTATTCATTAATTATTGTCGACCCCCATTTGCAGCTCGTGCTCCCCCAGACTTTGTTTTCGCTGCCGTGGACCCCTTGAAGTTCGATATAGACCCCCAGGGGTCCATGTGGACCACTTTGGGACCTATGCTATAGACGGTACTCGTCGTGTATTACGTCCTCAGTTTTTCAGTGGTTATCTTATAGTGCGGACGGTGCCTACTAGAAGGTGCAATTCAGTGTCTGATTTAATATAAAAAGTGTGAAAAATGTGTTTGTATTTTAATACAAATACAATAACATTTATGTTAATGCCTAATTATAATTGGAAGGAGAACTCAAAAAAATATCTCACGGAACAATGATTTTTGTTTTACACCAGTCTGTTACCAATACTTACATTGAACAATTTTATTTGGGAATCTATGTCTCGTATTTGGTTCTCAAAATATAATCGATGATCAGGATTTTTAGTTTTTTTGTATTTATCCAATAAAAGTTTCATTATCGCCATAGAATTTTTTAATGAAAATGACGCTTTCAGATGTTGCTCGTCAATCAAATCTGTATCATTTTCATCATCATCATCGTCTAATATAAATTTTGTTCTTTCACGAACTTCTTCTTTAGTTTCCTTATCTGGTTCTTCATACTCTATGAGAATGTTTTCAATCGATGTTTTATATAGGCCTTTATGTTGAAATAACCAATAATGCAGGGGATCTCGTTCTGATCCATAGAATTCATAAAGAAGTTTGATTTCGGGAATCTCGTCTCTAAGGCTTTGAGAGCTAATAATTCCATTATTTAGAACTTCAAAACGAATCATAGCTCTTCGAAAATCCATCAATTCACACTTTAATGTAAACCTATTTTCCAAAAAAAGGCCATAAGACGCATGATGTTGGTTAGCTCTCAGTTTGCTTAAATTAATATTAGTCATGGCTTCATTCTTAGACTGACCGCCAATTCGCACTACGGATTCGGTGGTTGCTAGTATAGCTTCCAGAAACTGGTCTAGAGCATGATTAGTATAACATATAACCAACATAAGGCACCCATTCTTTTGTTGTAAACTATGTAGTAAGGTATTTGCTATCTTTACACCCAAATATGTTTTACCGGTTCCCGGTGGACCTTGAATTACGGCAAATTCGTTAGTAAGTGCGAGATGAAACGCTTCATACTGACTTTCGTTAAATCCCAACTGGTCTTTAGAAGGCCATGTTTCTTTTTGTAATGCATTGAATGTTATATTTAAGGGGTGTTTAATATTCTCTTGAATTTGGCTCAACGTACGAGGACGTCTTAATTTACCGATACCCCCTTCATCATCACCAGGAGAAACTTTAAATTGAAGAAGGTCATTTATAATATCATAATATTCTTCTTCTTCTTCTTCATCGTCATCAAGAACATGTTTTATCGGAAAAGTAAATTTCACTTCAGGCGTCAGATACGCCGGCGGCTTTACTTCAGGCTGAAATTTTTTTACCAATATATTTAGATATGTAAGAACTTAGCTTGAAATTTAGTGTAATATCGAGACAAGTTTTCTTTCATTAAAGTACAGAATAAAGTAAATTTTCAAAAAAAAGTATTAACCGACTTCAATATCAGTCAAAAACCCATAAGGCACTAAAAAGCGGAAAATAAATAGTTTATCAAATTAACCAAATTAAATAAAACATATGAATATGTGTGCTACCTAGAGATGTACTGGCTGTACCAAATTGAAATGGGACCACACTGGAAGTACCAGCTTTCAAATAAAAAAAGAATAATCAAAATCGGTTCACCCAGTCCAAAGTTATGAGGTAACAAACATAAAAAAAAAAAAAAATACAGACGAATTGATAACCTCCTCCTTTTTTTGAAGTCGGTTAAAAAGTAATCCCCTTTCTCGGTAACTTATTTTAATAGTATGCACAGAAGAGGATATAGTATTCTCAAGTAAATATCAAGATATCTCGGCTATAAAGAAGATAAGGTTTAGGACTCATATTCAATGGAAGATCTACACATATAATGATAATGTTTCTGTACGTGTTAGATTTTTGTGAAAACAATTGTTGCAGGTGTCCGTCTCTATATTTGTCTGTATGAACTGAGTTCACAATAAAGCATTTCCTCGAGTAACATTTAGTCTTGGTTTTATAAAAATCGGTTCACTCTATCAAAAGTTATTGTAATTTTAATGACGACGCGACTTAAGTAGAAGAGAAAAGTAGATAAGTAAATGGACTATATATACATAGAGATGATTTTATTAGTCATTGTTCTTTTACATTAGGTTCCACGCGGACGGAGTCGCGGGCACAGCTAAACATTTATAAACATCTAGTTTTAGTATATCGTGCAGCGGTCGGCGACCGCACTGTACGCAAGTACCATTTAGTATATTACCAACTTGATGATTTTTAGATTTAGATATTGTTAGAGAGAACTGATTGAATATTGTCATTTAAATGAGTATTTATAAAAAGTAACATATTAGTGATTATACTTACATTCACTTTGACTATGTATTGGTGCATAGCTATATTTTCTGAAAACATTGGATCTTGCAAGGCTTTCATCACATGATAATAGGGTTCATAGTATACTTCGCTCTCTATCATAGTATATGTTTTCTCGGGATTGTAAATGTCATCATCGAATTCGTCATTGACTAAAGAGACCGGTATCTGAAACATTTGTAAACAGCAGATTGTATTTGAAATTATTAGTTACTTTTTGAAAATAACGATGTAGGTGCGAAAATGTCAAAACAAGACTATTTAAGACCTAAACAAAAATCTCCGAATAACAATAAAAATAGATTATAAATAAAATAAAATGAAACGAAAACAAATTCATCAAAAAAGGTTGCGAAGAAGGTTGCTATGCTCGACTGTATGTATTATTTTACTCTTACGTTCCAATTACCCTTTTTCATTCTACATTCAACAATGATATTATAACATACTATTATAACATACAACGAGTGTCGACCACTGGGCGCCCACTAGTAATATTTAATATGCAAGCCGCTGTTACTTGTAAATACGGCCTAGCAAAAATCTGGAATATTTAATGTTGATTCTGTTGGTAATCTAAATAAATAAGTATTATTAATTTTACTCACCTTGCCTACAGATAAATCATTTACGTCTCTATCAAGAATTGTAGCAACGATAAAACTTTGAAAGTTATCCTCCGAAAACAAAACAAGCGACCCATATATAAATCGCTTATTATATGCCCAATTTGTTCTTTTAAATTGTTTGTTTCTTTTATTACTGATATCTATTTGGATCATACAGCCGAAAGTTGTGTTTGATATGTAGGGTGCAACGAATTTTACATTCCGATGGACACTGAAACACGATTATAATTAGCACAGTGAATAGGTTCGAGATAATTTCTAGTACTGTTCGTATGTACATAGCTCAAAAACGAATTATGTAACATTAATAAATAATAGTTTAAAAAAACTAAAAAAACACGCTTTCATAAAAAATCCAACTAAAAAACAGTTTTTTTTTTTAATAAATTTGGATTAAGAATAGTGTAAATTAGAAATAAATGTATATTTTTGTAAAAAGTGACAAAAAAATGATAAAAAATACTGATATCTGGAGGTGCTGATATTAACAGTAACGCATGTTACAGCACCTCCAGATATCATTTTTCATTTTTTAGTTAAATTTTTTTAACTTTATTTTTCGTTTTATTGTATTGTCATCGACCTTTGACAGGTGTGCAAAGTTTGAATTCAATCTGATCGTTCAAAGTAGGACAAAATCGAGCTCAAAAGGGTCGGTTACATACATACATACAGGTGAAGCTAATAAAAGCATCACAAAACATACGTACTAATGTTACTCGATCTGCCAAAACCTTTTTTTATAATATCGGTGACGAGAGAACAACCACATATAGTGAAATTTTAAAAATTTAATTAATTATTTATAATTACATTTACATTAGAGCTTACTGTGTTACTACAAAAAAGTTAAATACGTATTGAATGTTTGCTTTATAAAGATTTCGTATTAAATGCACCGCGGTCGCCAAAGACAAGTTCGCGTTATCCTTTGTCGCAAGTATAACCTAAACTAACCAAAGCGAGACAAAAGAGCGAGATGACGACCGCGGTGCATTTAATACGAAACCTTTTTAAACCAAGTATTCAATACGTATTTAACTTTTTGTAATAACACCAATATGGTTGTGAAAAATGGCAATACTTTTACTATCATCTGAGAAACTGGTATTTTAATTGCAGTTCTGTTTTATAAAACGTCAAAAATTGTGTAGTAAGTAAGCTACATAAAAAAAACAGCACTTAAACGATACTTACCGTATATTATCGTATCTGTGTCGGTTGGGATCGCCTTTGTATTGCACTAAAACATAAATAACATAATATACTATTTATAGCTTTAAAACCACATGAAAATACATACGTAAGGCATCGAATAAGATATTAGACAACTTATAAATTAAGACATCCGCGGCATAATGAACATATAACAAAAAAACTGTTTCTCGTTAGAAAAACGTATACGCATTGTGTATTTAAATATCCAGAACTTAACCCGTCAATAATTAGCAATTGAAATTAATAGGTATTATTGTTAAACAGTAACTTTGTTACTTAATCATAAATTGTATTAAATTATATCACGGTAATAAAAGAAATAATTTAGATTACAAATTGAAACTTGTACAAAAGTCTAGGCAGCGGTCAACATATGTATCAACTATGGAGGTATATATTCATAGCCATTCTGTATTTTATCTATTGTAACACAAGCATAAGGAACAGCCCACAAGTAGAAAGTAATAACATTTTATATAATAGGTCTTTACCTATGAAATTGTCGTTCTGCAGTACTGGCCATTTCAAATTAAAATAATTTTTGTTTGGCTAAGAATTCTAATTTAAAATTAATGTTATTTTAAAAACATGGAATTCTTTTTCCAATGGTAGTCATTTGTTTATTGATTAGTGTCACATTTTCATCGCATTTCAATCTCTTTTGTCATCATCGATACGTTAAAAATTCGAGTAATTATGGAATATGAGTACCGTCGTGGCAGCAACACACGGCACGCACCACCTGTTATTGGTTTGCTCGCTTCCGTTCTGGGATTTTCGACCTGAAAAATGAACCTCGCGGTAGTCCGAAGACTTTGGTCGACAATGACGAATTAAAGGCGATTGTGGAATCTGATGATACACAATCTACGACTGAATTAGCAGTAGCTTTCGACGTTAACGTCAAAACAATGTTGGTCCATTTTCGTCAAATTGGCAAAGTAAAAAAGCTTGACAAATGGGTGCCCCATGAACTCAATGATCGCCAGCGCGAAGTACGCGTCGGGCCGTGTCTTGCACTGCTCAACAGACACACAAATGAAGAAATTTTGAACCGCATTGTTACCTGCGATGAAAAATGGATTCTGTTTGATTACCGCAAGCGCTCAGCAAGTTGTTTGGATCCTGGTTCAGCACCTAAACAATGCCCAAAACGAAAACTTACCCCTAGAAAAGTGATGGTCACTGTTTGGTGGTCTAGCGCCGTATTCAAAGGCATTTTGTACTGCCTCTCGGGTATTAACTGTTTTTCCCGCCAAGGAGTTATCCAAATTCTGGAAAAAGTAGTAGTCTGTAGACGCATGGTCTGGTGAGTAGGGCGGATGACGGAGAACTTCCAACCCCAGTTCTTGCAACTTGGAGACCGTCTGCTGTGCAGTATGAGGTCGCGCGTTATCGTGCAGGAGCAGCGGAGACGAGCGATTGACCAATGCTGGTTGGAGATGTGCCAGCTTCTCCATCATTGTGTTCAGTTCTTCACAGTACACATCTGCAGTAATGCTCACCCCGTTTGGTAAGAAGCTGTGATGAATCACACCGGCGCTAGACCAAACATGGTCAATCGCTCGTCTCCGCTGCTCCTGCACGATAACGCGCGCCCTCATACTGCACAGCAGACGGTCTCCAAGTTGCAAGAACTGGGGTTGGAAGTTCTCCGTCATCCGCCCTACTCACCAGACCTTGCGCCTACACACTACTACTTTTTCCAGAATTTGGATAACTCCTTGGCGGGAAAAAAATTCAATTCGTTTACAATTTTTCATACAAAACGGCAATTTCATAGGTAAAGACCTAATATTTTTTACAAATTTATTTATTGAAGATATTTTATTTTACCGTGGAAATGAATTATAAGTACATAAATGATCATTTTAAATATTATCGAGAATTCGAAAGCTCACAGAAATCAGACACAATCCCTGAGCCTATATATGGCTCTGGTATTGTATTGTATCACTACATATTATAAAACAAAGTCCTCTGGAACGTCTGTCTGCCTGTTTGTCTATTCGGGATAAACTCAAAAACTACTGAGGGGATGTTCACACGGTTTTTACCAGTACATAAAGCGATTCATGAGGAAACTTTAGGTATATAATATGCCAAGATTTATATTAACTTTCGAACAAATATTATTTGTTAGTGACCTGACAACATGATAAAAATAGTAACGCACATATTCCTTCACGAAGAGGTCCAAAGCAATCTTCTCTCATCAATCGGAACTGTACGTCTAGATAATGTTCCACACCTTGGTAACCGGCCTCAATAATATTGGGACGCAAAAACGGTTTGTGATCAAAGAAATCCTTAGGGGTCGGTTGAAGACTTAATTGTCTAAAGTCGTCTGGCGGCTTAATGTTGTGGTTAAGATTACCGCCTTGTGCTGTATTTTGTACAACCTATAATAAACAAACATTAATAGGCATGCTTGCTTTGGTTGGTCATTTATCAAAAATAAGTACAGGATTGCGTAACGGAAACAGGAGAAAAATACCAGTAACTTAATAGCAACTTGATGACAAATAAAAGTCACATCAATTAAACATTATAACGTTGCTAATCCATGAAACTTTAATGCAAAATTAATGAACATTAATAAAATGAAAAGAGTTTGTGAGAATAAAGAAGAAAACACTCCATTTTAACCTACCCTAGTAATAAAATAGCATCTAATAGACAACATACCTTGTAACTCATTTCAAAATTAGTCAGCTTTTCGCGGAGTTCAATTATTTTGTTACCGTATTCTTCTGACAGGGTGAAACCATGCCGCTGAGCTAATCCCTCTAAACACGATTTTGATATGGCTTCTATTAAAGATCTACAGTTTTTCAGGGCGGTTGATGGTGAAGCGTTTATAATGCATTCGCAAAACATAATGAAATTCTTCCAGAAATCAAGTTGATTGTTCCAATATAAACTATTTGTTTGTTTATTTTCTACGTAAGGTAAATCCATTAAGAATTTCAATAGATTAGGAATAAACGGTGAATTACATATGTCTAATAAAAGCTTTAACTTTAACTCAACAAAAGAAGATCTGCAGATTTTTGATATAATCTCGAGAACTAATACAAATACATCATTCTTTTCTATTGGTAATCCTATAAGGTGAAAGAAAGCATCCTTTTTTGCGTGAAGTTTAATAATAATATCACTTTCATCCGAGTTCGCTAGCTCTTCTAAAGTTTTAAAACCGATAAATTTCGGTCTATGTTCTTGCGTTCTAATGGGATAATTGGTTCGTAAATTACCACGTCCACGGCTCTGTTCGGTAAAGTTGCGATTGTGTGGACTATTTATGATCTCATAACCTCTTCCAGGACGGTTATATTCTGCAAGGAGTTAATTATTTTACGAACAACATGTCTTCATTTCTTTAGCCTAGATATTTTAATAAATATAGCAATATCAACCTAAGAGTATACACTTATATCTTCTAAAAATACTGGTAAACATTAATGCTCTTTTTAATAGGGATCTATGAACTGAAAAACGAATATAAAAAACAAACATACCTACTTAAACACCGCTATGAAATGTAGACGAAAGAAAAACTGCGCTGTCCAGTACCTTCTACCTAATGTTACCGTACTTTAATTTGGGTGTTACATTGACAGGTGTTTACTAGGAAATGCACTATTAACATAGAACACAACATACATTCGAAGTAATCTCGTCCGACACACTTCCAATGAATTATCATTGCCAACACTAAATCACACACCACTCTGGGTCCCGAGTGAAAATCAGTGCTGAATGACTAACCTCCAACAGCACACACGCTGACTCGTGGCCCATTTGCTACACACACACACTTAACCATCAATTTGTATTTTTTATTGTTTATATGTATGTTTTTTCTTTTTTTTTAATTGTACGCGTTTTCCTATTTACTTATGTGTGTTGCAAATAAATGTTTTTTCTTTCTTTCTTTCTTTCTTTCTAAATCAGTGTTATTTATTTGTTAGTTATTCAAAAGACGACAGGGCAGGATCCGTGATTCCTTAACATTTAAAGTACTAAAAGAGCCCTGTTATTTAAGGTACCTGTACCGAATAAGACCCACTTATTTTATTTGCGGACATAAAAAAATAAGTTAAACAAGTTACAATAAAACATAAAATATACTCGAATAGTAATTTTATTAAGTAACCGAAGCAAGGCAATATTTCAGAATAACAACAAAACTGTAATAGTTACATTGTTTAAAAAAAAATGGGGAAACGGGCCTCTTTGGAAACTAATGTTCCAAATAAAGCACTAAATTAAAATAATAATTATTCTTCAGTTACTTCTATACACCATTATGCTAAATAGCAAATTATAAGTTATTTGATGAGTTTTTTCTTTTAAAATTTATTAAAGCAGTAAAAACCTCATCCGACATCATCGCATATCTGTCATTCGATCTTCTTAACATGTTACACAGTACCAGATAATTTGTACTACAGTTGGCTGAGAAGTCGTTGAACTGGTGGTGGATGATGGGGTTTCTAAATATAAAGTAGAAGAATTTTCTGACTGTTTTAGGTAAAAAAATCTTTGATTACCCTTTGGGCCTCTGATAATTTGTTGTTTTTCTTCTTTGCGGCACTAGTCGATTTAGGAACTTTCGGAGTTGATGTTGGTGTAACAAATTGAGATGAGGGAATGTCGTCATCTTCATCATTGAGTGGCTATATGTTATGCATTTCAACTACGAAACATTCTGACGACACCGATAGAGCAAAGGCAGTTCCTGGTATGTTTAACGTAACGACAGTTTCCACACATCTTATTGGGCCTTTATACATGCCCTGTGGCCTTATTGAGAGTACAGACGCAAAAAAAAATTAAATAGACCAATCAATATAAAAGTAATCACTCTATTTAAATTTGCATTTTATAATCGACGTGTTATATGATAATTTACGAACTATAAACAAATATAAATCTTGCTTAAGGCATTAATTCATACAAATAACTAGGAGCGAATTTTTATAAAACCATACAGACAACTGATTTCCATATTGTTTCTCATAACACTGACAACAATCTACGCGGGCATCAACGGCTGTTTCACCCATCCAACCCTACGTCCCTATGGCTATTTGATTACAGTAGAATAAACTGGAATATTCGAATCTTATACGGAGAATTTAAACGTGGTGCTTATTTAGTACAGATACCTTATACGAGTATGTGTTACAGCTATAGCCGCATAACGTAATCTAACTTCGCTTCGATACACTGTGAACGTAATACGGCGGCATCTAGTAGCAGTACAGTCGATAATCTTTAGCTGTCGATAATTATCATATCTAGATAAGCAGTTGTTTTATTGTCACTGGACCACGGGCACTCGTGTCAGGAATTCTCTTACCGAAATATTCGTCTGTTTAGCCCTTCATGTCCGAACGGTTCAAACGACGACGCAGACGCGAATACTATTAGAATCGAATTAGTTTATTGACGTAGGTTCAAATCCATCAAATCAAATATAAACGTTGTGTTGAAACCATAGAATGGCGATAGAGTTTTTTCTAAGTACGCCTGGCTAGCTACCATCGTCAAGTAGAAAATTTGCTACCAAGCACCTGTTGGTGTGTACCGACAGGTGCACTCAAGAACCAGTCCCCTTTAGGCTTAGCGTGTTTACCATCCCAGACCACATCGCCATTTAACATATTTATTATTAACTTAAATTATTATTAATATTAACATATATATATTAAATTATTACATTATCATATATATTAAATTATTATATAAAGCTAGCGGAACCGGCGGACGATGTCGTGCCTTGATAAAAAAAAAACCTAAAAGTCAACCGCAGCGCCACATACCGGGTCCAATCTAAACCATTCTCGGATCCACTGGAACACGCATACAAAATTTCATCAAAATCGGTCTAGCCGTTTAGGAGGAGTACAGTGACATACATACGTACAGAAGAAATTTATATATAAAGATTAAATCATTAATATTAACATATATATATTTCGGTCTAACGTTAAAACCTATAACGCATAGAAAAAACACGACGCAGGTACTTTGCGAATTCAGGATTTAGCATTGTATCCGCATTCGACATTGCTTCTATTTCGCATAGGAACAATGAATGCGCTAATAATTAATGTATAAATTACACAGAAGTGGGCATTACAATTTTAATATTTTTGTGTTACTGTACCTCTATTTTGTGATTGCGAATGCCTTGGCCGATGAATATTCATTGGAAGGTTCGGTTGTTGATTAGTTTCACGACGCCAATTCTTTGACCTATGTCTCTTCTTTGGATTACATTTACGATTCTGTGGCGCTGAAGTACCTGGAAACAAATCAAGAATGTTATTTTATAACTAGATTGTGCTACGACTACGTTCTTGTTAAATAGTTTACACCAGGTGTATGTTTAGACAGTAGCAATATTTACGGAGGAGGTACGCCATTCTCGTTTTAAATAAATAAAAAAAATAGATACTTGATATTTGACCTATTTATTTAGAAACATACAAACATTATACTCAATCGTCTAATTGTCCATGTTAAAGCAGTGTCAATGACCGTCGGGTGAAATGAAAGTGAAACCAACCGACTAACAAACGATAATTTTTTGAAGTTCGAACAAACAAAAGGGTTTTTGTCCGTTTATTAAAGTTATCGTTATACAAAGTTATTAACTCCGGGTTGCCGTTCGCAGGTTTTATCACCGGTCATTCAACCTTGGTTTATTTAAGTTATTATCCATCCTATTGAAATTCTTGGAACAAACTTAACATAAGGTTCTCTTTGTTGTCTCTTAGTATTTGTTTTGATATAATTATTTTACGTGTTAAATGTGACCAGGGAGTGCTATATCCTAGAAAACTGCGAGTATACCTGTTACCTGTTATATTGCAAATAAGCGTATATAACGTGCAGCACTGCGGTGGTGCGAGTGATGCGCCGATACTAAACCTTGTTGGGCCTTTGTGCTTACTGGTTCCTTCCCGTGGGGGCTGAAGAAGATGGTGCTTGCCGTCGTAAATCAGAGTTTACGGCGCGGCGGTGGAAAGCAAAGAGCTCCCGCGTCACCGATAATGATCACATTTAAGTAGGCCGCGAGTTATATTTTGGCTGTCTATTAATAAAATAATACATATACATGTATATGGCAACAAAAATATAAAGACATCTATATACATAAATGATAAAACTACTTTTTAAAACATATTTAAAATTAAGAAGCTTGCACCATAGCACTGTAAAAGTTTAATACTCGATGTAAAAAACATACATACCCAGTTCCATGTTATCGTCGTCCATGGTTGAAGGTCTGAAAAAAAAATAAGATGATATATAAACAAAGTAAACTGGCATATACGAGTACATAGTCCTGCTACTGTCTAAGAACGTCTTTCGGACGAAAGATATTCAGGCAGTCAGTCAGAACATGAAAAAAGTTATAGTACTTAGATGTCAATATCTATACATATAATAAAAATGAAGTGTCTGTATGTAATATCAAAATTTAAAAAAATAACTGATTGGATATGAAATTTTACAAGCAACTGATAACAACAAAAATGCAATTTTTAAAAATTTTGTCGGTCTGACTGTCTGTTTGTTCCGGCTAATCTCCGAAACGGCTGGACCGATTTTGACGGTAATTTCACTGGCAGATAGCTGAAAATACAGCGGGTTACTTAGGCTACTCTAAATTAGACTAGCTATTAACCGCGGCTTCGTCTGCAATGTTATCTCCAAAACAGTTAGACCGATTTTCACGGAACTTTCACCAGCAGATAGCGGACATCATAGCAAGTAATTTAGTTTAATTTAATTGAGACTAGCTGTTAACTGTGGCTTCGCCCGTAGTGCTATCTTCAAAACGATTCGATCGATCTTCACATAACTTTCACTGGCAGATAGCTGATCTTATAGAAAGTAATTCGAGCACTTTTAGTTTATACTAGCTGTTAACCGTGGTTTCGCCCGCAATGCTATCACCAAAACGGTTAAATCGATTTTCACGGGACTTTCACTGGCAGATAGATAACTTTAATGATATAGAGGTCTTCCTAATAGGATTTTAGATTATAAACGTATTACGTAAAGAGTTCCATAATTCAATTTCTTGCGGAACAGACAAACGTTTATTTTTTGTATAGTCACGAAATCTTAATTATAATGGCAATGTATATTAAATATAATGTAAATCTTTATAATAATAATAAATTTATTTATTTGACCTCACAATTAGATTCTTACAGCTATACAATATTGTTTGTGAACAAAAAAAAAAAGAAATAGTATACATTTTACAGAACAGTAAATTTATAGTGCAAATTAATGTGAGGTCTGGAGTCTGAAAAAGGTTCAAAGACCTAAACTACAGATCTCCAGACTCTCGTTCTCTAGAATGGAGCTGTATTCTTATTACTTTTGCTAGAAACGTAAATTTATCAACAAGGATCTTATGAAACTATAGATAATAGATTTTCAGTATTATTGTATCGTCAACACTGTAAGATATTTAGGTATTAAAATAGACAGTTCCCTCTCTTTCCAGCCTCATATTGAACTTCTTACGTCTAGAGTTCGTAAACTTATTTTTATATTCAAAAATCTACGACACATTGGAGATTCAAAAATGATTAAATCAGTATATTTTGCCTTCTGTCAGTCTATTATTACATATTGCATCACATCCTGGGGTGGGGCCGCTAAAACAACCTTAACAAAATTAGAGCGTGCTCAACGAGCAGTTTTAAAAGTAAGCTCGTTTTTCCGTTTAGATTTCCTACAGTTAAACTGTATAGCATATCGAATGTTCTTACTGTAAGACAACTTTTTCTCCAAAAAACTATCCTTGCCATACACCGTCGAATTGGCAAAATATACTGATTTAATCATTTTTGAATCTCCAATGTGTCGTAGATTTTTGAATATAAAAATAAGTTTACGAACTCTAGACGTAAGAAGTTCAATATGAGGCTGGAAAGAGAGGGAACTGTCTATTTTAATACCTAAATATCTTACAGTGTTGACGCGCTGTAATTGAATACAGGAACAAACAGAAGTATCTTGAAGTAGACAAGAGTGTGCGGATAAAGAAAGATGATTATAAGGAGTGTTTTTATAGTTTAATAATATTTAAGTTATTGTTTCATTAGTTCCTTATACAGTGTAAGTGAGCACTGAGGTAGTTATATGGTGGGTTAAGGTTCCAAATATGTTGCTGATGACAAACCTCATTTGGCACGGTGTTAGTATTTATATATCTTATGTACACGTTACATGTTACTTTTAGTGGCGTGCGCGTCGTACTTACAATTGTCTTTAAAGAGCATTTCTGTAATTGTACATAGTCTCACAATTTTACAATTCATTAATACGATTTAAAATAACACGTGCGGAGCTGCGGGTACAGCTAGTTGTAAATATTTATTAGTAGTATAAGCGGCCAGACGCTAAACAGCATTTTAGAATATCTCACTGTTCCTCATCGAGAAAATAGTTATTAGTTTATCATTATTACTTATATTCGAATGAACACTTGATATAAAATAAAGGACTTGGCTCTAGCACAAGCTGTGTTTTATATAAATTGATATCTACATTTCACTAAAAACATCATTTAGCGCTCCCTTGAACCCCGCGAGGACAATACAGTGACACTGCATTCACTAGTTTTCACAAACTTCATTTAAAAATACTAGCATGCACATTTTAATAGGCAACCAGGCCAAAACATATGTTGTCCCTTTCATAACTGCATTAAAAAACGTTTTACAGACAAATATCGCACTATAAACAGTCTATATCAAACAAACATAAAAAAAAAAAAAAAAAAAAAAAAAAAAAAAAATACAGACGAATTGATAACCTCCTCCTTTTTTTGAAGTCGGTTAAAAACAGCCACGACTAACGAAAGATCGAGAATTATGACTGTCCTAATTACGATTTTTTTTTTAAATAAGATAGTGCTCCGCCTTATTAAATCATCATACGCGTTGTAATTAGCCTATTTTATTAACTGCGTTTATTATGGAGGTGGATTTTATTATCCATTTAACTTTAAATACTAAACTATATTTTGTTATGAAATTTAATAACTCAGACGTACATGTACCGCCAGTAAGTTATGTGTTATTCATAATAAATTTACGCGTGGAAAACACTATCGGCAACGAACTATCGGATTGCTTGTACACAGACGCATCACAATACCTGACCATGTGGTTTGTACAAAAAAGGAACTCGGTAACACTAATTTAAAGTTATAATTGAAAATACAAAGACGTGCGAACGTTATTCTGCTCTTTTATCGTACTTAATTTTGAATACGGTTTTAGCGCGACAAGAAGCCGAAGCTTTGTCTTTATTAGTAAATATATAATACTCGTCGATTTGGAGCCCATATGTTGAGTCAAATAACATCTGGAAACGCGCAAGTGAGGTTCACACGGTACACCTGCTGAATAACTATGGAAAATAATTATATAGAAAATATTGCATGACTAGAACGGTAAGTAGCTTGAACCCCTACAATTAGTCGTGGTATTTTGTAGTCAATGCTATTATACTAATTAGTTATAATATCATTGTTTGCAGTCAATCTGAACATGAAAGTTCAAAATTTCTAAATGCCATCTTTTATATGAAGACTATTATACTTATGGCGGGCGTACATTTTAAAACCATTGTATTTACAGTCACAATATTATTGTATACTAATGGAAATGCTTAATCCAAAGATGCTCACGTATCTGTTAGCTAATAAATTTCTAAATATATTTAATACAAAATGGCACCCTTCATATGAAGTTTTTTTACTTACTGAGGAGGTGGGTAAGTGTCTATATTTTAAAAACATTTTATTTGCAGACACACTATTATTGAAATGTAAATGTAATGAAAGATGAGTAAATACATGTATAAGCTAATAAATTTCGAAATCTAATCAAAGAAAATGTTTAAAAGGCCGGGAATTCTTTACTACGAGTTCCAATACTTACATGACAAAATCACGTCAGACGTCTTCAATGATAATAAAACGGTAAAGGAAACCAATTCTTTAATTAAACGCTCACGATTACAAAGTCCTTTGTATTACATGCAGGACTGAAAACTAATAAGAAACTTCGTTGTAACAAATAAGTACTGAATTGCTACGTTCACCACGAAATTTTGCATGGCGTCTGCAGTGGGGGGAAACTTAATTTTTCGTATAAAATTGCAAAGATGGTTGCGCCATCTGCCTTTAGAGAAAGTTATGTTATATATCGCTAGACAAGTAATTAGTGCATATATAAAAGTGTAGGTGGCAATAGTGACAAATTACAAATATGGACTCAATCTATACACAAAACTTTTTTAAATTATATTGATATTTATATACACAACGATTTTTTTACATAACTATTCCTTTTTATTATAATGGCAGCACTGAACTAGGAATAGCGTTCTTCCCCGAAAACAGTTAATTTTTCAACCGATTCATCGATGTTTACACCATTATTTGAATAAAAAAAATAACAAATAGTAATCGATGTTACATTATCCTTAATTTTAACAAGGTTATAAAAAGTTAATAATTTCATGTAATTTTGCAAAACAAAACAAGAGTTAGGGGACAATTTTAATCTAATATTTCTTTGGTTATAGAACTATATGTATAGAAGTTGAACTATATGTACTTTATACATACTCCTCCGTACTGAACATAAAAAAGTCATTTATTTTATAATTTGCAGTGATACACAGCACAACATTATAAAATTCAAATAAATTATAGACAATGTTGTCTACAAAATCTTTGAAAAACATTACCTGCATACTCTTTAGTAACATGTAGAAATCTATAAAATATTATAAAGAAGGCAACTAGAAAAAAAGTCGAGGGAGTCATGAGGACTGCCGACAGAAGCAAAAACTCACAACAATTAATTTTATTATGAACTAGCCGACCCGTGCCCACTTCGTCGGGCGGTAATAGGCATTATCAAGCTACAACTTTTCTCTAGGTCTCAATCATATATATCTCATAATTAAGGCATCGTTCATAAGAAACGTTTTCGTTCGACAATTTTTCTCCGACTCCCCATATATTTCCCCCTAAAATCCTCACAAACTTTACCTCTTTATAATATTAGTATAGATTATCTATATCTATATATTATAATAAAACTGTAGCAAGGTCAAATCTGTACATTAAATATTTTTTGAAAATTTTGATCGGGGTAGACTTTGTTATCGATATAGAAGCCAAAAATAACCTTTTTAAAATTTTTGTCTGTCTGTCTTTCTGTCTGTCTGTCCCTGTCAACACGCATCACTCTGAAAGTACTGAACCGATTTTGACGAAACTTGGCACAGTGATAACTAATATTACGAGATTACATCTAATATCTTTTTTTATCTCATAAAACGCAAGAGATTCTCCAGGATAACGGACGAAAGTAAAAAAAATTTAGTTCATGATATTCTTGATGCCGGTTCTTCTCGATGACTGGGTTGTTTTCGGAACCGGAGGCAGCTTTGATGTTCATAAGCGTCTTCTCAGGGCCTAAATTGAATAAAGTGTATTTTGATTTTAAAAGATTTCTCACATACCAACTGGGTATATGTTTGAGTGAGTCTCTGGATATCCCAAGTTCAGTATCTCAATTAAAAAGATGGTTTATATGTAGTAAAAGTAAAATAAATTTGACAAAATTAAGATTGAATGCAGATTTCACGTATACTTTACAAATTCTTATAAAACAAACAACTAAAACAAAATGGAAATTTAATGTAGATCAAGTTTAATTTTTACAGTATGTTAAGTGATGAAGTTACAAGGGGTAGGTACTGGGAAGACATTTATCGGCAATATATGTAAGTTAGTTTTGATCTTCATTAGACACTTTAGGTAATGCTGCGAACAGGTTCTAGGCATAATTTGTTGTGGGGGACAGCAGCTGAGGTGGACACCATATTCCTATTACAAAAACGAGCAATTTATAATATGAGGCCTCACGAATCATTAGACATTTATCGTACCCAGTATAACCCAATATATTCTTGATAATTTAATGTATGTCTGCAAAAACTTAGATATGCTGGATCTGGTAAAAGAGCAGCATAATTTAAATACTAGAAACAACAAAACATTGGTCATTCCATGCTTCAGGCTCAGTAAGTCCAAAAACAGTTTTTTAGGTAATAGTGTCAGGTTTTATAAAGTCCCAAAACACATTACCGATTTGCCGAATGGTGAGTTCAAGAACCATGTCAAGCGGGTTTTAATATCTAAAGGCTATTATAGGGTGGATCAATATGTAAACGATTGTGACGTCTGGAAATGACGCCCTTCTCTGTGCATCCACTAATAACGAATGTAAATATTTATGTATTTGTAAAAATATATAACATGAAAAGACAAATCAGATCGAGTTTCTTGCCGGTTCTTCTCGATGACTGGGTTGTTTTCGGAACCGGAGGCAGCTTTGATGTTCATAAGCGTCTTCTCAGGGCCTAAATTGAATAAAGTGTATTTTGATTTTAAAAGATTTCTCACATACCAACTGGGTATATGTTTGAGTGAGTCTCTGGATAGTTTGGATTCACAACTGGAAGTTCTAAATGTCACTGTAATCGGGTTTTAGGTTTTTTAAGACTATTTGCGTTTAAAATTACAAATGAAACCTGTATAAACCGATTTGGTGCAGACGAAGTTGCACGGGTCAGCTAGTTAGAAATAAAATAAAACTAGTTTTTACTGATAATTTCTATAATATACATGTGTTGATTCTAATAAATGTAAAGAACTGTCTTGTGTTTGCACCATTTATTTCTTAATTTCATCCTGTTACAACCTCATTTCTATATAATCATGACATCATTGCATTAAAGTCTCCACTGCTCTTTCCATTATTTATTTTTCTCTTTTTCAAGTCTTCTTGTGTTCTTTCACCCTTTTGTTCAATTTAACTCTACAAGTTAAAGAAGCCAACTCTTCCATGGGCCTTAATATGATGTCCGTGTCTAAAATATATAAATACCACTATATTACAACACAAATTCAATAAAAGAATAAAATTTTACACCAAATTGAATAACCTCAAACACTTACTGTTTCATATAATTTCTTGTAACGTCATTAATTTACATTTAATTAATTACCGGTTTTGTATACATAAATGTAGCACATCTTATCTAAAAATTATAGTTTATAGATAATAGTAAAGAAATGTAACATTCATGAATCTAACAAGTAAATAAACAAATCTGCGTTTGCATACGTAACTTTTTTTTTTTTTTTCGAACTGACTACGCTATTGACCAACCAAGGTCTTAACAGCTTCACCGGACTACATGCATACGTAACCCGTCTAAATCGATGCGTAGTAGGGATGGAGAATACCAATTACACTCAATATACAGGACTTCAAAACCTCACCTTCTTTGCATTGTCCGCTTCACGTAGAATGCCCTACCTAGGAAAATATATTTCTAGTACATTTTAAAACCTTAGGTACTTAATAGGTTATTTATGAAATAAAATAGATACATTTGTATGTTTATTTATTAAAATTACCAAAATTAGATAAAAATTATAGGATAAAATATAACTGAAAACAATATCTCTCTCGTAATTAAACATATAACAGACTTAAAGTATTTTGTTAAAAATAAAAAAATTACAATTAGACCTCAAAAAAGAGATACATCACAAGAAGTATCGCAACAACTCAATAGTCAGAATCAAATCAAAGAAATACCAAATCGTCAAACGTTACAAAACTAATCATTTGAGATTGGTAGATAATAATTTAGAGGTCGTTATGACCGATATGTATACATGCGAATAGACTTATATGGGCTACGTATTAACTAGATAAATTGCAACACAGCCCTTCGTGCCCTACCGGAATTTTAAAAACAAGTTATTAATTTCGCTCATTAATAATTAATAAAAAACGTAACACAAATCAATTGGAAAACCTTGTCTTATAATAAAAAAATGAGTGTGTGTAACGTCACACACGATTGAAGTAAAACTTATTTGGCGTTATAAGAGATGGCGATTAAGTTAAAAAATAAATATATCATGAGAATTTAAAAAGTTCGATTATAATTGTTTACATGTTATGTCCATCAAGAATAACTTTTTATTGTTTTTATAATATGATTTATTCAAATTTGTTTAAATCACTTGCACTTCCAAAAATATTCACTTACAAAATATGTGGACCTACAGATGCCATAAAATGAAGGTTATGTTGGGTCAGTTTCACCTGTATTCATAAAATTCTTAAAACAATATTACATAATAATTAAACATAACCAAAACTTCTATTTTAATTTAATTCGTTACTTATCATAGTAATCTGTTCGTACTTTTCTATATTTTATTTACTTTATAACAAAGAGTCGTTAATAATATTTCCTGTGTTATTTAACTTCCGAATTAGCTGATAGATGGCACTACAGATAATGAAGCCTTGATTTAATTTGTTAGTTACTTACATTGAAACCAGATGGCAGCACGGTCGCGCGCCCGTATATACATAATTATATGTATTGTATGATTTTTGTTATTATTCGATTAATTTTTTTTTTCAAAAATTATTGTTTCATTTATTTATATAACTATTTATTGACAAAATCAAAAATATTTTAAAACTGGATGGTACAGACACGTGACGCCATATTGCCGTAACGGACTTCCGTTGCACAGTCGTGCAGTTATCTCTTAGTCGCGCCTAAAAAGTTTGACCTCAAAAATATTATTAAATTATTTTTTATAAATCAATCAATCAATCATTATCGCTTCAAATGTAAATACACAGTGTATTTACGACATTGATACGTCAAAAAACTATAAGAAAATTACCATAACAAGAGCAGTTTTCTTAAGTTACTCACACAATAATTAAAAAAGAAACATTAAATATTTTCAGAATTATTATTATATAAAGTATTAAAACCGTTCTATTTATGTATTTGGAGAATACTTTCTGAAGATATTAGAATTAAATGATGAAGTTAGCAAGGTTATTGTGCTCAGACCAAGCTGGGTGTCGTGCATTGTCCATCTCTGGTGCGAGCTGATTACTGGACAGTAATGTATGTCTACTACCGCCAATGGCTTCTCCGCATTCGTTGCACCTGCTCTCTTGCATCGCTCCCCCGCACTCACCGATAGCATAGATGTGTCCATTTGGACATTTAAACCAGTGTCCAGCTGACAAACCTATTGCTTTTACTATTAGATCACGTTCCGATTTAGTTACACAACCTGATATGGCAACAGCTTTTTCCAAAGCTTTTAAAGCCTCTAATGCAGATGATTCGTTGAATTCAAAAGTACTAAAAATAATGGATCGTGACTCTTCAGTTGCTGCTTTTACATTTTCTTGTTGTGCCGTACTCTTATACGAAGCATTATTGAAAATCTTTGCGAGTTGAATGATTGAATTCAGACGTTTGATTTCATTCCCAATATCTTTCTGTTCTTGCTGACTGATTTTAAACGCATGAAGCGACATTTTGTTTCTACATATAATGTTACATATTATTTCTACTTGTATGTCCACATCGTCTTTTAGTGTTGTTAGTTCTTCATCTCTATAATTTTTGTAATGTTCTGCAATCATGTCCATTATATTGAAATATACGAGAAACGTCTCCATTTGTAATAACGAAAATCTTCTCTTCCCTTTGATAAATGCAATTAATACATTAAATGTTTGTTTGCAATATAAATTCGAATCTGAAATATACGAATAAATAATTTAAAAATAAATTGTTACATATAAAATGTTCATTTCAAAAACAAATTCAGCAGTATGTGTCCTGTAGATGTACGTTAATAGGAAATTTAGAAATAGGTTAGTTATAACGATCATTGTTTGAGAATGTATCGATTCTATTAGAAGAAACATTTTTGTAATTTTACAAAATTAAAATTGTTAAATATTGTAATCCCGTAAACTGTAATCGGTGCTAAACAGTGTTTCGCAAATAACTACGTTTATTAAAGTAATAAGACAGTCAGGCAGAGTAAGTGGCATTTCTATTTAGACACGAGTTGATAGCTTGTCAAGCCAAGTTCAAGCTAACAGAATGACAAACGCGCCATACCGCGTGCTATATTACACGAACCATTTGGAGCCACTTTTGACCCCCTCATAACTTAAAAACTATTCCACATAAACATGTCAAATTTGGCTCATGCACTTGCGAGATACATATGTGCTCCACAACAGTTATTTAAATATTACCGTCGTGTATTCGAACGAGCCAACTCAGACCTTAGGTTTTAATATATTGTCCTAAGTTATAAGAAGAAATTATATTTTAAGTTATTATAAAATATTTTATGTTGTTACAAATACATTTCAGGACTGACCATTGAACTTGGCACCCATATGGCACACACTTCTTTTGTCGTTGAAGTCAACAACCAAGACATATATCATAATATTGAACTTGGCTCTCATTTCACATTTATGTTTTTGATGGGATATTTATGTCCACTTACTTGTTGTGTATTTACATCAAAGTGTTTTAAGTATACTGACTGTTGCAATAAGATTCGAAAGAACTTTATTTTAGGAAAAAAGAAGTTTTTACTTACCAATAGTTGAACCATAAGTTCTTAAAAATGCTTTAATTTTATTATTCAGTTCCAGTTTCTTATGATTTATTACTTTTACATTTCCGAAAACACGCTCCTTGATAGGATTGATTTCGTGTTTAAAAGTGTTAAGAACTATGTCCTTATAGCGATTTGTGTTTATAATGGGCTTGCGACATAGAGGACAAGCTCGTATCGCTATAGTTTCTTTGTCGGTTTTCATTAAGTTATCCATATCTTCCAGTTCTAAAACGTGACCACAGTCTTGTAACTGAATAAACCTGGAAAGCAAATATTATAATGTACATTTGTATAAAAACGAAAGATCTTATACTTAAAAAATTGTAAAGAGAACTATTTCCGAGTGCAGATATTTTAATAAGACGATGCAACGAGAAACACGGAGACTACTAAGTGGGTTCACCGTGGTGCCGCGACAACGTGATATTACCGGCGAGCAAAAACTAGGCGTTACATTAGACTATACTCTATCGAGAGAGAAATGGAAAAATTCGTAACGGAAAACACGGCAGTTTGAAAAAAGGGTACACCGTGCGCTGCGAAGACTACGAACA
Organism: Antheraea pernyi; assembly: GCA_015888305.1. Classification (NCBI taxonomy): domain Eukaryota; kingdom Metazoa; phylum Arthropoda; class Insecta; order Lepidoptera; family Saturniidae; genus Antheraea; species Antheraea pernyi. Next base: position 82,744 of record MU158728.1, on the reverse strand, counting down.
AAGCAATAACGTGAACTGATATCTTTTGTACTTCGCTGTGTTCAACTCAATACTCGTAAGCCCGAGAGAGTACATGTGTCATACTTATCGTGGTCTTCGAACTCTTCTCCAATGAAGCCTGTGGGGAAGGTGTCGGGGCGGCAGAGCTTGCAGATGTCGACACAGGGCTCGCCGCAGAGGCCGCGACACCGGTGTCCGCACGCCAGCAACAGGTCGCAGGGCTCGTCGCACGGCTCCCGACTGCACGGCTCGCCGCAGCGACGCGAGCACGCGCCGTGCCGGCAGCTACGACTGCATTTCTCCTACAACATCATATCTCTATACGCAATCCGACAACTTTTCACTAAATCTGTCATATTAATCGTGATAAATTTATAAAGCTATTAGCTTGTACTCTTTCTGGCACATTAGTTTTTTGCTAAATTAAAGATATCCTATGTATTTTTCTATAGTGACAACATGTGCGTAAATTGTTTTGATCGATTAAGTAGTTAAAGCGTGAAAGCATACAAACAAACAAACACACATTCACAAATATAATGTTAATAAGGATGAAAAATGTCATATATTTATGTAATAACTACATCATTGAAATTGATTACACAATATATTAACTTACTTAATATTATATTATAAAGTATCTAAAAAAATGTAAAATAAAAAATAAGCTTCCATTAAATAAAATTGATTTTGATAAGCCGTTTTTACCGTGAGACAAATATGAAATGATTTGTGAAACAATCAAATATGAATAACAAATGACAATCTATTTTCTAATGTAACATTCCATATTTAAAACTACCTCATACACGCAGTTATGTCGCATCTAAGAGTGTAGTTTGCATTATAAACACGTGCTATTGCAATCGTCTCATCTAAATAGTACTTAATTCGTCATTTTAATTGATAAATAACGTCAATGCTAAATTATTAATTACGAACATAAGTAAACAGAAACATGGATCTTCGAGTAAAAGTGCTTATAATAAAAGTGCCCATTGAATTTATAAGTACAGATTTGATGGTTTTCCTTTCTCTAAATTGACAAAGTATGTTAGAGAGATTTTATCCTTGTGATTGATTGACCCTAACGATCGATGCAATAAAATTACAGGTTGTAATTTATACAGATTTTAATCGATTCGGTTGCCGGGTGAAGCTAGAGAATTTTCGAAAATCTTTGAATGCTGCTTTATTTCTTTTCAAAAATAAAGACACGTTTCTTTGGAGTAAAATTTAGAGTACTTTCCATCCAGGTGGCATTAAAAAATTCCATCCTGTATAGTGCTTTTCTCAAAATAATGCATGGAAATAAAACATACTTTTTATATAATACGTTTAATTTGATTAATATTAAAAGTTACATTACTCATACTGGGGCATTAATTAAAATACGCCATTTGGGATGCTGTTGTGGAGAAAATGTTTATGCGTATTTATGGCTATATAAACACGTGAACGCATTTTGTACTAAATAAAGAGACTTATTTTGGTATGCCAAGAATTATAAAAGAGACCCTATCAAGGAGTATTTAATAAGCACGCATTTTGATACAATATTACTGGAGCGTTGTAGTGTTCTAAATTCAAAAAACGCTCCTACAATAGATTTGATTTTCTTTGTTCGTAAATTCAATACTCGCGTGTTCTTTTTTCGAAAATAATGACTTCCATACATTTTGGAGAAAAATGATAACAAATACGTTTTCTAATTATCGAAAGCAACTCGACGCGACGCTTACTGGGTATCATTTGTTTAATTAGATATGACGTCATGAGTAGTGAATCTGTGTAGTGAATGACCGTGTTACGTTTCATATATATGAGGTGCCGAATATAATAAAGAACAATTGGATTTTATTCATCGATTTAGAAATGTAAATCAATATTATTTCATAATATTTTTTATTTCAATACTAGGAACCTTCTTTTTGATTAAATTTTAATTTTTACATGATTATTCATCGGTTTTGAGCGGTGCAATATATTAACAGCTAACATAATACATATTACCTTAATCGCTTTAAGATTATTGACGATAACACCAGCCCCTGCGATAACACATCAGTGCAAAACTTTGAACATTTACTTCAAGAATGCCTCACGTTTAGCACGAAGGGACTAGGGCACGTAATGCTTTGTGAAAACCTTCGTATGTCTTTGATCCTTTGGGGTAGATGGATACGGAGTCCGCTGTCAAATCGTTGGATAATTTTGTCTAGCATGTGTTGTTAATGTTAAGATATTTAACGAATTTTGAGATTACCACGGCTCCCTGACTTGCATCTAAATCATGACTGACAAATCTTGGTGACTTTTATATAATGGTCATGCAATACGTCAAAGGAAAGAGTAGTGAAAGCTATCGAAATGCGATCACCCGTTACATTGCTAATTCCAAAGGGTATTTATGTGAAACCAACAAACTTTTAATGTTGGTAGAGCCACGCTGAAACTATTACTGGTTTTAGCATGAATGGGTCGGCTCGCCCGGGGTAGTACCACCCTCTCACAGAACACCGACGTGAAGTAACAGTGCTTGCATTGTCGCGTTTCGTTCGGTCAGTGAGAGCGCCGGAGGCCCACCTCCCCTCCCCCTCTCCCTTCCCCCCAAAGGGTGGCAACGCACTTGCGACTCCTCTGGTGTTGTTAGTGTCCATGGACGGTGGTGATCACTTAACATAAGGTGACCCACATGTTCGTTTGCCACAAGAAACAATGCTTACTTGACACATAGCACAGGGCACTCCACACAACCCATTACAACGCGAATGTTGACATCTGACTTCACACCTTCTGTTGCACGGTGGACACAATTCATTGCAGGGCTCTCGGCATCTAAACGTGGTCAAAGATCATAAAATGGATTACTCGGTAAGGTGTTCTCACAAGGCCCTTGGAAAAGTGATTGAAACACATTCTTCAAGGTAAACAGTGATGCTTTTGGAGTATTTTAGACGAGGCGTGACGGTAACAATTCATTAAAAAGATAAAATCATAACCATTGCAGATTTACCTTATCACTACATATTATATAAAAAAAATTACAAAGAAATTAAACCGCCTTCGATGTGAAAAACTATTAAGGCACTAAAAAGCGAAAAATTACTGATTTGTTAAATTAACCTAGTTAAATAAAAAATATTGTTATTCACGCTACCTAATAATATATTTGAAGTCGATGCCAACCTACATTCATATCATCTACATACAAAGTTTTGGTTCACTCTCGTGTCTCATGATGTATATCTGAAGTATACATATTTTATTACCTGCAACAAATTTGAAATGTAGGTTGGCATCGACTTCGAATATATTATTAGGTATGTGACATGCAATAGATGAACGAAAAAAATTGAGATGATGGCAAAAAAGTTTCAAAAAGTACATGTCCACAGTACTCGTCAGATTGCAACTGGCAAAACGGACTTCTGTAAGTCGAATAACTCTATTCTTTGTTTTAATTTTATTTTTGGTTGATTGTGTGTTACTTAAAATTATAGATTAATTTATCCCGTTTTAATAAAACAAACCAATTAGTTAATCACTAAATACATAAATCTTAAAGTGGTTATCATAATTGATTAGATATTTTAAGTAAAAATTTCTTTTATGGTAAGGAGGATGAATAACGAAATAGTAAAATAAACGCAAATCGTTCATTTTAATTGGAAAAAGTTTTAAAATTCTGTATTACTAAAGTTAAGTAAGTTATTAACTATAAAAAACCTAAAATAGTTGTTATAGTTAAAACTTCCTTAAGGGCTCTGGATATGAAGGAAATCATTAAAAAAAACATAAATACATATGTGTAACCAACACACGGTAAATAGTGAAACTTTCAAAAGACACTGCTCCCACTCTACCCGACACAGTGTTTACCCCCACCATTTTTCGTCACACAAAAATGTTTCCGGATCAGAATTTAAAAGCATTCCCATAAGAAGTTTAGTTTAAAATACAGAGAAGTCTGTTAGTAAGGTGGTTAATATATCGTAGGAAGAATATTTACTCGTGTCCACAGATGTTGAGACGGCGGCAAGGCTGGGTGCAGGGTACGTGAATACGGCCTTGGTAGCAGCGGCCACAGGTCCCACTGCACTGGTGTTTGCATTCCAGTTCTTGCATACACGGCTCGGTGCAATACTTCAGACATATATCCGCATTAACTGCTCCTGAAAAAGTAATATCCAACTGTGGAATTGTATATATAATTGATATGTACCATTACAGTGTATCTTATGAAGTGATAGTTGAACTGGTGTGGCCAGCTTGATCAACTTTAAGAGTGGTAGAGCCACGCTGAAGCTATTATTGGTTTCAGCATGTATTGGTCGGCTCGTCCGGGGTAGTACCACACTCTCATATAAAACTGACGGGTAGTAACAGTGCTTGCATTGTTGCGTTTTGTTCGGCCAGTGAGAGCACCGGCTACCGATAAACCGATTTTCACAATAGTAATCAACGTTATTGATGAGTGTCATAGACTATATTAACCTGAAAAATGAAAAGACTTTTTTGTGGTAGTCGGATTTGGAAAGTAAATCGGAGAATAAACGGTCGAACGAAAAAGTTTCTTACGAACTCTGCCTTTAAGATGAGATATATATGATTGAGTTCTACATAAAAGTTGTAGAGCTTGATAATACCCACAAAAAACTCAGCGACAGCATATGTCTAACTTCAAGGTTTATTTTATTATCAGAGCGGGAAAAAGTCCGCTGTGCCCGCTAGTTTAGTAATATTCAGGTTTAGATCAAATAGTTGTCCATTATAAAGTATGAATTGCTGACTATAATCCAGCCTTACTCCATTTTTGTTGAAATAATTATTGTGAGAAAATTCAAAAAATAATTTCTCATGTAAGAAGGAAATGATGAAAGCATTACTAATACAGAATTGTGTTGTGGTTATGTAGAAAAACAATTAATGGACGTCTGGACACCGCATACTTATACTATTTAAAAGAAAAAAGTGATAATAAGCTACTACAGTAGTAACTCATTAGATTAAACTGGAAATTCATTAGATAACTTATTAGACATTGAGATAACAAACATAGGCCAAATGTATATCTACAAATACTAATAATGGAAAGTTACTGTTACTTAAAATTCAATAGCTTGGATGACAATAAAAAAAAAGAAACAAAACTAGACAAGCTGTCTTCTTATTTTAAATTAAAATTATAACCAATGACTTATGTATACATAAATAGGTGAAACCAACTGTAAATTTATCTCCTCTGTTGCTCAGCCAATTTTCTTAATTTTTATTTAGTAACCATTAACTAAATCTAGTGTTATTAGTAAAAGAAAAATTGTAATAGTCAATTTTTTCCAAGGAATTTTTCATACCATCGACAACTCTATTTATTATAATTCACACTCCTTACATCTAGAATATTTGCACAATTCTCAATACAGATAATAATATCTATATCGACGGAAGAAAGCGGAATTGTCGTAACTTGAATAACTCAACTTTACACCAGAACCAAAAAAACTATTTCAATAACTCATATTATATTTATTTATTGAGATAGAAAGTTGAAAATTGGTATGTACTTATATAACAAGTAATTCCAAGCAGTGACACATAAACAAAGTAGTGTATATTTTATTTAAAAAAAACTATATATTTTACACATATTTTGGTGTGTAAGGGGTGTCGAATAACATCTAAGACTTGAGACATCCAAGCCAACCTCACCTGCGCGCGGTGCTCCCTGCTGAATAATGAACGAGGCAATGGCGAAAGCGCGGTGGTAGGGTTCTACAGCCTGACTGGGTCGCAACCACCATGTATATGGCGAAAAAACCCGTCGTAGTGATTCGCTTCTGCGGGTCGCGTTTCGGGATCAGCCTGTGCATATCCAGCTTTTCGCAGGCCGGCATGACAGCGGCGACCGGCGATGGATAATGTGTCACTCGGTGGTCGCCGTTGTTTTTGGATTGTACTGTGCTTACCACCAGGCACAGTGCAGTTATTTTGTCGTATTACTATAAAAAAAAATTACCCTAGTTTCGACATTTTTTTATGTGTAGCTAAAGCTAGGCAAAAACCAAGGTCGTATCGATGAAAACTTTAATCGCAGGAAAACGTGACATTCGAAGCTTTTTTTTATACAAAGATATGGTACAAAGTTATTTATAATAGCCCAAAATGGAAGTAACGACATTTCCGTTTTCTCCCGTCGATATAATAACATCTGAAAGAAAAACTTTGTTGATCATTGGTTGTTGGAAAATAACGCTGTAGTGTCATTATAAATAATACTCAAAAGAAATCATACCACTATTCACTGCCATAGACATGTTGCAAGGTAGCGTTACCATGTGACCGCAGGGGGATTTAATCTTATCTCTTGATATTTCCATGCATCTACTGGGATCACATTTTATCTTACACATTTCTTGACAACGATGACCACAGGACAAGGTTTTGTTGCATTTCTTTGTGCAATCTTGAGAAGTGGGTTCTACACTGCACATTAATTGAACTTTATGTTCGCAATCCGGTATAACCTTGGTTACCTATAATTATAAACGGCAACAATGGCTCTTGTTATAAATCATTGACATTTTCAATTTGTGATAATAACACGATAATTAAATCAATATTGGTTGATAGTAGCGTGACTTTTGATTTTCAGCAAGTGAAAGCAGTCTTTTCTCGCCCATTTAAGGTTTGCTTATTTGTAAGTCGTGATAACGCTTATTATCAAAAATATTAACTGGTAACGGGTAATCAACACAACGTAATCATGATATATTCAATCGAATAGCGTATAAAGTTCTGTAAAATTACGACTTTCATATGTTTAGTGTGCGACCAGTAAAAAGAGGAACCACCGTGAGCCCAGGGAGCTGCTAGTATAATTATCATTATATTAATACGTGAAGCCTAAACTTTGTATCCCTTTTTAACGGAATAGGGCGAACGGATGAACGTGAAATTTTGCATAGTTAAAGTTTATATGGAGGAGAAGTGCAGAAAGCTATTTATTTTATATAAAATGCATTAGAAGTACATTAAATTAATTAAAATATGCATTACTCACACTAATACTTCAATTTTACACAACATATACACACTTGTAAATAAAAAAGACATTTTGACATCTGTCAATAAAAGACTTTTAAAAAGGTTATGAAGGAGGTTGCTATGCTCGACTGTATGTATTATTTTACTCTTACGTTCCAATTACCCTTTTTCATTCTACATTCAACAATGATATTAACCCTAATAAAATTCAAACTTACAAAAATCAATGGACTATAGTCGAATGTCGACCTCTGGGAGCTCACTAGTTGTGTTTTAAAACATGTATAAAAAAATAAATTAATACCATGTGTCGGCAATCTCCGCACGGCTCGATACATTTTCGCTTACATAAGTGTCCACAGGGCATAACGAGGGCGCAATTCATTTTACATTGCGTTTTATTTGGATCTTCAGAGCAAGCAATTGTAATGGGATGTTTACATGTAGACCTCTTCTTGGAAACCTGTGTTTAACAAAATTACAGTTAAGGTTTAATGCCATTTCTTTCCTTAAAATGACCACACGAATTCAAACGACCCAAAAATTAATCGGAACAATGATTAAGCAAGATTTTGCACAAACTTTTAAATTATACTTAATCTCAAATAATATATAACCCTCCAATTTTAGTTTAGTCCTTCACTTTGATTTTTCTCATGTAGGATTAGAAGGAAATGAGAAAGCCGATGTTTTAACAAAGTTAGCTTTAGCAGAAGGCTCAGAGATAAGCATTTATCCACATTATTCAGAGGTATTATATAAATTTAAGATAAGGTGTCGTACCATGTGGAAAGAATATTTTAATTTGACCTCAAGAGAGAAGGGGTTTTGGTATCATACTATACAGTGTCAGCCTCCACCTGTACCTTGGTTCACAAAGGCGAATACAAAAAGAACATTACTTATTTCTACTTTTAGATTACGGTCTGGACATATTCCATCAGGGAAATTTAAACACCTTATGAAAATTATAAATTCACCAAATTGCAACGAGTGCGGTAAGGTAGACGACATCCATCATCTTTTGAAAGAATGCAAAAAATATGACATTGAGAGGATGCGTCTTATTAAACAGTACAATATTAATATCGAGGATGTGGGTGTGTATCACAGTATTCTGTCAGAACCGATATCGGACTGTTGCATAACGCTGTGTAATATATTTAGGTTTAGTAGTTAGGCTATTTGTGTTTTTAGATTTAAGAGTTTTAGTTGTGTATAGATATAAGTTACGATGGGACTGATATGTCAAAAAATGATAAAAGTCCCTTAAAAAATAAAGAGGAAAAAAGAAATGACTTTTTAGGCCTTTGTATACGAAGTTTGACTAAAGCAAATTTTAAGTTTAACGAGTGATTTGTACACGACGTTTTTATGCAGTACTCAGTTATAACTGGTAATTTAATGTAATAAAACATGAGTAATAAGTATACTCATAATATGCAATAGTATTACAGATAATTTTAATTTATCTATCAATTTTAGAATTACATATACTGCCCGTGTACAGAGTACAATTAAAATCGGCCGAGATTAAACAAAATTTAATTCATTTTAAAATACATTTTTATGATTTCTAAAACGATTATTGTCAATTTTTATACTTTGTCAATATCAATTTATACTTTATCAATGTACAAAGCATTATTAAAGTTGGTTGGACTATAAAAATACTGCTGAACGTTTTTAACGAGTTTAAAAATAACGTTCTATTCATCCATTATAAAGAACACTTTTTTTTATAGACGACACAAATAAAAATAACCTACAAATTATTAATAATAGATACACACATTTTTTACACTATATATATATGTTTTAAAGTTTGGCCACAATGCCGTCTGATGGTAAATGACAATGTAGTCTATGATAATAAACACACTCGATGCTATTACAAAAGAGTTAAATACTTGCTTTAAAAAGGTTTCGAATTAAATGCACCGCGGTCGCGGAATGTTCGCCATCTTGCTCAAAATTTTGTCTCGCTTTGGTTACGTTAGGTTAGACTTGCGAAAAAGGATAACGCGAGCTTGCCTCGGGCGAGCGCGGTGCATTTAATTCGAAACCTTTTTAAAGCAAATATTCAATACGTATTTAACTTATGCAATAACACCGTTACATTTTAGAATAAGCTAAATCCAACCTTAGCCGTTCCTAATATTTTACGTTATTTTTTCAAGATCTCCAAATTTTGTACATGCAAAATACGAAGATCATAAAAAAAAAAACTAAAAACCTTATGAACGGAAAAAAAGTATTAAACACGTTATATGAATACATAATATTGCATTTAGCTCATTTTCAAATGCAAATGTAGCAATTTGAAAAGCTATTCCCAACAATTATGTCACTAAACCATAAAACTGATTTGAACCATGCACAGTGTCAATACGTAATTAACTTTTTTGTAATAACACCGACTAAGTATGGAGAGGGATGGCTTTCGATTGCGGTTGCTGGAACACACCAACAGGTGCTTAGCGACAGATTTTCAACTGGAGAGTGGTAGCTAACCCGGAAGACAGAAAAACCGTACCACCATACTATGGCTTTATTACGATGCTTTCCTTTACCGAAAGCTCTGACTCAGCTGCTATATATTTTTTTTTTAATATTTTGGTAGGCAAACTAACAGACGGGTAACACGATATTAAGTGATCACAGCCATCCATAGATACTAGCAACACCGGGGGAGTCACGAGTGCGTTGCCGGCCTTTAACCTATTAATAATTAAAATTTAATTAATTAATTAAAATAATAATTCAAACCTACGTCCATCGACGTGACGTCGGAACACGCTAACAACTAAGCTATTATTCCTTGCACTGTTGCAATATGTCGAATTTACTCACTAACCTTTAAAGTAGACTTTACAATACATCAGAATCAAAACGTTAAAATAAGTCATTCGAATCCAGAGAGACTAAGAAGTCGCATATTATAGAAACAAAGGTTAAAAATTGGAGGCAACAAGAAATCCGTCTTACTAATATATCAGGTAAAAGTTGAGATAATACCAATATTTATGGAGGATACTATGCACTTGATTCTCGTTCTAAATCAATTAAAATATAGGTGTTCAATATTTGACCTTATGATCTAGAAAAATAAAAAACTAAACACAATCCTCTACGCATCTATCTATCTTAAAGCACAGTGTCAATGATCGCCGGGTGAAGTGAAAGTGAATCGTAATAAAAAACTTGGGCACAGCAAGAACAAAACAGTAGGGTTTATTGTCCGTTTTATTATCGAAGGTTATTAACTCCGAGTCGCTTCTTGCAGCTTTCGACACCGGTCATTGCACCTAGGTTTATTTAATTTCTATCCATACTTTTGAAAGGCTTAGAACAAAGTTTAACTTAGATTCTCTTTGTTGTTATAAGTACTTGTTTGATAATATTATTTTATATGTTAAAGGTGACCATGAACTATCATCTCTTAAAATATTGTAAGCGACTAACTTAACATCTGATATAAATGAGATTTTCTATTCGCTACACCTTAACCACTCAACCGACCAACATGAAATTTTGCATACACGTTGTCAGAAGTACAAAAGAGGACATAGGATACTTTTTATCGATAAAAAAAATGCGAAGCCGCGAGAAAAAACTAGTTCATAATAAACTTACCATAACATTACAGTTGTCGCAAGTCTCGTAACATTTTTTAAGGCATTGATGATCAGCTCGATCGCCTAGCAGGTTAGCGGTGCAACCTTTCTTCGCTCTACTACACGCCTTGTAACACGTGTACTTTAACATAACATTAATCAGCATTAATAAATTACTTCGATATCTATCTATATACAACTTTAAACATTTATCATTTCCGCATTTTATAATACCATATATGTATTCTCAAGCTATTTCACACTGACGTGAAAGCTACTCGAAAACCTTGGATATTTTAGGAATTCTCAATAGTTTAAATACATCCATAATTCAGTACTGTAAGATGTAAAAAAATCTAATGTGGTTTCGTACATGCTCACATTTGCCTGTACTGTCCATAATAACTTTTAACGTTTGTAATTGACCTAAAATCTAGACACGCGGTAGCGTGTCAAGCCAAGTTCAAGCTAACAAAAAGGCGAGCGCGCTCTGCCATGTGTAATAATTACATGAACCATTTGGATCCACTTTTCACCCCATTATATCTCAAAAAGTATTTCACATAAACTTGTCAAATTCGGCTCATGTATTGTGACTTGCGAGATATATATGTGCTCCAAATTTTATAAATACACGTCAAACAGTTATTTAAATATTAATGTCCAAAAATCGTCATTTTTATCACTGACTGATTGATCTATAGACCATAATTTTAACCCAGTTCCAGATGACCTAGAAAGTTCAAATTTGGCATCCAGATTGGTAGTTGGGTGAATACAAAGGAATAAAATTTAACAGATTTTTTTTTATAATTTTTCAATTTATTGACTATATTAGGAATACGTACTTATAATGCCTGTAATGTAAGAATAGGAATCAAAATTGATGACAGGCAGTCTTTTTGTGGATTTTAAGGTCTTCAAGTTATCGAGTGGAATG
>MU158728.1:56622-71062 GCA_015888305.1 Antheraea pernyi | reverse complement strand
TTTTTTTTTAAACTCAAACATATCACTTTTAGTAATTATAACTTTGAGTATAGTTCAAGGTAAGAGTATGGTTCAAGCTTATATAAATAATAGCTAATATGTAAATAGATCGACTTTCGTATTTATTTTGTTATTAACTGGGATTTAGTATTCGTATATTCGAACTTGCCAAGTCCGACCTTGGGCTTCAATATTATCCCAAGTTATAAGCAGATATGATAATTTAAGTTGTTATAACATATTTTATGTTGTTCTAAATAAATTTTAGGACTGACCATTAAATTTGGTACCCATTTAGATCTCACTTCTTTTATCGTTGCAGTCAACATTATTAAGTTATATATTACACTAGCTGACCCGTGCGACTTCGTCTGCACCAAATCGGTTATTACCGGTTTCGATTGTACTTTTAAACGCGAAAAATCTAAATACATCTCAAAACCCGATTGCAGCGATACCTACTGTTTCAAATTGTGAATCCCAACTATCCAGGGACTCACTCAAACATATACCCAGTCGGTATGTGAGAAATATTTTAAAATATGCTTTGAACCCGTCCGCAGCATCACCTACCAGGTCCAATTAAAATAACAAATAACCTACATATATTGCCGATAAATGTCTTCCCAGTACATTGTCCCAGTAACTTCTGTCCCAATAAGCCTACAACCCGTTCGTAACACCATCTACCGGGTTCAATTAAAATAAAAACTAACCTACGTATATTGGCAGTAATGTAAAAAAACATTGAGAGGTCCATGGACCTCCAGTTGGAACGTAGTTCCTTTCCCTTTTTTGTAGGCGTTTACTATACGCTCAGTATAGTTTACATTATAAAATATCAAGTTGATAAAGTTAAATTGTAATTTAAACGTTAAAATATATTCATAAAATAAATAATGATAAATTAAACACTGAATGACATCATAACTATTTTCAACTTGTATTAAAACTTTTTCACACTACATTGTATTAAAGAAAAACATAAATATTAAAAAGATATGAGCAACATGTGTCATCTGTCACTTGCCTGTGACTATTTGTCTAAGAGCTAGGCAACGGTTTCGACAGCGAATTGGCTGCCGGTAAACCTTTACAGGCAAAAATATTGAACTTTATATAATTTTAGAATGTTTTGTTTTTCACTAACTTTTAAACGCTACTAAAACGTGAATTTATTATTGCCAGACATTTTTGATATTAACAATAATGTGCCCGATGCAATTTTTTGTAAATAAAGAAGTATGTTCAAACCATGTTAAGATATCTGTAATTTTATTGAAGTTATATTTCTTTTGGCGCGTTAGGGAAAAATGATGAGAGTAAATTTTTACGATGAACGCGCACACCGTAACAAAAAAATGATGAGAGTAAATTTTTACGATGAACGCGCACACCGTAACAAAAAAATGATGAGAGTAAATTTTTACGATGAACGCGCACACCGTAACAAAAAAATGATGAGAGTAAATTTTTACGATGAACGCGCACACCGTAACAAAAAAATGATGAGAGTAAATTTTTACGTTGCGCGCACACACCGTCACGAAAAACCGACACCCTGAAGTTAGCTATAGTCAACATTTTGTTTCTTTGTATTTGTTGTTTGTATTTCTTTATATTAAAACTTTCATTGTATTAAATACCTTTTTTTTATTGTTAGTGTCGTTTTTTCTACAAACGTAGAATAAGGCGCAAGATAAAATTTTTGAAAAGATTTTTACTTGTTACGCCAAAGAAGTATAACTTCTAATGCGTGTACATAAGTACACACACACACACACTTTTTTTAAATATTATTTTATTTCAACATAAAAAAGGGTAAATTAAAAATATAATGTATTTTTTTATGTCATAGGAGGCAAACGGACAGGTGGGTCACCTGGTGTTAAGTAATAACTACCGTCCATAGACACTTGCAACACCAGGAGAGTCGTAAGTGCCTTGCCAACCTGTGTTGGAGGGGGAGGAAGCGGAAGGGGAGAGGAGGAAGGGGAAGAGAGGTGGGCCTCTCCGGTGCTCTCACTAATCGAACGAAACGCACTAATGCAAGCATTGTTACTTCCCGTCGGCTTTTTGTTAGAGGGTGGTACTACCCCGGGCGAGCCGACCCATTCATCCTGAAACCAGTAATAGCTTCAGCGTGGCTCTACCCCCTACCAAAACCTATGTATAGAATAACTTAGTTATAACTCTAGCTTAGCGCAACACTGGCTGTATAATAAAGATAGCCATAATTATGGAAGAGCCTGGTTAACAAAATGAAATATGTTCTTTGCAAGGGAAAAAATAAAATGGTTTGAAATGAATTATTTTGTTTATAAAGAATATCACCAGGCACATTATTGTCAATAACAAAATTGTCTGGCAGTGAAAAATTCATGTTTTTAATAACGTATAAACGTTAAACTTATAAAAGTTACTGACAAAAAATGTTCCTTAAATTATTTATAAATCAAAATGTTGATCTGTAAAGGTGTAATTCGCATTAAAAAATACAACGTTAACCGGCTACCAGGTATCCTGAATCGTGTTTGGAAGGGCATAATATATCTTCATATTAAAGAACCAACTTTTCTCAAATTCTCGTTCTTCCAACGTTGCTGGCTCTTATACTAAAGTGTCGCAAAAAAGTCTAGTTACATTAACTAATTTCTTTTCTTTAGTTATCATGGAGAACCCCTTGCGTTTTATGGGTCAAAAAGTATCCTAAATGTAACCTTGTAATGTACAGATTTGGCTTTGTTACAGTTTTATTATAGTATAGATAAATAAATAAATCTTGTCACCTTTGTTTAGCAAAAATTTTTTTATACAATGAAATAAATGTAACAACATAAGTGACAGTTTCGTCTACATAAATGTTTCATAAGTGGTCGATAATTACGTACAGAAATGTCATGTAGGCGTAGCTCAGTTGTAACGTACGGGGCTTTAAATGTTTCGACGGGGCCGACGGTTCGAATCACGGTGGTCGTTTTTTTTGGTATATTTTTTTTTGAAGTAGCATATGGAAATATAGCTTAATTTTTTAGCTAATCTGTCTGCTATATATAGCACAAAGAAAATTTACCAAAATTCGTCAAGAATATCATGAACTACATTTTTTTTACTTTCGTCCGTTATCCTGGAGAATCCCTTGCGTTTTATAAGATAAAAAGTATCCTAGATGTAACCTTGTAATATTGGTTATTACTGTGCCAAATTTCGTCTAAATTGGTTCAGTACTTTCAGAGTAATACGTGTTTAAAGGGACAGACAAACAGGCAGATCCTGGAGAATCCATTGCGTTTTATGGGACAAAAAGTATCCTAAATGTAATCTCGTAACATTAGTTATCACTGTGCCAAGTTTCGTCAAAATCGGTTCAGTACTTTCCGAGTGATGCGCGTTCACAGGGACAGACAGACAGACAGACAGACAGACAGACAGACAGACAGACAGACAGACAGACAGACAGACAGACAGACAGACAGACAGACAGACAGACAGACAGACAGACAGACAGACAGACAGACAGACAGACAGACAGACAGACAGACAGACAGACAGACAGACAGACAGACAGACAGACAGACAGACAGACAGACAGACAGACAGACAGACAGACAGACAGACAGACAGACAGACAGACAGACAGACAGACAGACAGACAGACAGACAGACAGACAGACAGACAGACAGACAGACAGACAGACAGACAGACAGACAGACAGACAGACAGACAGACAGACAGACAGACAGACAGACAGACAGACAGACAGACAGACAGACAGACAGACAGACAGACAGACAGACAGACAGACAGACAGACAGACAGACAGACAGACAGACAGACAGACAGACAGACAGACAGACAGACAGACAGACAGACAGACAGACAGACAGACAGACAGACAGACAGACAGACAGACAGACAGACAGACAGACAGACAGACAGACAGACAGACAGACAGACAGACAGACAGACAGACAGACAGACAGACAGACAGACAGACAGACAGACAGACAGACAGACAGACAGACAGACAGACAGACAGACAGACAGACAGACAGACAGACAGACAGACAGACAGACAGACAGACAGACAGACAGACAGACAGACAGACAGACAGACAGACAGACAGACAGACAGACAGACAGACAGACAGACAGACAGACAGACAGACAGACAGACAGACAGACAGACAGACAGACAGACAGACAGACAGACAGACAGACAGACAGACAGACAGACAGACAGACAGACAGACAGACAGACAGACAGACAGACAGACAGACAGACAGACAGACAGACAGACAGACAGACAGACAGACAGACAGACAGACAGACAGACAGACAGACAGACAGACAGACAGACAGACAGACAGACAGACAGACAGACAGACAGACAGACAGACAGACAGACAGACAGACAGACAGACAGACAGACAGACAGACAGACAGACAGACAGACAGACAGACAGACAGACAGACAGACAGACAGACAGACAGACAGACAGACAGACAGACAGACAGACAGACAGACAGACAGACAGACAGACAGACAGACAGACAGACAGACAGACAGACAGACAGACAGACAGACAGACAGACAGACAGACAGACAGACAGACAGACAGACAGACAGACAGACAGACAGACAGACAGACAGACAGACAGACAGACAGACAGACAGACAGACAGACATTGGCATAACTTTTTTATTTATGAACCGATTGACATGAAACAAACACTAAATGTTAAGTGAACTTCACCACAATATATCAGTGAAACCACATCTAAATCGGATAAGGCGTTTTTGAGATTAGCGTGCACAAACGCACAGACAAACAGATAAACAGACAAAAATTCTAAAAATCATTGTTTTGGGTTCTATTGCATTTATAAAGACCCCTAATAATAGTTTTTCTCATATATACTTAATGTACAGACAGCGGTCAGTTACACTTTTATTATATGTATAGATAGATATGCATCGTATATCTCATAGATTACACAAATCATTTGCAAATATCATTAAATCGACATGTATATCGATATAGTTTAATTTTTCGTAATCGAAACATTTTTCAGAGAGATTAGTAATCGTTATTATTAATACCGTTTTTTTTAATAATATTTTTGTACTTACTTTTTCGTGCTCGGGGTCTTTCTTTACATGACATTTCTGTGTGCATACGTGCCCACAGCTGTCCACACGGTTTTCACATTTTTTCGTACATACAAAGCTGTTTATATCTTGATAGCATTTTTTCACTGCCTGGAATTAATTATAAGTACACAAAAATTACACTGAAAATATAAGGCGTCGGTGCTTACATTCACGTGAAAGAAATCTGTATGGATCTTTTACACTAAATTTTAACGTTTAACCAATATCTCACCAGATATTACATGATGATGTGATAAGTCTTGGGCAACATATTTTCAATTTGTGGGTGGTAGCTGGCCAAATGCAAAAAGCGCTATCATGCTCTTTATTCTACTACATCGAAAGTTCAAATCCATTAAAAAGGTTTTAAACCTATGCGGTGTTATTACAAAAAGGTTTAATACGTATTGAATACTTGCTTTAAAAAAGTTTCGTATTAAATACTCCGCGTTTTGTCATAGCTTTTTTAAATAATATTTTGTAATATTACGTCTTAACTATATTGGTTAAACAATTCATGCGATATTTTAGAAGTTTAATGTACTTTATAACGTAATAAATAAGTTGAAAATGGAATAATATTATTTTTTCCTCTTACATCGAATTGAATTACTTGAATTTAAACAAACAATTTTAATATAAAACAAAGTTAAAATATTACTATAGCTATCTATAATTAGTATTTGTTTGTAAGTTATTTCTAAGTTATATATATAATACGTATTTGTACCACAACTATTTCAGAGTGGTCATAAAGTTTGGCGAAAACTGTACACAACCTTCAGCAAACTAAAATAACCAAATTGTGTGTGTTTTTTTTTAAATCTAACGGGTTTATACAAAAAATATAAATTTTGAAAGATCTGATGAGATTAGAGGGGGAAAACGGGCCAAGACAAATCTCACCACATCGTCACCGGAAGGGGTGCAAAAATCCTCACGTATGCAATTAATTGATGACCTATATAGTTTGTTACGTACCTCGTGTCCGCAGTCAGGCAGCGTAACTGTCGACTCTACTAGACATTTAATTTTTTTATCTTGAGGATCCACATGACAATGAAGATTTTTTTCATGTCCACACGGTAGGAGCTTTTTTAAGACAATTTTGCAAGGCTCACATTTCATATAACATTTGAAAGGACATCCATGTCCCAAGTCACAAATGATTCTGGAAGTAAATCGTTTTATTATCAGATGATTATAGAGATATAATCAGAGGTGACGCAATAATGAATCAAATGAAACGCGACCCGCAAAAACGAATCACTATGACGGGCTTTTTCGCCATATACATGGTGGTTGCGACCCAGTCGGGCTGTAAAACCCTACCACCCCGCTTTCGCCATTGCCTCGTTATTCAGCAGGGTGCATCACGTGCAGGTGAGATTGGCTTGGATGTCTCAAGTCTTCGATGTTATTCGACACCCCTTACACCCCAAAATATATCATATCCAGCTTTTCGCAGGCCGGCAAGACAGCAGCGACCGGCGATGGATAGTGCGTCACTCGGTGGTTACCATTGTTTGTGGATTATACTGTGCTTACCATCAGGCATTGAGCAGTCATATTGCCATGCTACTAAAAAAATTATTCTTCATATTTTTTGCAGATTGCGTATTTCATAGCTAAGACGAACCAGTTAGTAGTTTACCAGAATCCCTGTTCTAAACTAATTCCAATATAAATGATGTGGTACTCATGGTATTTAAACTCGAGATCTACTTTATGTTGTTAGTCTACGGAGATTATAACGAGGCGAGGTATAGTAGATGATTTATATTCGGTTGGATTACAAACGAATGAATGGATGAAAATAAAAAATCCCAAAAATCAGAACATTTACAAAGTATATTCCAAGATTTATACGAAATATTTCTAAAAACCTGGAAACTTATTGAAGTGTGAAATATCTGGAAATATTTTTGAAAATGTTCTTACTTGTAACTTCCATGTTACTAATTACTATTTTGTGCATTAAGTAATAAAACAATATCTATACAAATAAATAAAATCGAAATGTCTATTTGTAACGTGAAAATAATAGTTTTAGAGTATAAAAGTATATACGGTTTATAACAAAGAAGCAATTTTTTTTTTGTCTATCTATCTGTCTATTTTTTCCGGTTGATTAGATTGTTAGACCGATTTTAGTAGGACTATCATTGGGAGATAGCTAATATTATAAGAAGTAACTTAGACTATTTTTATTTTAGAAAAAAAAGGGATTCGTGCAAACATAAATTAAACAGTGTTCACAGTAACGCGCGCGCCCAACACGCACGTTTACATTCAACAAACTTTTGAAGTTATACTTCTTTTGGCGCGTTAGGGAAAAATGATGGGAGTATATTTTAACGATGCGCGCGCACATCGTCACGATAAACCGACACCCTGAAGTTAGCTATAGTCAACATTTTGTTTCTTTGTATTAAAACTTTCAATGTATTAAATACGTTTTTTCTATTGTTAGTGCCGTTTTTTCTACAAACCTAGAATAAGGCGAAAGATAAAATTTTCAAAAAGATTTTTATCTTGTTAAGCCAAAGAAGTATAACTTCTAACGCGTGTACATAAGTACACACACACACACACTTTTTTTTAAACAAAATTATTTTTAAATTAAATAAACCTTAAAATTCTCAATTTTTTCGTTTTTCTTCAAAGCTACTTATTAATAAGTAATGCTCACCTCTCACACGGTACAGTGCACTTGGTCACGACAGTTGTGTGTTCACGGTCATATCCATGACAGACGAGGGGGCAGTTGTGATTGCAACGCATTTTGTAGCCACATTTCAGTAGACAACCACCCTCGGGCACCTTTTGAAAATCTTCCAAAGTTGATACCTAAGAATGGGTAATATTTTTAGTATATTCATATTGTTATTGACTAAAAATCGACAGTCTATACGTTGCGAGTGTAAAACCAGATGATGCAGAAAGGAGGAACAAGAGAGGTCGTAACGAGGCCGTGAGTTTTTTTTTTTCGAACTGACTACGCTATTGACCTAGCAAGGTCTTAACAGCTTCACCGGACTACTAAGGCAAGCGCTTAAGGCACTCAGCCGATTTTATTTTGACAACTAGCTCAAAGGTGCGCGGCACACCTCGGCTTTGGCTGTTGCCTGATACATGCAATTCGCGAACTATGTGAGGCCGTGAGGTGCGACGGTAATTGTTAAGACAGCATTCGGTTCTCGGCGACAGCGTCCGAGTCGCGCGACCTACTGATATGGAATACTAAACGAACCCGGCGACCGCGTCACTCTATCGGTGAGCGTGACGATCGAGACCCGGTCGCATCGGAGGCAGAGCCCTCACGCGACGCAGACGAGAAGCACATCAAAATGACGGAGTTTCCACAATATTTTCTGAACTTTTCTTCTTTATAATTTACTAGCGGGCCCGACAGACGTTGTCCCGCCCTAATTATAAAATATCCCTGATAAATTATATACCAAAACGTTCCTCATGAATCACTTGAAGATCCGTTCAGTAGTTTTTGAGTTTATCGCAAACAGACAGACAGACAGACGCGGTAAGGGACTTTGGTTTATACTACGTAAAGATATTGGAAAACAACCCTCTTCTTCTCGTGATGTGAAAATTTAGTCAATCTTCATCCTTTTGTCCGGAGGCATAGATAAAAACACAATAATAATATCATTTTTGAATAACTTTTTTCCTAGCTGCGTATAAATTGTCTGATATATCGTACTGCAATAGAACACAACCGTCACCCATAAAAATTGCGGGAAGAGTACCGATGACGCCCGGTCGCCGTCGCTGACATCGGAAAGCTGGCCAGAAATTTCGAGATATTTACTTAATCAGATGCTAATATACTATACAATCTTACATCCTACTTTGAAGTCAGTTAAAAAATACTAGATTTTTAGTCGTGTACATTAAACTAAATTACTTAAATAAATTAGGTATGGCTTACATTAAACTGGTATCGAGAAGTTACACGGGTTGTTCAAATTATTATTTATATACTTGAATTAAACGTTAAATACAGAAATTATACAAGGTAGAAATCCTAATAAAACATATATATTAGGTTTTTAGGCTAATTGAGAATCCGAGCAAGATTATTTACATAAATTAATTATGCAATATAGATATGTGTGGGGAAAAATTGTAAACTAATTTTCACTTACGATTGTTAAGCTTTCAGGATGATTTTGACACTTCAAGCTTAAAGATGTTCCGAGAGCCTCGTTATTTTCTAAAGTCGTCGCTATATTTCTCCATAATTGAGAATTTTCTTTTAACATACCCATATTCCCGAAGATGTAAAGCCCTGCAAAAAGCATAAAATTATCTAAACTAGAAATAATCTAAAGTAAACATATATAATCCGATACTGAAAGTGTTGAGTTTTAACATAAAGGCAAGCATTTTCATTTACCTTCTCTTGCTCTGGAAAGAGCTACGCATATTCTGTTCTCAGTACCGAGGAAACCGATCTTATTCTCAGCGTTATTCCTTACGAGGGAAAGTAATATGATCTTAGATTCTTCACCTTGATAATTATCAATAACGGTAATTTTGACATCGTTCAGATAAGAGTATTGCTGTCGTTGCTGAAAGAACATGAATTTACGTAAATCTATATACTAATATATAATACATTATTACATAGTATAAAACAAAGTCCCCTATCACGTCAGTCTGTCTGTCTGTTCGCGATAAACTCAAAAACTACTTAACAGATTTTCAAGCGGTTTTCACCAGTGGATAGAGTGATTCATGAGGAACGTTTTGGTATATAATTTGTCAAGGATTCTTTTATAATCAGGGCGGGACAACGTATGCCGGGCCCGCTAGTATACTAATATATAAAGCTGAAAAGTTTGTTTGTTTGGTTGAACGCGCTAATCTCAGGAACTACTGTGAGTAAATCTTTCGGTTTTAGATAGTTCATTTACCGAGGAATGCTATATATCATCACGCTAAGACCAATAGGAGTGGAGCGCCAATGAAGAATGTTTCAAAGTCGGGCATATTTTTCGTTTTGATTGCTTTCGCTGCGTGTTGGCGTTTATATTATATACGTTGCCATGGTAACGTGGTAAGTTTCTATCGCAAACATTTTCAAAGATTATTTTGTTTTCTTATTCAAAAAGTTTAATCTACGTTAGTTTTGATTAAAAAATGTTATTTACAATCTATTACGTATTATAAAAATAAAGTATGTGTTTGTAAAAATAAATATCTAATAACTTTTTGGTGAATGGACAAATAACAAAAAAAAATTCGATCGATATTTTTTATTTTATTATATTTCGTCTGTTTGTTTGTTTGTTTGTTCCGGGTAACCTCCAAAACGGCTGGACCTATTTTAACTGGAATTTTACTGGCAGATAGCCGAAATTATAGCGGTTGACATATTTTATTTGTTCACGACTTTGTCGGCAGTACTATTTCCAAAATGGTTGGACCGATTTTTTTTACGTACAATATATGCTTAATCTTATATATAAAAATCTCGTGTCACGCTGTTTGTGGTGGAACTCCTCCGTAACGGCTGCACTGATTTTTATGAAATTTCAAATTTATTCTTGGTAGGTTAGAATAGGTCGCAAAGTACATTTTATACCTCTAGGTGATTAGTGTTCCTACCCAGGTTTTTTTCGATTTATTTCTCAACTTTTCTTTGTTGGTATTTCTATTTGCTATCAAAAAATATCCATAACCTCAAATTTTCACCTTTCTAACACCACCCTGCCATCTTTATTTGCGATTTGAGTATTTTTGTATGAACAATATCCAAATGACGATCTTTCGTATTTCATATAAAATGAAATCATTGATGTTGTTGAATAACAGATGGTGCTACGTCCACCTCATCGAAATTTCTTCCACACATACGTAACTTATTCACTAAAACAACTAGGTATTTCTTTATGCGAGTCCACGAATTGTTTGATTTCACAATTGGAAACGGTGGGAGTCGCTGTAATCGGGTTCTAGGTTTTTTAAGAATTTTCGAGTTTGGAAATAGAATTGGTACTGGTAGGTAGCCGATTTCACGCAGACGAAGCAACGCAGGTCAGCTAGTAATGGAAGTATGAATGAATGGTAGTAGTTAATGGAAAGTAATTTTTGGGCATTACATTACGTACTAAATCATAAATAAAATAATTGATCACTAAGAGAACCACCAGTAATGGGTTATTTGTGAATTCTCACCAAATTAAATGCGTTGGGTACATTATGTACTCAATGTACACTTCGTCAATCTTTTTGGCCGCTCTGAATATAGCCGTAAGTTCGCGTTTGCGCATAATATAGTGAAGAGGTCAATACAAAACAAAGTTATAATATTATTATAAGAATCTAAAATTGAAATTTATCCTTAAGTTGTCTGGATGTTATACATAATACGTATTCAAACTCAAATGTGTGTCCTGTTTTCAGAGTGGTTAAAAAGTTTGGCCATGATCGTTGTCGCAATTGTACCATGAATAAGTATAGAAACTTTTTTGCCCAAGTGATAACATACAGACTAGGGGTTACTAAACTTTAAAGATAACAGAACACCAACCTTTTATTTTATGGAACCCCATCTCAAATGATTACAAATCAATACTGAAATTTATATAAGACCGTTTGAAGGGTGTTGGGAATTTCCAAATGAGTAATGTAATTTCCAATTTCCTCATCACATATTTTGCATTATTTCAAAATAATACTTGTAACCGTGGTATTATTTAATAGTTAATCTATACATATAAAAAAAAATTCACTGACACATAGCTGAAATTACAGCGGGTTTCTTAGGCTACTCTAAATTAGACTAGGTATTAACCGCGGCTTCGTCTGTAATGCTATCTCCAAAACGATTTGACCGATTTTACGAGACTTTCACCGGCAGATAGCGGCCATTATAAAAAGTAATTCAAACAATTTTAGTTTATACTAGCTGTTAACCGTGGCTTCATCTGCAGTGCTATCTTCAAAACGATTCTATCGATCGTCATATAACTTTCACTAACGGACAGCTGATCTTATAAAAAGTAATTCCAGCAATTTTAGTTTATACTATCTGTTAACCGTGGCTTCGCCCGTAGTGCTATCTTCAAAACGATTCGATCGATCTTCACATAACTTTCACTGGCAGATAGCTGATCTTATAGAAAGTAATTCGAGCAATTTTAGTTTATACTAGCTGTTAACCGTGGTTTCGCCCACAATGCTATCACCAAAACGGTTAAATCGATTTTCACGGGACTTTCACTGGTAGATAGCGAACCTAATAAAAAGTAATTGTGGTTATTCTATTTTAGACTAGCTGCTATTCGCGACTTTGTCTGCATGAAATTTAGCAAGATTTCAACTCATTCTTTATTTTTAATAAGATAAATAATTATCGGTTTATTGTTTACAATTCGACATTATAATTATTAATAACATTAATGATATAGATGTCTTCCTAATAAGATCTTAGATTATAAACGTATTACGTAAAGAATTCCATAATACAATTTGTTGTGGAACAGACAAGCGTTTATTTCTTGTAGTCACAAAATCTTAATTATAATAATGGCAATGTATATTAAATGTAATGTAAATATAAATCTTTTTAATAATATTTTAAGTTATTGTTTCAATAGTTCCTTATACAGTGTAAGTGATCAATGAGGTAGTTATATGGTTGGTTATGGTTCCAAATGTGTTGCTGATGACAAACCTCATTTGGCACGCTCTTTGTATTTATATATCTAATGTACACGTTACATGTTACTTTTAGTGGCGTGTGCGTCGTACTTAAAATTGTTTTTAAAGAGCGTTTCTGTAATTGTACATAGTCTCACAATTCTATAATTCTTTAATATGATTTTAAAAAACGCGTGCTGAGCTGCGGGTACAGCTAGTAATAAATAATTTTGGCGGAACCCTGATGACTATTCTACGGAACCCAGTATGGGAATCCCTGATATAGACTATTATCTGTGTATTATATGAGTTGTACAAATATTTAGATTTAAGGAGCGTAACGGTCATATGATGGATTTTCGTAAAATAACCATTTCATTTAGCTATTTTAAGTAAACAGTAACATTTAAATTCAGACAAATTGAAGTTTTTAGAGAGACCAAATGATAAAATATTATTCTTTGAAAACTTACTTTTCGCATATAATAAGCTTGGCCCGAGTATGCAGCGAGAATTGTCACTTCCGTAGCAGAATAACCTTGTTGGACTAGATAATTACCTAGCGCCATCGTCAGATCTGCCTCGTGTTTGTTAGTCCTGCTGGAATTCTCATCGATATCCTATAAAGAAATGACTTGTATTAATTTCTATTTTATTTTTTAAGCTATATAAGCATATAAAGATATGTGACCTCTTCCTTGTGGTCGTGTGAGAGGAAGAACAGATTGCTGTTCATCCCCCGTACGTGCGGGAAGGCGAGCACGGAGGGGTGGTTGGCGAGGTCCGAGTATATGTGCGGGGATATGAGCGCCGCTATCTCGGGGCGCATGCGATGCTGCACGGCGAGGCGGCGGCTGTGGACGCCGTTCTTTATCATTCGCTCGAACAGCGACACCTCCAGGTTGTAGCGCCGAGCCAGTTGCACGTGCGATGCCGACGGACGCAGTTGTTGGTGATCACCTGGTAATATATAATACTGTATCATGACGATCATCTACTGCACAAAATTCGACAGTCATTTTCAAGTTTCAATGTTACGAAAAAAAATGGGCTCTTTTCAAATCTTTTGACATACACTTTGTTAAATCTTTTTCTGTTTGTTCCATGTAAATACCGAGACTGTTTCACTGATTTTGATTGGACTTTCACTGACACAAACTTATACTTTTGGAACAATAAAATTCCGGGTAACTATATAAACTAAAGAGGCAGCGTCTACGACCGCGCGCATCCGACGTCGTACGTATACACTATACAAAGCTTTTCTGCTAAATTCCATTCAATATAAATATACACACCAATGAGAATGAGGTGCTGACAGTCCTTAGTTAATGATGTAACGATGTGTTGTTCTAACACTTCAGCTGCTTCTTCCACTATTACTGAAATATAATTTATATATATTGTTATAGAGTTATAATACAACAACAGAACAGCTACATGAAACAAAACTATTAGTAAAATAATCGCTCCAAGGCAAGCGAAGTGTATCATATTTTGCAAAATTTGTTAGATCTATTTTCCTTTTTACTGGCCTATATTATAAATATATTAAGATATCTTCAGATTTTTTTTGAGATTGTATGATTATTTTTGCAATTAAAATAAATTAAAT
>MU158728.1:33517-54700 GCA_015888305.1 Antheraea pernyi | reverse complement strand
TAACAGTGCTTGCATTGTTGCGTTTCGTTCGGTCAGTGGGAACGCCAGAGACCCACCTCCCCTCTCCTTCCACTTTCCCCTACCCCTTCCCTTCCTCCCCCTCTAACACAGGCTGGCAACGCACTTACGACTCCCCTGGTGTAGCAAATGTCTATGGACGGTGGTGATCACTTACATCAATCAGGTGATTCACCTGTTCATTTGCCTCCTGTGATATATATATATATATATATATCACAGGAGACAAACGGACATCGGAGTCACTTGATATTAAGTGATCACCGCCGTCCTTAGACACTAGTAACACCAAGGGAGTCGCAAGTGTGTTGTTAGCCTGTGTATGGAGGAGGGGGTGGGAGAGGGCCTCCGGCACTTTCATTGCCCGAACGAAACGAAACAATGTGTGACTTCACGTCGATTCTGTGAAAGGGTGGTACTACCCCCGGCTAACCGTCTCAATCATGCTGAAACCAGTAATAACTTGAGCCTGGTTCTCCATATCTGAGTAAAGCATCTTTAGATTATCCTTACTAATATTTGAAATGCATTCGTCTATTTGTTACGCTTTCACGCCTAAGATGTTCAAAGTGTTAAGTAACACATGAGACCGTAACAAACAAACAATCTCACGTTAGCATTTATAGTATTACTTAACACAATATTTTATAACTTAATAATTAATATGTAACATCTATATGCGTACATAGTACATATACCCTTCATATATTAATGTACTCTCTAATTATATGTATAAACTATGTACATTACCTATTTGGTACATTTAGGTATACTGTGTATCAAGGTTACATTCCTGGAACCTGACAAGGAACAAAGACATAACAGTATATAATAAGTTCTTACTACAATTAGTAATACTTATTTAATACTTTCTGAAAGCATGTAAGTGGATTTAATTAAGTGTCGATGAACGCAACCTTTGTTAATCTGTGGTATGTTTAATTAGTCTGTAATCAACCTCTGTGTTCTGTTATTTTGTTGGTTCTGTACAGTTCTCGCTGAGCTTTTAACTGCTTTAATTCCAGTTGCGCAGAACAAAAATGTAAGTACAAAAACGTATGCATGTATAACATCGAGCTATCTTAAAGATAAATAAATATCAATTTTAGATTACTACAATAATATTTTAACTTTTTTTTTGGATTAAACTTTTAAGGAACAAGTCCGAATTTATATTCAACTATTTTAAAATATGTTGTATTGAAAATAACGATTAATATTATGTCATTAATAAATTATAACAGAAAATATACCAATGGGGGGCTTTAATGTTTGTAACAATTTCCGTAGTCTAGCTGCTCCACTGGTAGTCATGCCGACAACTTTTTTAGATTTTATAATATTTAAATCTGTTAACATTCTTGATTCTTCAAATGCTGTAATCTTGTCTTTGATTGAACCCTGTAAGTTTATAATTATTTTTATATAACATTAATATGAACACGACAGGATTAAAGAAATAAAACATATACATATAATAAAATTTTACCTGTAATTTTCCAATATCGATTCTTACTTGTTCAATTTTGTGCTTAACCCATTTGAAATATAAAGCCCAACGATCAGCCGTTGGTACACGGTTAAAGCGTGTTCCCTTAATTATTACTAGGTTAGTTGGACGCCTTTTATACACTATCATATCCTATAAATAAAACTTATATTACTATTATAGAAAGAAAATATTAATATACTATGTTTATATATACCAGGTGTTAGGTTAGTCACTTACAATATTGTAAAAGTTGATAGTTCATGGTTACATTTAACATATAAAATAATAATACCAAAACAAATATTAATAAACAACAAAGAAAACCTAAGTTAAAGTTTGTTCTAAGAATTTCAAAAGTATAGCTATAAACGTAATAAACCTAGGTGCAATGACCGGTACCGAAAGCTGCAAGGGGCGACTCGGAGTTAATAACCTTCGAGAACCCATTTTTGTTTATGCCATTCCTACGTTCATTGACACTGCTTTAGAGTCCTCTAGACGCGTAGAAGATTGTGTATAATTTTTGTATTTTTCTAGACAATTAGGTCAAATATTAAACTCCTATATTTTAAATTGATTTAGAATGGGAATGGAGTGCAGAGTATCCTTCATAAATATTACTACTGTCTAAACTTTCAGCCTGTATATATTTTACAATATAAATACCCGAAACTCTTGACCTCACCTATAATTAAAATTACTACTACTTATCCATATATAAATAGGCATTGATAAAACGGATAAGTAAATCTTCCTCCTCTGTTTCTCAGTCGACTTTTTTTTAATTTTTTGAGTTAATTTTTTGTATGTATTGACGAGCTTTCGTGTTATCAAGAAATATATTATGATCGATATATATTATATTATATATTATATATATATATTATATATATATTAGATATTAACTGCACATACTCTGGAAAATATATTATAACCAGGTCTTTTGGTCCTACAACGTTTACCATGTAGACCGGTGAAGCTGTTAAGGCCTTGCTAGGCCAGTAGAGTAGTCAGTTCGAGAAAAAGAACGTTTACCTTCAGGTCTAGTACCAATGTCGAGCTAGTATAAAAATTAATGTTTTAAACTACTTGTGTTACATTTTTCCTATTTAAAATTGAAATAATAGTCGATCCTTACAGCATAACGATTTATATTTTGTCACAGTAATGTACTAATATTGCATCTATACTTACATTGTACAGTTTTATTTGTGAATCAAGATCTATTATTTCTTTCCCAAGATAGAATCGATTTCGAGAGTTTTGTTCATTTCTGTAATCTTTTAACATAAGCTTCAGTTGTGCTAGAGAACTATTTAAGGAAAAAGACGATTTTAAATCTTGTTCGTCTGTATAATAATCTACATCTTCTTGATCTTCTTCATGTTCGTCATATAATATGAATTCTGTTCTTTGACGAACTTCTTCAAAAGTGTCCTCGTTTGGTTCTTCATACTCTAATAAAATGTTTTCTATCGATGTTCTATATTGATCTTTATGTTCAAATAACCAGTAATGTAATGGATCTCGTTGCATCAACGAATAGAAATCAATTAGATGTTCAATTTCTGGAATCTCATTTCTAAGGGATTGTGAGCTGATAATTCCATTATTTAAGACGTCAAAACGAATCAGAGCTCTGCGGAAGTCCCTCAATGCGTCCTTCACTATAAATTTATTTTGAAGGAATAGATGCTTAAGCATATAACTTTTGTTATCTTGTCTCAGTTTATTTAAATTAATATTAGTCATGGCTTCATTCTTAGACTGACCGCCAATTCGCACTACGGATTCGGTGGTTGCTAGTATAGCTTCCAGAAACTGGTCTAGAGCATGATTAGTATAACATATAACCAGCATAAGGCATCCGCTGCTGTTTTGAATACTATGTAGTAAAGTATTTGCTATGTTTACACCCAAATAAGTTTTACCGGTTCCCGGTGGACCTTGAATTACGGCAAATTCGTTAGTAAGTGCGAGATGAAACGCTTCATACTGACTTTCGTTAAATCCCAATTGTTCTTTAGAAGGCCATGTTTCTTTTTGTAACACATTGAATTTTATACGTGACTTGCTATCATCAGATAGAGAACGTAATAAATTGTCATTTTCTTCAGATTGTTCTTCATTAAAAATTTGGTCGATATTGTCATAGTCTTCGTTAATTTGTTCATCGTTAAATCCAATTTTCTCATTTGAGAAAACAAATGATACTTCGGGATTTACATACGCAGGCGGCTTTACTGTGGGCTGAAATATTGCAATCGAACTTTTTATATATTTTAAAACCATTACAAGAAACTTAGTGTGTGGTATCGTGGCTCTTAGTCCGGTCAATTTAGACATTCGAAGTTACATAAATTCCCACCAAGATGAAAATCGGTAAGATTGTTTAAAATATCATTAAAAACAAAATTTGAAAGTTCCCCATCTGTCCCCTGTAAGGAAAAATTTTTATTCAAGGTCAAAGGAAAAAAAAATGAGTTTTTCGCGATTTTCAGCAGAACGGTAAGTTTTATCATAAAAATACCTCAGACAAAAATTGTAGATCATAAAATTATCTACAAAGAATTTCTTGATACTTTTTTCCTACGAGCCACCGTTTTTGAGATATAAATAACGATTCAAAAAGTTGTAATCGTCATAATATGCACACGTTTCCTCGCCACCTATGAGGTAGTGTACTTAGCGCGTTTTTTACAGTATTTCAGTTATTATAGCACGCACACAATTGAACAGGGGACAGATGTTTTCTCAAGGTTATAATGGCCTATAAATTACGGGACTGGGTTTCATTTTACCTTGCCATAACATAAAACTGGTCAAAAATGCTGTTTAAAATATCACCGCTATTCTAATTTGCATCTGTTGTAGGTGGTAGAGTTACGCTGAAGCTATTAATAGTTTCAGCATGAATGGGTCGGCTCGCTCGGGGTAGTACCACCCTCTCACATAAAACCGACGTGAAGTAACAGTGCTTGAATTGTTGCGTTTCGTTCGATTAGTGAGTGAGTGCCGCAGGACCACCTCCCCCTTTCCCTTACTCCCCCTCTCCCCCAAGAGAGATTGGCAACGCACTTGCGACGCCCCCTGTGTTGAAAGTGTCTATCAACGGTGGTGATTACTTAACATCAGGTGACCCACCTGTCCGATTGGCTCGTATAATATAAAACAAATTGAATTACCGTCAGTTATACTTACATTCACTTTGACTATGTATTGCTGCATAGCTATATTTTCAGGAAACATTGGATCTTGCAAGGCTTTCATCACATGATAATAGGGTTCATAGTATACTTCGCTCTCTATCATAGTATATGTTTTCTCAGGATTGTAAATGTCATTGTCGAATTCGTCACTTACTAAAGAAACCGGTATCTGGAATGTTTGTATGTAGCAAATAATCTATACTAATGTCATAAAGTTTGTGAGGTTGTAGGGGTTAATTTCAGGAACCGATTTTGAAAATTCTTTTACCAATATAAGGCCACGTTATTTGTGAGTGTCATAGGCTATATTAACCCGAAAAATGAAAAGACTTTTTTGTGGTAGTCGGATTCGTAATGTAAGTCGGCGAAGATACGGTCGAACGAAAACGTTTCTTAACGATGAGAGATATATGATTGAGTTCTAGAGAAAAGTTGTACAGTTTGATAATGCCTAATGATAATGTAAATTTTTACCGCCTAACGGAGTGAACACGGGTCAGCAACTGATGTTATAAACTGATTTTTAAATGTTCTTACCCATTTACAGTTTTATACGTTACCGAAAAAATACAGGAACCTAAAGTTGTACAGATTATCTAGATCAGTGTTTTTCAAACTTTTTCTTGACACGGACCCTTTAGTATGAGAAAGTATTTCGCGTCCCCCTTCCCGTTGTTTTTCTTTCATGTACTTTGTTTTGTGACGAATATTCAATTTAACATATTTATTCATTTTCATAATTAGGATTCGGGTAAATACATAAGAGTCCTCCTAAGTTTTTTGTTTATTTAATACAAATGATTATGTCCTTTAGTTAACATTCTTCTTAATAAATATTTTAAAACGTTATTGTTTTTTTTACTGTAGGAGCTTTCCCAACCTTTTGCAACTCCGCTATAGAAGCTTTGCGACCCCTTAGGGAGTCGCTACCCACACTTTGAAAAGCACTGATCTAGATAATGTGCAGATAAACTAAGGTGGTTCAGTAAACCAAAAATGAAATGACTTAATTTTAGTTGTGCGGACACACATCGGTGAATGTTTTCTTTTGTTTTATTACGGTGAACCAGTAATAATGTTCTAAGTTAGTTCTAAGGTACAATAGAGACCAGCGAGCAAATAAGGAAAACTTCTGATTCCGCACGTTTTTGGAACAAATCAATTGATCTGCAGATTAGCTGGTTATTGTACACATTAACAGCTTTGAGGTTTTATTACTTTTCTTCTATATCTGTTATAAACTATTTAACAATTTTCTTAACAAAGTAAAAAGGTAACTTAATATCACTACCACTACATACTATTAAACAAAGTCCCTCACCGCGTCTGTCTGTCTGTTCGCGATAATCTCAAAAGCCACTAACGGATCTTCATACTTTATAGTTTACATCTTCTTTCATTAATAGATAGTGATTCACGAGCAAGATTTAGGTATATAATATTTTAAGATTTTTAGTAAATTGCTTGAAATACAACGATAAATGTTAACAGTGTCGTAAACAGTCAAACCGCCTGGGAACTGCCTAATCCCTTTGAGATATAACGAAACATTGAGATAATAATCGAAACAGACAAAGTTGCGGGAATCAGCTAGTTAATATATAATAGCAAAGACAAAATTTGGAATAATAATAACAAACACTGATGTTATGTATATATTATGTTATTTTCTGTTCAACACCTATTTTAAACATTCAATTTACTCACCCTGCCAATAGATAAGTTGTTTACGTCTCTGTCCAGAATTGTACCAACAATAAAACTTTGAAAATTGTCATTGGAAAACAGAATAAGAGATCCATATATAAATCGTTTGTTGTATGCCCAATTTACCCTCTTAAAATGTCTGTTTCTTTTACTAGTTACATCTAATTGGACCAGAGAGCCAAAAGTAGTGTTTGATATATACGGTTCAAGAAATCTTACATTGCGATGGACACTGTAACAAAATTATAGTTAATACCGGGATTGTTATCTGCTTATATAAATATTTAAATTGATGACTATAAAAACCACAAAACCTTACAAACAATGGTAGTTCAGTAGATAGCGTGTTCGGACATCGCAACAATGTATGTAGCTCGAGTCCTTGCGTAGTCGTGGTGGTGGTAGAGCTACGCTGTAGCTATTACTAGTTTCAGCATGAATGGGTCGGTTCGCCCGGGGTGGTACCACCCTCTCACAGAACACCGACGTGAAGTAACAGTACTTCCATTGTTGCGTTTCGTTCGGTCAATGAAAGCGCCGGAGACCCACCTCCTTTCCCTACCCCTCCCCCATAGAGAGGCTGGCAACGCACTTGTAACTCCCCTGGTGTTGCTGGTGTCTATGGACGGTGGTGCTCACTTAACATCAGGTGACCCACCTGCTCGTTTGCCTCCTTTTGACATAAAAATAAGACAGAATCGGAGTTTTAGTTAAAAGAAAACACCACAAACACACACACACAGGAACTATGAAGCCATAGCGTAGTTGGTTGGACGTTTTAAAAGTCCTGATTAACTACCACTCTCAATTTGAAAATTTGTCACGAAACACTTATAGTACAGTTTAGCGTGTTAACCATCTTAGATTGACCCTTATTCGAACTGAATCGAGTACTTTAGTTCAGTTTCATATCCGGTATACATGTAAGCGTTTGTGAACCATGCAATTTCAATTGTACGATTCATAAACGAATATATGTATGAATAGCTTAGAATAGTTTACCTAGGTCAGATCCGCGGTATCGACAATAGCCGAAGCCGATGTGTGCCGTGCACCCTCGAGCTAGTTGTCTGAATATGATTGGCTGAGTGCGAAACTGTAAAGGTCTTGGAAGGCTAACAGTGTAGTCAGTTCAAAAAAGAACCATGCAAAACAGCAGATGAGGACATGGTTAAAGGTTAAAAATTTGAAACCTTTAAAAAAAATGGGACGATCGTATTCCCCACAATAATAGTGTAAATACCTATATAACTATTATAGAATATGGAATTATTAACAATTTACATAGACACCAATAAAACAGAAATTCCATCACGCCGAAATAGGTTGAGAAATAATATAGAATAAAGAAAATATTTGTTGAAGGAACTTACCGTATATTATCATATCTACCTCTGTTTGGGTCTTCCCTATATTGCTCTGAAATAAAGATTATAATCGCTTAGTAATACACTGTAAAGTGCGTTATTCATTACATTAGTTGTGCCCGCGATATCGCACGCGTTTTATCATTTATCTTACTGTAATTGTGTCGTTACATTTAAAAATAAATAATATACATTGTAGCCGTTCCTAATATTTTACGTTATTTTAAAGATCTTCAAATTTTGTAAATATAAAATATGAAAATCATAAAAAAACCTTATGAACGGCAAAATATGAACTTCGTTCTCAGTCATTGATATACAAAAACCCAAGATGTACACTTAACGTCTCACAGTCGGCACACTAAAATGTGTGCATTATGCAGTCATTTCAAATAGTCTCGCGTCGCTTGCGTCCTTGTACAAATACTTTAAACCATTCAGGTAAGGTTGAGTTTGCAAAATCATAAGTTTATCGCATAACTATAACTACGTATGTATATTGGGGAGTTTGGCGGCCGGTTTTGAGCGCTACTTTTATTTGAGATTATGCGTCTTGAATTTTATATGTCAATGTCCTCAGTGTATAAAAAATGGAAATTTAAAAAAATGTTATAATGACGATTAATATTGGATTTATCTAATTATGAAATGTAACGGACTCAATTATTAGTTGTAATAAACTATTCAATTATAAACAAAATGAAAATTATTTGCATACTCACAGATTGTAAATAGCAATTTTCACAATGATCGGTTAGCTATATATGATTTAATATGTTTCAGCGTAACGTACTGGTAAGTAATATTAAAATAGATAAATATTTAGGTGTACCAGCTGCCCTATTGATTAATATAATGGTGTTGGAGCTTACCTATATCATATGTAAAATATATAGCAACATACTTGCGGATTTTTATATTTATAAACCATTAAACTACGTTTAAAATGAAAAAAAAAAACTATAAAATTAATTAGAAATTCGATTTTAACCTCGAATAACTGTGGTCAGTCAAGTTAGCAAAAAGTCACAGATCCTTTTTGGTAAAGCGTTAAATCTGCTGCAAGAATATTCATTCATGTGTCAATATAATGCGTGAGTTGCAAAATTCCAAGGTAATAACAGAACTTTTTCCATTTAGAACTTTGGTTGTAGTGGAGCGCAGGTCTATTTTAACATGAAGAACCACACTTTGTCATGGTTTTATTTTTATATATATTTATAACCTATTCAGTACTATCCTGAAGAAAAATTCGAACACACCCGTAGTCTTTTAAAGTGCTTATAAAGATCTTTGATTCTTAAAATTGTATCAAGTTTGCATGAAATAAAGATATCGTGTATTTTTTTAGATGAGAATAGAGTACTTAGGAAATAATAAATCGGTTCCTATTTCACGAAAATACATAGAGACGAAGTGGGTGAAAATCAAATAAACGATATTTCACCCCCTTACGGGTTGAATAATTTCTTCAAACCACCTGACCACCTGAATTATAACCAATTCAAATAAAAAAAGAATCATTAAAATCGGTTCATAATTGACGGAGATATCGATTAACATACATTAAAAAAAAATACACACAACCGAACGTAGTAACCTCCTCCTTTTTCAAAATCGGTTAATAAATTTGAACAAATTTAATCGAAATCTGTAAAATAATTTTTGCGTGATGCGCCCACAACGGCAGACTTCTATCGTTTTATTTATATAGGGGCATTATTTGGGTGTAATTGTTATCGTATATTGTTTGATCAGCCACGGGAAGTATAGAGATTCATTACCATCATTTTAGCTCCATTCATATGCAACTCTCTGATTGAAGTAGAGTGTATTAGAACGTAGTCACACCATGATATTTGCATGTTTAGACTTCAATTATTGATTTCATCGTTATTTTTAAATTATCTTTATATAGTTGTTTGATTGCAAATGAAGCGTTTGCGCTAATTTAAATTGTAGTGATTATTATAATTAATTATATTTATCAAGTTCTAAACATTGGAACGTTGAATTTATTTAAATAAAAATTATTATATAATAGCTAAAGCAAATATGAATTTTCTATGTATCTACAAATATACTCTATGATTTCCATCTAAGATTACAATCTAATGATTGTCAGTGAACCGATATGAAAAGAAAAATGATTACGTACTAATTCCTTCACGAAGAGGTCCAAAGCAATCTTCTCTCATCAATCTGAACTGTACGTCTAGATAATGTTCCACATCTTGGTAACCGCCCTCAATAATATTGGGACGCAAAAACGGTTTGTGATCAAAGAAATCGTTAGGGGTCGGTTGAAGACTTAATTGTCTAAAGTCGTCTGGTGGTTTGATGTTATGGCTAAGATTACCGCCTTGTGCAGCTGACTGTAAAACCCATAATAAACAAACATTAATAGACATTTTCCTTGTTTTCTCATTTGTCATAAATCCTGCACGAAACTATACAAAAAGTAGGTAGTAAGACTCACAAACCTACAAGGGATAGATCTAAAAGCGAATTAATTATAGCGATTAAAAAATATTTACTAATGTATAAGTGAAGACCAGGGGCATAGCTACCGCCATATCAGCCGTATCAATGATACGGGGCCCCCGGGTTACAGAGGCCCCCAACGTGAGCAATATTTACCCTTTATTTGGGCCCCCAACTATTTTTTTGATACAGGGCCCCTCCAATGCACGCTACGCCACTGGTGAAGACATGAGTGGATGAAAGAGACATGCAGCATCTACTAATTTTTCGTTAAAAACCTATATGTAAGTGTTATGTCCATTTACATATTCTGTTCTTATAATGTTAGCGCAAATGGGCTTAGAAATGAAATGGATACCGAAGTACTCAAACTATATGTATGATATAATCAAAGATACAACCAAACTTTGGAGCGCATTTCTGTAAAATTACCAATTCTTGACATATCATCTTCTTCTACTTATGTCTTCGATTGTTATATAAACAAAATATTAAAGCACACCCTTCGACCCAATACATTTCGAGAAACTTAAATCGCTTTGTCACAGATCACCCCACGTAACATACGTGCACACAGTATGGACACATATAGTGCAAGGGTTTTATATTTTTTCCTTATTTTCTAACTTGTTACTTTAACCAATAGTCAGATACAAGATATGTGTGCATGTTAGTGAGGTACACGTATACCAATGTCTGGCTCTCAGCTACTTAGGTTAGTAAGAGATGCGGTGTATTCAAGGCAATAGCCCAAGTGGAGGTTCAACAAATTTGGCATCCTCGAATGCCGCCTCACATTAGTAGATCGGTGAGGCCTAGGCCAATAGTGTTATCCAGTTAGAAAAAAAATTGTTTTGCCAGAATAAAGAACAATAAACACATAATTCTAACCGAATACACAAACAGAAAAGCATTATAATAAATAAGATACATACCCTACAACTAATTTCAAAAGTAGAAAGTTTTTCGCGGAGTTCTGTCATTATGTTACCATATTCTTCTGGTAATGTGAAACTATGCCTCTCAGCCAACCCCGCCAAGCATGATTTAGATACAACTTCTATTAAAGATCTACATTTTTTCAGTGCTGTTGATGGTGAAATATTTATAATACATTCACAAAACGTAACGAAATTCTTCCAGAAATCAAGCTGATCGTTCCAATATAAACTATTCGTTTGTTTGCTTTCTACGTAAGGTAATTCCATCAGGTATTTTAACAAATTGGTAACGAACTGTGAATTACAAAAGTCTAACAGAAGTTTCAATTTTAACTCGTCAAAAAAAGATTTGCAAACTTTCGATATAATTTGCAATACTAATACAAATACGTCGTTTCTTTCTATGGGTAATCCAATAACTTGAAAGAAAGCATCCTTTTTTGCGTGAAGTTTCATAATAATATCACTTTCATCTGACTTTGCTAGCTCTTCCAAGGTCTTAAAACCAATAAATTTTGGTCCAAGTTTTTGTTTTCTGACGGGATAATTGTTCCGTAATGATCCACGTCCACGGTTGTAATTCCTGACGTGACTACTTCTTCTAGACTCGTTATATTCTGCAATTAAATCAATTTAAAATAAAACATTGTCGTCAATTTAACTTCAGCCAAAGGAATACTACGAATATCTAGAATGATTATGTTTCTTAAATTTTTATCATTCGATGACGATAACGCAAAGGCTTTAATCTGATTGTCCAATACGTTTGCCGTTACAACAATACATTACGAGATATTTTCAACATAGGGATTATACTTTGTACAATTTGTATTATTATATAGGTTTACTGTTCTAAGAATATTGCAAGGAAGAGCAGAGCATAGATAATAATGAGCTTATTTCTGTTTGTTATATTTATTTCAAATTATACCTGCCTAGGTTCTGCTTGGTGGTCATATAAAAATAAGTAGGTGTCTGAAACACGGATAACTGTTGTTTTGAGTACCAACCGTATCCCGAGAGTCAGGTTACAAGTATGTATACTAATATTATAAAGAGGTAAAGTTTGTGAGTTTGTGACGTTGTAGAGGGTAATTTTTTTTTATTGTAGCACGGCAAAATGACTGTGCTGTGCCTGATGGTAAGCACAGTACAATCCAAAAACAACGGCGACCATCGAGTGACACGCTATCCATCGCCGTTCGCCGCTGCCATGCCGGCCTGCGAAAAGCTGGATATGCACAGGCTGATCCCGAAACGCGACTAATATCGCGAATAATACTAATATCTGGATCTTAGTAGATCAGTAGATATAGTAACCGGTTTAGTAACCGATTCTGAAATTTCTTTTACCAATAGAAAACTACGTTATTTATGAGTATCATATATTAACCCGAAAAATGAAAATACTTTTTTGTGGTAGTCGAATTTGCAAAGTCGGAGAAAAAACGGTCGAAAGAAAACGTTTCTTACGAACACTGCCTTAACGATGAGAGATGTATGATCGAGTTCCAGAGCTTGATAATGCCTACAAAAAAGTCACCGACAGCGTAAGTCTAACTTTAATATTTAATTCAAAAAGTAGTTTTTTTTATCAATGTTTACCGCCCAACGAAGTGGGCTCGGGTCAGCTAGTATTTTTTTTTTTTTTCGAACTGATTACGCTATTGACCTGGCAAGGTCTTAACAGTGTCACCGGACTACTAAGGCGAGCGCTTAAGGCACTCAGCCGATTTTATTTTGACAACTAGCTCAAGGGTGCACGGCACACCTCTGCTTTGGCTGTTGCCTGATACATGCAATTCGCGACCTATCTGAGCTAAGCTAACTATTCATACATATATGAGTTGTTGAAACATATATGTGTACCAAGCATACCTCAACAACTCTTATATATATTTCGTATCGGATAATATTCTAAACTATCAGTTTGATAAGGGCAAAAAATAAAACCCTTCCACTTGCATGTGTAAGCGTATATGCCTGCACGTGTGTGGAGGTGATATGTGTAATGTTGTCGCAGTGATGTGAGATTTTGTGTCACTGTATCGCGCGAGCAGTGTACTCAAGGGCTCCACGCCGAGGGATCGGACCTAGGCTTGAGCCGCTGCCGAGGGGGGGCTAGTCTGGTGTGCGGGAGCGAAATTTACCACCAGACCACGGCGGCGTGATCTGTGATTACACAGGGTCAGCTAGTACAAGATATACATTCAGATGGTTTAATTAATCACTGTTTTTTATTAAGTACCACGCAGAACTCGCGGGCGTAGCTAGTTACGCTAATTAATGACCAATTTTACTTAATACATTGCTGAACCGTCTTAGCTAAATTTGATACATAAGGAGCGGCTTATCAATGAGTTGCGACGGTTTCGATTTATTTATGTTACATTACGTATACATATATTCACCACAATATTCTCTCGCTTTCTCTCTCTCTCTGTACAAGCGTTAGAATAATAATGACTAGTTACAATTAATATATATATACAAATAATATTTGCATAACCTACCTCTATTTAGTGACTGTGAATGAATTCGTCGATTAACATTTACTGGATAGCTTGAATCTCTTCGATTGTATTGCTGTCCCCGAATCGCTGATTGTCTATCAGGTGAGTCATATCTAAGTTTTTTCGACGTTGAAGGTCCTGTAAGAATTTTATTATTAGAACACTTTTTTTTGTAAAAACATAATACTAGTGATAAATTAATAAACAACACATACAAAATCGTGAGTATCGGCTAGTTTGGAACAAAAATAAGATTCCATGTAGTATAAAAATAGCGGTGTATTACAAATCAAAATTCCTAACTTCTTCCTACCCTTATCCAACATAAGTAGGGTCGGTACAACATGTTTCTCATGTTGTGGTATATGATTTGGCTTAATTTTTACGATGGGCCGCCTGCCTGACATCAACCCTCTTTGGGATTATTTTGTTGTACCACTGTATTTATGATTATTATTATGTAGTTAAGAAGTCTGATGGGCTCTTTTAGCTTTACAATTGTTCGTTCCGGTTAAAAACGAAGTGATTGAAGATTATGGTTTGCTTGTTATATTGCCATTTTTATGTAACAGAAAACTATCCAACTTTAGACTATTCCCGAGGACTGCATTTTCTGTTTTTTTTTCAGGGTTCGTGGTTTCAGAGTTTTCCCACTAATAGTAATACAATATTAGATATAATAAACCATTATAAAAATATAAAATAGGAAAACTATAATAGAAAAATAAATGCAAATAAAATCAAAATTCCTAACGAACTTCAAAAACGTATATTATTTAAAGGAAAACTATAGGTTACATTTCGCAAACCTGTGATATTATGAGTTTCAGAAATATACATATTGTGAAAATACTCTGTTTGAATTGAAACAGATATCACTCCAGTCAATATATCACAAAGCGTACTTACCTGGCTGATTGTCATCATCATCCATGGTTGAATATCTGAAACATTAAATAGTTACATATTATAAAATAAACTCCTGTGCCACATATGTCTGTCTGTTCGCGATAAACTCAAAAATTACTGCACAGTTTTTCATGCGGTATTGACTAGTAAATAAAGTGATACATGAGGAATATTCAGGTAAATAATTTGTCTAGGTTATTTTTTTATTATAAGAGCGGGATAATTTATTCAGTTGATCACACAAATTTATTATCCATATAAGGAATCGACAAATTTTATAATATAACTAGCACATATCCGTGATTCCGCTCGTATTCTCTTAAGCAGTGATTATTTTCTACAATACGTTATTTTACACAGCTCCGGGAAGTTGGTCCCCATTTTTCGCGTGATAATTTGAAAATTCGTAGAGTGTATGGCCGTCGATTGCTCATCTTTTAATAATTTTTTTGCACCGCTATAAAAAAAGTTACGAAAGATTTAAAATGCGTGCGTGTTAGCGTAGTGAAGAAATTAGAAAATCAAAAATCTCAAGGCATATTCTTATAGTATGTCGTTCGTCTTTTCGCTTCTCGCCTATTCTTTTACTTTTTTTTTAAAGTCAACTTCTAAGCGGTGGTAATGAATAGTTCAAAACAAATTGAGATCTAGTTTTTTTAATGATGTATTTGAATCTACGTCCTCTGCTCAGGTCTAACGATCTTTTACTTTTTTTGAAAGTCAACTTCCAAGTGGTGAAAATGGGGAGGAAAAAGAAAAGTTAGGAAATAGTTTTTTTAATGATGCATTTGAATCTACTTCCCTTGTCTACGTTTTCTTATCTTTTACTTTCTTACAACATTGTCCATTTGAAAAATGCCTACAGAAATTCGTGATGGTATATGTCTATCACCTAAGAATAACCTACAGTAATCATTAATATAGTCTTTGTATTATTAAAAACTAATTCGTTATTTGCAATGCTACAACAAGATATAATAATGATCGTTATTCAATCAAATAATTTATTACGTTGGGTATTTGATCTACATCGAAATTGTCGCTTACAGCATAAAATTTCAATGAATACTTTCAAAGAAATAAATGACGAGCAGCAAAAAAAAATGTTTGTGAAAATTATTTAGTAGCATCTAAGACTGACGAACTGTGATAATTAAAGCGCCAAAAATCTAAAACATCCCAGACCTTTGTGACGCCACATTAATATATTGCATCCATGCGAAGCCGAGGTGATCCAAGTTAGTAAAAAAAAAAAAGTAACTTCTTTCGTATGGATTACAGTATGGATAACATGGGGCATAAAAGAAAAAAAGGAAGGGCCAAAAAGAGGTGGAGTGATGTCTATAAAGAAAGGTGTGGTTGGAAATAGCCAAGAATAGCGTCAAGGAAAGAAGAATGGAGAAGTTTGGGGGAGGCCTACGCCGCTGAGGCGAGTGCTATATAGTTCTTGAATAAATAAAAATAAAAATGTAATAGTAGTATTAGTATGTAGCAATAACAGGCTTTTTTATTTTATTTTATAACTTCTTTCGTTTCCATGTATTCTCTTAGTTTTGCTAAATTACGTAACAAGTTTTGTTACAGTTTTCACTATCATCTAGACTTCTAGAGAATTATATTCTGGAAGGTTTGTATAATACCTACATTTTACATTTATAGAAATTACAAAAAGTCGATGTATGTACGATGTAATCAAGTTATATGTTAGTATTTTCCGGTTAAAATAATGTATCACGGTGTTGTGCTGTTAAAAATGCCTACACAAGTGTCCCCGATTGTGTGTCATCTACGGATAACAAATTTTATATATTATTATTAATAATGGTTTACCTATTTGCGACGCATCTTTGATTAGTGGAGTTTTTTTTTATTCAGTAAAATATTTTATTCATCTCGGAGATCTAAGGGAAATGAAGATAACCTATTACAACATATGCTTTCAATCAATATCTTAGTGGATTTCTTAGATTTAAAATTACGCGTATAACATAAATGTTTAGTATGATGATAAAAAACTTTTTGACATTGACAAACTTTCAATAAACACGCACCAAAACGTACTAAATATAGTGAATGTGTTTAAATCACCTAGACACATTATATTACACCCATGTGAAGCTTCCCAGCCAGTGTGTTCCCTTCCTCTTGTCACATGGGGTCCTTCAAACGAGGCGTGAAGCGGCACATTTGCAGGTAGGCATGATAGCGACGACTGCCGTTGTTATTTAACACCGACAGTCGCCGTTATTTATGGACTGTACTGTACTTTCCATCAGGTACCGGTCAGTCATTTAATTTAATTTCAGTCATTTAATTAGTGCCGAACCAGTTAAACCAGTAGAAAAAAAGAAAGCCGGAGTTAGTTGGACATACTTAATTACTTAGACACATTACTCGACACTTATATTACACACTAGCCTCTGCCCGCGACTTCGTCCGCGTGGAATAGTTAATTTGGGTTAACGCTAACACACAGCGGAAGCTCTCAAGAGGAAAAAATACCCCGATTTTGCAACATTCTTCAT
Organism: Antheraea pernyi; assembly: GCA_015888305.1. Lineage (NCBI taxonomy): Eukaryota > Metazoa > Arthropoda > Insecta > Lepidoptera > Saturniidae > Antheraea > Antheraea pernyi. The sequence goes on along the minus strand of MU158728.1, from coordinate 37,535 downwards.
TGCTCCTCCGCCCCTATGTGTCTTAGCGTGATGATATATAGCCTATAAACTTCCCCGATAAATGAGCTATATAACACTGAAAAAGTTTTCCAAATCGGACCAGTAGTTCCAGAGATTACCCCTTACAACGTCACAAACTCACAAACTTTACCTCTTTATAATATTATTATTAGTATAGAAGTATAGATAGTATATATTACTACATTATACCCACGAGAAGTCGGAGCTAGTTGGTTACTACTGTAACAGTCGTAGAGACAATGGACATCTACATTATAAATTACTATAACCATATAACGAAGTAACAAAACACTATTTATGCTTTTATTCACTCTTAATCATCGTCTGTGGAGCGGAAATCCAATCAAATTTGAGTCTTATTTAGTGGGAATAATAAATAGATTTGCTTTTAATTTTTATTAAACAATGGTTACATTACATTCATTTTGTTATCTGAGAGTTTATTATTAAAATTGTCGTAATAAGGACTTTTGAGTGATTTACATTTGCAACTGGTACACTGGAATAACAAATGATAATATAGCCGGAGTGTAAACGCGATCGGATATTGATCATGAAGATCAAAGGGTGAACAAATTTGCAAGTAACCTCAAGTCAGAGGAACCGATTCTACAAAATAGATAAATAAAGAAAGACATCTGGCGGCTACCTTAATTTCAATTACATAAGCTCGACCGTGGTTCTAGAACTGGCTATACTTAGGTATATAAGAATCATAACTTAGATCAATAAGCATCATAATAAAACTTACAAATTGTAAAGAAAAATAATTTAATAAATGACTTTTTTATTTATTATTATTTTCCAGAATTTAAATGTTGACTCTATTTAGTTTCAAAATTGATAGAATTTAACAATTATACCTAAACTTTTTAGTAGGACAAAATAACAAAAATATGTGTAATAAACACGTGACGAGCCGCGGACCTAACTAGTAGATAATAAAAATAAAGAATTTTGAAAATCATCTATTTTTTGTATACATCATTACGATACGGTTTACATCAAAGTATCTATCGGAAACGTTTAAAATATTCTCAAAACTTATAAAGCAAAGAATGTTTAGAAGTCAACATAGAAGAGTACTTACAGTTCAAAAATATAACGGATTAATAGGCAACAACAAAGTATTCTTCAACAATGCAAAATCACAACACAAACACACTTTACATTACTAACAGTACTAATCAAGATCGAAAAAGAACTAACCAAAGAGTATCGTTAAATGAAGATCTAACATGAATTTAATACAACTGTTACCAGAGAGCTGCTACGCGTTCCCTCGAATTTTTACCCAAGTCCCCCAAAGTTCCGAAATTAGAAAGTACAACATTATTTTTTTTTATATTTTATTGTTATATATTTAAATGTCGCGTTTCACTATTTAAAAATTTCAGCAAATTTTAAATATTATGTTGGTGAAGATGGTACGCTAAGCAGAACTATTGTCAACTGCAATTGTAGGAATGTCCTAGTTTTATATATTGGTGCTTGACAGTCGATCTTGAAATTGAGAGTAATAGCCAGATAGGAAAAAATTTTAAACCCTTTCGCCTTTAATTTTTTGATAAATGTAACATGGGAAAGATGTTTGAAACTTTAAAAATAGATGATGATGCAAGAAAAACATTAATGTATACAATTCGCACGTCGTAGCAGTGAAACTTTTAAAATATGAATATAATGATGTTCTTTTGTTAAATAGTTCACTTGAGAACATCAGATTGAACATTATCATTGATGATAACATCAGGATTAACTTATTAGCATAGGGGTTCACTTGTTTAATACTACGGCCATGTTTTGTCATACAAAAAATTTCTAATTTTGTAAACCTTACCTTTTCCTTCCTACATTCTTTCGTCAATACGTAAATTTAGAGGAAGTTCCTAGAATCTGGCAACAAAAGACATAGCGGCATGGGGTATTTACATATATTTTAAATAATTACAAGTCAAAAAATATTATTTTGTACCATTGCCTTATGCCGTCAGTACTTAGGTAGTAACGTAATACAACAATTTTGTGGCAAACCACGGATGACAAAAAAAGTAATGCATAATATTTATAATTAATTAATTCCACTGTAACTAGATAAAAAATAAGAACATAATTTTAATTTGTACTTTAAATATGATAAAATAATGTATTATTAGATAATAAATAACGTATCCCCGACCGTTTGGTACCTACCGTACCGACGTAAGATTTCAAGAGATAATGAATAAAAAGAATAAAATATGCATTAACTAATTTTCATTGTTTAACTTAAGAATTTACTACTAGGGGAGATTCCGATATTATTGGCAACACTAATTTTACCAAGGGTATTTACTGAAACTTGGAATACAATATTGCATCATTAATTGAGTTCCTTATTTGTCTATGACTTACCACAGTCTCAAGTATCTTATCTATGCCACAGACTATGCATACAATAAAAATGAAGTGTCTGTATGTTACATCAAAATAACATATTTTTTACTAATCTATACTAATAATATTATAATACTAATCTACTAATATTATAAAGAGGTAAAGTTTGCGAGTTTGTGACGTTGTAGGGGGTAATCTCAGGAACTACTAAACCGATTTTGTACCAATAGAAAGCTACGTTATTTGTGAATATCATGCTAAGACCAAAAGGAGCGGAGCAACAATGAAGAATGTTTTAAAATCGGGTTTTTTTTTCCTTTTGAGAGCTTCCGCTGCGTGTTAGCCCAGAATAATTATTCCACGCATACGAAGTCATGGCCAGAAGCTATTAATTAATTATACTATTATTATAATATTACAAAGAGGTAAAGTTTGTGAGGTTGTAGGGGGTAATATCTGGGGAGTCGGAGAAAAAAAGGTCGAAAGAGAACGTTTCTTACGAACGTTGCCTTAACGTTGAGAGATATATGATTGAGTTCTAGTAAGTTGTAGCTTGATAGTGCCTATTACCTCCCAACGAAGTGGGCATGGGTCAGCTAGTTGGATATAAAAGTACAAACACGCAACAAAAATGCGATTTTTAAAATTTTCATCGGTCTGTATGTCTGTTTGTTCCGGATAATATCAGAAACGGCTGCGTCGATTATGACGACAATTTCACTGGCGTATAGCTAAAACTATAGCGGGTGACATAGGCTACTCTAATTTAGACTAGCTGGTAACCGCGGCTTCGTTCGCAGTTCTATCTTCAAAACGATTGAACCGATTTTCATGGGACTTTCACCGGCAGATAGCGGACGTTATAAAAAGTAATTTAGTCTATTTTAACTTAGACTAGCTGTTAACCGTGGCTTCAGCCGTTGGGCTACCTCCAAAACAGTTGTACCGATTTTGACGGGACTTTCACTGAGAGATCAGATCTTATAAAAATAATTCTATTTTGGACTCTTTTACCCGCGCCATTGTTCTTATAAAATTGGACAAGATTTCAAGACTTCAACTCATTCTGTATTTTTAATAAGAGAAATAATTATCAAGTTAATGTTTATAATTCAACATTGCAATTAATAGTAATTTTGAAGACAGAAGATGTCTTTCTAATAAGATCTTAGGCCATAAACGTATTACGTTAAGAGTTCCATAATACAATTTCTTGCGCAACAGATAATCCATTTTATTGTATAGTTTTAACGTCTACGTCCGGTACCGTGACACACCCGAGAGGCGAGACTACAACGCCACCCGGGGAACCACTATTGACCTGCGATACCGCGCTATTGACTCTATCGGGGTGTTACTACTGACCTCGAACGCTATTGGTGGAAGTTATCGGCTGTTCATTATTCATTCCGGTGTGAGACTACATCGGTGGCATATAAAGGGCAAGATGTCGCTGATCTGGACGCACTCCTACGTGGAAGTTATTGTAAGGCGAAGCTCTGGCCAAATAAATAGTGACAGTATACGAAGTGTTTATTGCCATTCCTGACTGCATCGACCCTATACGTGATTAGTGTAACAAATCAGAAGCGGGATTACCTGAATGTCCGTGCCATAACTC
>MU158728.1:16903-30679 GCA_015888305.1 Antheraea pernyi | reverse complement strand
GACATATTCCTCTTTTCTAGACACATTAAACATATATTACTAGTATAGCTTACGGTACCGTGGGAAACCAACATTCCTAAAGACCACACAATCAAATTAACTAAACTAGTGGGCGCCCAGTGGTCGACATTCGACCATAATTCATTGATTTTTTAAAGTTTGAACTTTATTCGGGTTCCTTTGTCAAAAGGTATACTTCTATTATCAAAGGTTTTCATCATGGCTACTCAGTTATTTGCCACTTTTACAAAAAAAAAGCGGTTACGTAAGGTGGTAAGGCTCTCAAATTCTAAATAAAGATAACTTTACGTAAATAAAGAAATTTATAAAGTTTTGGCTTCATGTATATATATTTTTTAAATTATTATATTATTGTAAAATTTAACCTGCAATTTGATCAGTTAAATTCAAAGAGTATGTAAGGTATGATAAATATTATAATAATAGTTATACGTTATAATATTGACCCTATACGTGATTAGTGTAACAATAGTCACATAAACTTAATTATACTGACGATATAGGCATCTTTATGATAATATTTTTAAGTCATTATTTCATTAGTTCTTTATACAGTGTAAGCGAGCACTGAAGTAATTATATGGTGGGTAAAAATTCCAAATATGTTGCTGATGGTAAATCTAATTTGTCACACTGTTAGTATTTAAGTATGTAATGTACACGCTACATATTACTGTACGTGGCGTCATACTTACAACTGTTTTAGAAAGAGCGTTTCTGTAATTGTACATGTTCTTACAATTTGATATTTCCTTAATACAATTTAAAAAACATGTGCGGAGCCGCGGGTAAAAGCTAGTTCTAAAATATATAGGCTGAAAGTTCAGATAGTAGCAATATTTATGGATGATACTCTGCACTCGATTCTCGTTCTAAATCAATTGAAAAAATATGTGCTTAATGTTTGACCTAATTATTTAGAAAAATACAAAAATTATACTCTATCCTCTACGCGTCTATGTTAAAGCACAGTGTCAATAACTATCGGGTGTAGTGAAATTGAATGTGGGAACGGCATCAAATAAACAAAAGGGTTAACTTTCCGTTTTATTATGGAATGTTATTAACTTCGGGTCGAGCCTTACATCTTTCGGAACCTTTGCACCTAGGTTTATTACGTTTGTATCTATACACTTGAAAGTCTTAGAACAAATTTTAACTTAAGTTCTCTTTGTTGTTTATTAGTACTTGTTTTGATATTATTATGTTATATGTGACCATGAACTATAATTTCTTAGAATATTGTAAGCGACTAACTTGGAACACCTGGTATATAGAGATAAATTATACACACAAATGATACAAAACTGTACAATTTTATTTATTATAAAATATACACCCAACAATACCTATCTGTTGAGATGATTTTACATAAAGACAATAAAGATTTTCATATTATTCACATATATATTACGATATTTAGACATTATTTTTCTTAGTGCCAACTCGTGTCTTAGAATAATTTAATTGTTTTAGGGATAAAAATTGGAACAGAATAAATTGGTAATATTGATTAAATCACTTTTTCATACAGTTTGTAAGTTAATTCTGATACGTTAATATTAATATAATTGAAATCAGAACATCCTTTGAAATAGTGAAGTCAAACTATTTACACACAAAAGAGATACTCGCTTATTGTTATATTTTGTCATTATGTTTTTAATACGTTATAATTATAGCAGATTAAATGTTTATACCAATAGCAACTAATGAAATGATTTCAGACATTTACATTATAATACTTGTTAATTAATATATTCACCACGAATAACTATATCGATTACGTAAATACAGTGGTACAACAAAATAATCCCAAGGAGGGTTGATGTAAGGCAGGCGGCCGATCGTAAAAATTAAGCCAAATCATATACCACAACATGAGAAACATGTTGTACCGACCCTACTTATGTGGGATAAGCGTAAGAAGAAGAAGAATAACTATATCGATTCTGGGCGTGAAAGCGTAACAAACAAACTCAAATTCTCGTTTATAATATAAGTTCAAAAAGAGAAAATAATGCGGTCTTACTTCTTTCATCTAAAATTATTAATACTTTATTCAGAGTAGGCGAGTAAGTGAAATAAAATACTATAAATAACATAAGAAAATAATTTGACACTCAAGTTTATCATATGGTTTAATTGATGCCTAATCGAACAGATAAAAATTCACAAATAAATATTTTTATTATGAAACTAGCTATACCTCAGCTCGGCATGGGTTCTCAATTTTCTCTTTACAGTACGATCATGTGATGAAATTAAATTTGCAAAAGAACATTAATCTCTTAATATCTTTGAAGATTTTTCTATTATCTTCCACAGAGTACCTACGTTATATAAATAGAGGTCGCACTCGTTCTTTCCAATCTCTATAATACGCCTCTATAATACGAGTTTAGAACTAATATCTGTTGGTTATAAATGTACATTTATAGCTATATGTATGCATACAGCGGTACTGCGTAAATCGTATACAAGTTTTTGATCATTTTTATTTGTAATTAATATATTCATCGTTAAAGGTAAATCTAAATCCAAGTATGTATATGCAGGAGTTAATGTTTAAAAGTAGATCCGGAGATAGATAGTTCGAGCAATATATAATATGGGACCTCGCGAATCATTAAAAACGAAGTTCCAGGAATTGGGCATCTTAACTCTACCCTCCCAATACATTCTTGATAATTTAATGTATGTCCGTAAAAACTTTGAAAATCTGCATTTTGTAAAAGACCGGCATGATCTAAATACTAGAAACTGTGACAAACTGGTCGTCCCATGTTTCAGACTTAGCAAAACCAGTAATAGTTTCTTAGGTAATAGTGTTAGGTTTTACAATAAAGTCCCAAAACATATTACCGATTTGCCGGACTGTAAATTTAAGCACCATGTCAAGCGGGTTTTAGTGTCGAAAGGCTACTATAGAGTGGATCAATACGTGAACGATGGTGACGTCTGGAATTGACTCCTCTCTGTGCATCCACTAAAAACGGTATTGTAACGTATAATGTATTTGAAATATATATATATATATATGTTAAAAAGATGTACCCAATCGAGTTTCTTGCCGGTTCTTCTCGGTGACTGGGTTGTTTTCCGAACCGGTGGTAGTTTTGACGTTCATAAGCGCCTTATTAGGGCCTAAACTGAATAAAATATTTTTGATTTGATTTGAGATAAAATTGTTTGTGGGAGGCAAGATAATTTAAGAGAGCATTCTCCTAAGAGATACGTAAACAAAGTGAATGACAACAAATATTTGAAAGTTGTCAGTTTGAAATGTCAAAATTAATTGTCGTCCACCATCTTTTGTTATCAAACTTGCCAAAAAAATTATATAACAGTGCCATCTAGAGAGTGGATTGATAACCAAAAATAGACGAGCCTTTTCCATACAAATCCGATTCTGAGAAGTGAAAATAGCGTGTTGTCTTCTAGGTTCACTCACTCACTTTTTATATGGAGATATAATAACTCAAAAATTTTCTCACATTTTGTAACATAGGTCGTAAAGCCACGCTGAAGCTATTACTGGTTTTAGAATGAATGGGTCGGCTCGTCCGGGGTATATTATCACCCAACTCACAGACAACCGACGTGAAGTAACAGTGCTGGTATTGTTGAGTTTCGTTCGGCCAGTGAGAGCGCCGGAGGCCTATCTCCCCTTCCCCCCTCTCTCCTCCCCTCCGCCCAAACACAGGCTGGCAACGCACATGCGACTTCCCTGGTGTTGATAGTGTCTATGGACGGTTGTGATCACTAAACATCAGGTGACCCAACTGTCGATTTGCCTCTTATGATATTAAAAAAACATAAAAATCAATATATTAGCTAAATAGGTGCAGCGGCGCCGGCCCGGAGTGATGCCTTTACACGCATTCGGTAATTGATTTTTATTTATATAGTGAAGTATTTAAAAAAATCTGTAAATAGGATATAATAAATATATAAAATTTAGGGAATATTTATAAAAAAAGGTACACACAGTCATTATTTTGTAAATATTTATTTTCATAAAATTAAAAACAATCACAATCAGTAGAGAGCAATTAAAGAGTATGTTCGACTAGCACTTAGTAAATGCTATGTGATCTGTTAATCATTTATTCATCAGTGACGGACTTGATGGTGGATACAGGGGGTCGGACCAATTTGATTTCGGAAGTTAAGAGCCCCACCCAGAACTAGGCCATTTTTAATTAAACTAGTGATCGAATGTCGATTATAATTCAAATTTCAATAGTAAGTAAAAAAATCGATTTGTCCCATAATTTTTTTTTTTTGATAGCTTTAAGACTATCTTTTTGGAACTTTTTAGAATTCAAATCCGGGTATAAAATATAGAGTACTAAATATACAAAAAGTGTTACGAAAGGAAAAGTAATCAAGAGAACGAAATTTTGTATACAACGACATATCTAACCAACATTATTTAATATTTTTTGTATAAAACGTCTCGAATATCAAATATGTCGTTCCTGAGTAATATATTTTTTATTTGATGATATATATCCATCGTCTACGAATAACCCACAGCACCGAGTTATTTTTATTTTTTACAAGTTTGGGATGAGGAGCAATCATATGGCAACAAGGAACAGGCTAGGGGATCTTTTTACTGACATCTCGCCCCCGTGCTTCCAGCCGACTTAGGCTTAGCCGAAATCTATAGAGCGTACTCAGCCTTATTTTATCCTTAGCTCATGTTAAACTACGCTAAGTAGTTACTGAGCCCAATCTTAGGTTTCGAATTTATCTTAATTACGCTAAGCTTGTTATTAAAGCTTTGTTTCCATAGTCCGTCGAGTTTATAAAATGTCTTTAATTGTAAAATATAAATGGAATCAGGCATGTTCAAGGAATATAGACAAAACAATGAAATAAGGTAACCGAGAATGAAACAAACAATGCAAGCCTTTTTGACATTTATGCGATGAAGGATCAAGCCAACGACAATCAAATAATAATGATGATCAAAAAAGTATAAAAATAACACTGTTACATTATTATTTTGTCATTTTTTTTATTCGCATGAGTAATACATAAGATCTTCGTAAGTCGTTGAATTTGATGACTTGAACTTAGCTCAGCATAAACTAGGTGAATGCTAACCTCGAGACTATAAATTTAAGGCTGAGATAAGTCCGAGTGCGCTCCATAGATTTCACCCTTAGTCCGCCACTGATCCCAATATTATATTTAAATTAATTCTTATCATTCTTATTTTTACAGGTTTATGGCCTCTAACTTGGAAATGTTTAAAACTATACTTATAAAAAACACGTTTTATAATCTTTCATCAGTTGCAATAACTTTATGGGAGCACCTTTGTGTTTACTGTATACTTTTTTGTTTTTTTTTCGATCTGACTACGCTATTGATCAAGCCAGGTCTTAACAGCTTCACCGGACTACGACTGTATACTTCTGTTATTACTTACAAATACAATAAGAAACAAAACACATTGTGAAGTAACTGTAAAGACGTTAATACACTGAACTGCTTTGGAAATTTGTTAAATAGGCAATGTTTATTTCGGTTTTTACAAATAGATGAGCGTTATGTTTGTCTTTGGACTGGATAATTGAATGCCTCAGCTTATTCTAGAAACAAATTCATGATGAAAAAGCATGACAATGTATTACAGAGCACTTGAGAAGCTTAGATAAAGATCACAATCTCAATGTCATGATTTTATCAAGGTTAGGATTGGAAAAACTTAAAAAAATCGTTTATCTTCACGGCATATACTAAATTAACAATAATTTAGTAATAACCATCACTCAAGGGCATCACAGTATCAGTATCAAAGGTTTAAAAAAAAAAAAAGTTTTGCATATATGAGAAACTGCGGAGGAAAAGGCAGCATTGTATTTCTTTAACTCATTATTAAATTTAAAAAAGATAACAGATTGTGTACAAACAAACCCTTAATCTAAATGTTGTGAAGAATATTTTTCAAACAGCGAAAATATGGTAACAATGTTTTTTTTTTAAACCACTAAAATTGAATTGTTTTGTTTCAGGGAAGCTTAAAATGTTGACTGTTCATCTTTAATATTGAACCCTTTAATAGTTTTCTCGTGTGTTTAGGGTGGTTGAGTGGATGAATTGGGCCTAGGTGTACTATAACTTTCAAATATTCGTTACATCACTAACTTGAAATTGGAACTGACTTTCGTCGGACTTTACTTTAGGTCCCCTGGAAAGTAACCCTAAGTACACGGCAGTGTTTGTATTGTTGTTTCAAAAGGATTTTAACGAAAATACAGTTAACGTTTTAAATTGATTAATTAGGCCAGACAACGGACATGATCCAGTCGATATAACTTGCGACACGCGTATAAACTCCGGGTATGGAGGAGCCGCAAGCGCGCCCGAATGACGTCACGCCCACCAAACGATACAAGTTGCCATCGGCCGCTAAAGCAAGCGGTCCTCCAGAGTCACCCTGGAAATTAACATGTCGCTCTGATCACGTCTCGCATACATTATAGTAGACTTATGAACATTTATTAAAAGTATTGGTAGTGCAGTGGTCGAGATTCGAATATCATAATTACATTAAAGTTTTTTCTTCGCGTGTTAATCTATAAATCTTATATACATATCATAAAAATGTAAATCGAAAGTGTCCGATGTCGAAATCTCACATCACTGCGACAACATTACTCATATCACCTCCACACACGTGCGCGCATACACGCTTACACACGCAAGTGGAAGGGTTTTATTTTTTCTCCCTTATCAAACTGAAATAGTTTAGAATATTATCCGATACGAAATATATATAAGAGTTGTTGAGTTATGTATGCCTGGTACACATATATGTTTCAACAACTCGTATATGTATGAATAGTTAGCTTAGCTTACATAGGTCGCGAATTGCATGTATCAGGCAACAGCCAAAGCCGAGGTGTGCCGCGCACCCTTGAGCTAGTTGTCAAAATAAAATCGGCTGAGTGCCTTAAGCGTTCGCTTTAGTAGTCCGGTGAAGCTGTTAAGACCTTGCTTGGTCAATAGCGTAGTCAGTTGGAAAAAAAAATCGAGTGTGTGTACTTTCGATTTTCTTAAAAAAAACGTCGCTGGCGTCTAGGAATAAGTAATAGAATACATTTCATCCTCTTTTTAGGAATGTCTGTTTGTATGAACACGCATCACTACTAAAGTACTGGGTTTACAATAATCCCTCAATCATAAAGCATATCCTCGGAAGTAACTTAGTGTCGGTTCCATTAAAATCGGTCCGCTTTATCAAAAGTTATTGTAGTTTTAATGACGGGTCGAGTTAAGTACTACAGAAGTTTTTTTTTTCGAACTGACTACTCTTTAGCAAGGTTTATTAGTTTGGTTGAGCGCGCTAATCTCAGAAACCACTGATCTGATAAATTCTTTCAGTGTTAGATAGTTCATTTATCTAGGAAGGCTATTATAGGCTATAAATATCATCAAGGTAAGACCATCAGGAGCGGAGCATCCATGTAGAAAGTTTCAAAATCTGGGTTTATTTCCTTTTGAGATTACGCGTTAGTTTTAGCCCAAAGTACTAAGCTACGCGGACAAAGTCGCGGGCAGAAGTTAGTACTACAATAAGAATATAAATCTAACGTGGCTGCACTTTTTCGATTTTGTGAAAATATTGTCGCAGGATGATGGAATGAATAATAAAATACATTTCACTTATTTTTAGTAATGTCTGTCTGTCTGTTTGTTTGTACACGCATCACTGGTAAAGTACCGCGTTCAAGATAAAACCTTATAAGGCATATTCCTCGAGTAACATTTAGTCTTTTTATCATTAAAATCGATTCAATCTATCAAAAAATATTATAATTCTAATGACGAGGCGACTTAAGTAAGAGAAACAAAAAAAAAATTGTGCCGTCACGGGACGGCTGGCAGATGTGAAACATCGAAATTGTATTGTATAAATTATATGCCTAAAAGAACATTACATTACATAAATATTATTTTTTATTAAATACAGAAATTCAACTAGGCGCAGGCGCGGTGTGTTTGTTGGCATTTATCAAAATATCGTCGGCGCGTGCCGCGTAACACTAATATAACGAGTGGCCGAGAAAACAATTTGAATCTTATGATTATACAGATAGGGTTGCAAATGTTTTGTTGAGTATTTCGTTAATAGTGCAAAGTTCGTGTTTTGCGTCGCCACGTCGCGCCACAAGCCAAAATCAGGTTTAACCACGCCTATAGATGTTTCACATCAAAAGGTATATAAGTAAACGTATGAAGGATGACTAATTTACATGTATATAACAAACCAATGTATATGCAAACCAAGTCATGTATACGAACTAACTTCTGCCCGCGACTTCGTCCGCGTGTTTTAATTACTATGGGCTAACGCTAACCCGCAGTGGAAGCTCTCAAAGAGAATAAATGATAGTTTAAAAAAACACGCTTTCATAAAAAATCCAACTAAAAAACAGAAAATAAAATTTAATAAATTTGGATTAAGAATAGTGTAAATTATAAATAAATGTAATTATTTTTTTATAAAGGGACAAAAAATCCAAATTTATTAAATTTTATTTTCTGTTTTTTAGTTGGATTTTTTATGAAAGCGTCTTTTTGTTGTTTTTTTAAACTATTATTTATTTTTCATTTTTTTTTACTTTATTTTTCGGATTATTGCATTGTCATCGACCTTTGACAGGTGTGCAAAGTTTGAATTAAATCTCATCGTTCAAAGTAGGACAAAATCGAGCTCAAAGGGGTCGGTTACATACGTATACGTATTGGTAGGTAATAAAAGCGTGATAAACGATTTTGAAACATTCTTCATTGAGGGCTTCGTTTGAGGGTAATATTTTTTATTTTTGCTCCAATGACGTAATATTGCTCAAAACAATAAAAAAAAACAACCAGAGATAAAGTCCCAATTTTAATTTTTAATACTCGCTAAATGAATTTGAAATTTTCCCATATAATAAACACGTAATTTTTTTATTATAATTTTTTTATATTCTATATCTTGGTGACATTTCACGCTATTCAATTGACCATGGGCGGAAATTGTAGAGGAATCCTTCCTCTTTAAAAGCTTTTATAGCTTATATTCAAACTACGAACTTCGTCGCTAATATAAAATTGTAAACTTGATTTTTACTCAAAAATCGTGGTTTTTTCTATTTTTCTTCAAGTCTATCAACTTAACAACAAAATTTTATAAAACTTTGTCAAAACCGTAGATCTTATAAATTACGAGATAAATTCAATTAATCATAAGAAAAATGTATATATGTTATATCGAGATTTTTGTTCTTTTTCTGAAAATATATCTAATGTAATTTATGTTACTTAGATTAGAGCGTTCAAACAAACAAACTAACTCGCCAGTTTTATAATATTAGCATAGATTAGCTGGTTTTATTTTTCGATTCCATCCTATAAAAAATCAAATAAGTGAAAATCACCTGACAGGTATCGCGTAATCCTTCGGGGTCGCCTGCGCAGATCTGGTTGTCAATAATACCCTGGGGCAGTTTACGCCAGTTATACGACTCGCTGCATTTGTCATTTGGTACCGGTATCAGATTCGCCTTTAATAATATATCGCTCCTTACGTCTTCTGTGCAATAATTTATATTTTTGTAATTAATTGTAATGATTTAATATGACCTTTGTAATATTCTTATTAACGTTGGGAACGTACCCAAACCACGTAACGCATATTTGACAACTTTTTAACCCCCTACCGCCCCTCAGTGTCCATCCGTGGTATATAAGGAGACCCCTTCCCACCCCTCCAGTTTTCACGTGGTAATTTATAAATACGATTTTTCGTCATTTTTTGCAAACAGAAGGTTAATAATATTTGGCTCATATTTATCTTTATTAATACATTAGCCCTACAAACTGTTAGTTTTCAATCAGCTGACGTCTTGGTATACGTACGTCAGTGTTGCTGCCTGTGACTTTTGAAAGCAAGAGATATCCTTTAGATGATATTGACTATGTGACGAAAACCTAACTCCCATCCCTCCTCCCTGTGACCAAGAGTGGTACTTTGAAGACCCCATGCCCCCTCTGTTACGTGATTTGGGTACGTTCCCTAAAATGATATTACATAATGATATACCGCTACAACACCCGTCCGAGATGCGACCGGAACATTAACACTAGCGCCACCGTACTAGAGAGTTCGGCCTATAAAAGGCAAGGTGTCGTTGATCTGCGGGCACTTCTATGTCGAAGTTGTTGTAAGGCGATGCTCTGCTCGTATAAATAGTCACAGTGTCTACAGAGTGTTAATTGCTTTCCCTGACTGACCGAATACACTGGAGCCGGAGGCCAGGCTCCTCTTCCTTCTCCCCTCCCCCTTCCTCCTCAGCTCTCCCCCTAAACATAGGCTAGCAATGCACTTGCGATTGCTAGTGTCTATGGACGGCGGTGATCACTTACCATTAGGTAACCCGCATGTTCGTTTGCTTCCTATAATATTTAAAAAAAAACACGTTGTTTGTAACAACTGGTTTAAAAGTGTAAAGTTGTTAACAGTAATTTCTATTCACTTTTTTTTCGTTTTTTGTAAGATTAATTAAACATAGAAAAACCGACATGACTGCTGAATTTTTGAAGTTTTAAATAATAAAAAGTATAATCTCACAAAGGACGAAGCGGGCTGCTGAGGTACTTCCAGATAGAATATGCCAGTTACAACAATTACATAGTAAGACACAAATGAACCCGATATACTTTTTTAAATGTAAAAATTTGGTAGGTGGAAGAGCCACGCTGATGCTACTACTGATTTCAGCATGAATGGGTCGGCTCGTCCGGGGTAGTACCACCCTCTCGCAGAAAACCGACGTGAAGTAACAGTGCTTGCATTGTTGCGTTTCATTCGGTCAGTGAGAGCGCCGGATACCCACCTCCCCTCCCCTCTCTTCGCCCCCTTCCTCCCTTACCCCAAACCCAGGCTGGCAACGCACTTTCGACTCCCCTGGTGTTGTTGGTGTCTATGGACGGTGGTATCACTTAACATCAGGTGACTCACTCGTTTATTTGCCTGCTATGGCATTAAAAAAAAACCAGCGTTATGTGTGAACATATTGGTTCCGAAAATTAGCCGATATGGGTCAATCTTTGGTCGAAACATTTTTTTTTTTTTTTTTATGTCATAAGTGGCAAACGAACTGGTGGGTCACCTGCTGTTAAGTGATCACCACCGTCCATGGACACTAAAAACACCAGAGGAGTCGCAAGTGCTTGTGGAGGGGAGTGGGAGAGTGTGGGAGGGAGAGAGGAGGTGGTCCTGCGGCGCTCTCACTGACCGAACGAAACGCAACAATGCAAGCACTGTTACTTCACGTCGGTTTTCTATGAGAGGGTGGTACTACCCCGAGCGAGCCGACCCATTCATGCTGAAACCAGTAATAGTTTCAACATGGCTCTACCACCATAAAAAACATAGCGATAAACTATAACCTAAACTCTGATAGACATTAATGGCTTACGATAATTATAATTTTATAAACACACGTACTGTCGTTTCTAGTTTTCCCCCAGCCAGTGACAGTGAGAGGTGCCTTTGGAGCTATTTTCCCTGTTTCAATACACAAAGGGTACACATTGTCTGTGATTTCGACGTCCCTTTCCAATCTAAAAACAAGCACAATCTGATTAACCTCCTCTTTAATAAATACTGGCTTTTTTTTTTTTTTAACTTTATTTTTGGCAATCAATCTTTTAGATTATTACTGCCATTGTCAAGTAGTTAATATTATTTCAAGTTCTTCCATTCCATTTTGGCAACCAGTCTTCTAGTAGACCATCACTGCCATTGTCAAGTGAGTATCGATATTACAAGTTTCTTGATATAATTTCAATGAACTAACAAGATGGTGGTCAACTTGTTAGAACTTTCCATGGAATTTTTGTGGCATCTCAGAATTCATGGTCCGTGGTATTATTTTCCATTCACTTCACTTATGCACAATAAACAAACTATATTACATAAAACACCACCAATTTTACACAATATAGAGTCAAGTAACACAAGATTATGAATAAAAAATAAAATACACTACATGACAGACCGAGATCCCGCCAAAAAACCCAAAAATACTGGCTTTTGTACGTGACCTTTTTTTTTTAATCTGGGGAAATCCCTTATGTATACGCCACCCTCTCGGAGGAGAGGATGGGTTATGTCCGATTTGCACGGACTAAAACCCCACGGTGTACCATCCGACCGTACTGTTGGGGTGGCAAGGGATCGATCTACGCTATTCCCCTTGGATAGCCGCCCCAACGGTCCGCTCTGCGGAAGGTGGTCGCCGGGCTCCATCCTATTAGGGAGACAGACCGGGCACACACCAGCCGCCTCCCCTCGTCTACCGGACCTGTGCAATGAGGAGATGGGCCCCCCGTACCATCCCCTCAGGTCCGGCTACGATGGAGGGAGGAGAAGGGCAAATCGTCGTTTGCGATAATTTTGTACGTGACCTCGCTTGTCTTAATGTAAATTCAACCGATCCTTCGGGAACAGTACTTTTCTCTAGATAAAAGGTACCTACTCTATGACCGGTTCTGTAGTCTTATCAATGAGTTATCAAATTTTATGATAATCGGTTGAGTACTTAAAGCGTGAAAATGTTATAAACAAACTCATTATGGCATTTATCTGTACTAATGCTGAAATTTGTCAACCTCAACATATGGATAATTATAACATATCATCGTTATATGTGTTGCATGCATATGCAACACGACTCATAATAAATTAAAATGGTGCATAATATAATATAATTCTCATGTTTCGATTCCTATTTTATCGAAGAGTAATAAACAATGACATTATGAGTAATAAAGTAAATTTTCAAAAAAAAGTATTAACCGACTTCAATATCAATCAAAAACCCCATAAGGCATTAAAAAGCGGAAAATAAATAGTTTATCAAATTAACCAAATTAAATAAAACATATGAATACGTGTGCTAGCTAGAGATGTATTGGAAGTCGGTGCATTGATATGGGACCACACTGGAAGTACCAGCTTTCAAATAAAAAAAGAATAATCAAAATCGGTTCACCCAGTCCAAAGTTATGAGGTAACAAACATAAAAAAAAAATACAGACGAATTGATAACCTCCTCCTTTTTTTGAAGTCGGTTAAAAAGGAAGACACATTACTTACATCATACTCTGATAAAACAAATAGTACGAACGCACACATACATAAAGTAATATTGTAATGTCAGACTATGTTACATAAAATGTATAAGTAAGATGGCATGCTTTTAATATCAGCAGCGAAAACGAAATAGCTATATGTTGCTTTGCATACTCCTGTATAGAATAATAACTATAAAGATTAAATAAACAGATATGATATATTGCCTATTATTATTGCTTGCTTGCATTATTATTATAATATGGCATATAATGGTGGTAATTAATGGTGGTAGAGCCACGCTGAAACTATTATTGGTTTCAGCATAAATGAGTCGGCTCGTCCGGGGTAGTACCACCCTCTCATAGAAAACCGACGTGAAGTAACAGTGCTTGCATCGTTGCGTTTCGTTCGGTCAGTGAGAGCGCCGGAGACCCACCTCCGCTCCCCTCTCCTCTCTCCTCTCCCTTTCCCTCCCCTAACCCTTCCCACCAAAAGATGGCAACGCACTTGCGACTCCTCTGGTGTTGTTAGTGTCCATGGACGGTGGTGATCACTTAACAGCAGGTGACCCACCTGTTCGTTTGCCACCTATGACATAAAAAAAA
>MU158727.1:1365779-1641964 GCA_015888305.1 Antheraea pernyi | reverse complement strand
GTCTGCCGGGCCCGCTAGTTTTATAATATATACTGGTGTAAATAAGCAATGGTGTAGCTAACAGTATATATATTTCCATGTATTATTTGAAAAAGCACGCTATTAATTTTTACTTTTACGAATTTTTGACTGAGTACCTGACTTTGGTGAGACCACTACGCAACGCGGATTTCGCAAGAGTGTTATTTTCGACACTATAATAACGAAACTACGTTTTGGATGGTGATAAACTTTCGGATGTTACATTACCCTACGTTTTATAATAGTTAGACAATTCTGGATAGTGGCCTCCGTCTCTAGGTATTTTGTACCTCTTTGAACTCCTGGGATAAGAAGTGTCAGTATGTGAATCAGAAAAATAAATTAGTCATTTTATTGACTATAACTTAACTTATATATTGCAATAACCTTTATATATATATATATACGAGTACTACGAGTGTTTTTTTTGTGTATTTTCGCATACCTCAGAAAGTTGCGGACTGTAAATGTATTAATTTATCTTACATTGGCGTATTTCAAAGTGGGTAAAAGGTACATTGGATAAATTAATTTAAAAAAATACGACGTTGTTTTTTTATGTCATAGCAGGCAAACGAACACCTGATGTTAAGTGATCACCACCGTCCATAGACACTTGCAACACCAGGGGAGTCGAAAGTGGGTTGCCAGACTGTGTTTGGGGGGAAAGAGAGGTAGGGAGGAGAGGGGAGGTGGGCCTCCGGCGCTCTCACTGACCTAACGAAACGCAACGATGCAAGCACTGTTACCTCACGTCGGTTTTCTATGAGAGGGTGGTTCTACCCCGGGCGGACCGACCCATTCATGCTGAAACCAGTAATAACTTCAGCGTGACACTACCACCTACACAACTTTTGGCCTGGCGGATTCATTGGAATTGACTTTTTGGAATTGAAAACGTCATCATCGTGGGTGCACTCGACAAGCGAATGTCCGTTATACTATATAAATATCAGTTATTAATTAATTAAAAATTTCATTTCGATGTAGTAGTAAATTGATATTCGGGAATATTTAGGAATACAAAAATAACAACCACAATGAAGTTAAATACCGCGTTGTGGTCGTTCTGAATTCAACGTTGCTCGTTGTATCTGTACTTCCGTTCCATTCATAATTTTTGTTGTGGTGTTAAATTACTCTTTATTAGATTCTCATTCAAATTCGAAATCAAAATATCCTTTATTCGATTTAAGCCCTGAGAAGGCGCTTATGAACGTCAAAGCTACCACCGGTTCGGAAAACAACCCAGTCATCGAGAAGAACCGGCAAGAAATTTGATCTGGTATATCTTTTCATGTTATATATTTTTACAAAACGTAATTAATTACATTTGTTATTAGTGGATGCACAGAGAGGGGCGTCAATTCCAGATATCACAATCGTTCTTATATTGACCCACCCTCTAATAACCTTTAGATATTAAAATCCGCTTGACATGGTTATTGAACCGATTCCGAACAGGTATTAAGAAATGTATAAAGGAAAATATTATTATAAACAGTGCTTCGTAATAAATGGTAAAAGAATTGAAATTTAATAACTAAGTGGATAATTTATAACTTTTGCGCATTACAATGTTATTTACAATCTAGTCTAACTTATTTCATTTTATTAAAATATTTAAGTAAATCACACATTTTCATTATCACTTAAATAAACAAGCACCCGTATAAAATAATTCCAAGTCCTAAAATAAATTATGTAGTAATAGGGTTTTATCCAAAGACATAAATTAATATTGTTCAAGGCTGTTGCTTGTACTTGTACTATAAGAATTTCTGGAATGTTTATCTATTGTACGTTTTCCATTATGAAGGTATTGATTGTTTTACGTAAAACACAACATACACCACGAACGAATGTTGAAAATAACTTGTATGTTATTTATAGAGAGAATATATACAGTTCAAATGAAATAAGGGCCACTTCTATGTTTGCATTTCAGCGTAATTTATTGAACTGAAAGTAAATGATAAATAGCAGAAAATAAATAAATATTCTGTAAACGCATTAGTAAAAAGACCCTGAAATACCTATATACCAAAGGTTTTTGCATTTGTGGTACATGATCTAAATCTGCCATTTATATTATAGACCAAATTTGAATAAAACAAAAATATATCGTTTTCATATTTTATTTCGATTTGCTTCTAAGCTGGGGATTAGTTTTGTTTTAGGATTACTGTGAAAATAATTATTTTATTATCGTATTGTTTAGTTAAAATATGGTAAAACTAATAATGCTATGAGGACGAAGACATACCTCGCAAAGCTAATCAATATGCTGTTCACGAAGTTGAATATTCACTTTTTTTTCCAGCTGATTACGTTATTGACCTAGCAAGGTCTTAACTGCTTCACCGGACTACTAAGGCGAGCGCGTAAGGCACTCAGCCGATTTTATATGACAACTAGCTCAAGGGTGCACGGCACACCTCGGCTTGGGCTGTTGCCTGACTCATGCAATTCGAGACCTATCTGAGCTACATATTCATACTTATATGAGTTATTGAAACATATATGTGTACCAAGCATACATACCTCGACACCTCTTATATATATTTCGAATCGGATAATTTGGATATTCACCGTTCTTAATAATAACACATCAATACATCGAGAAACTTATGTTGTGTCAAGTGATACAATTTGTATAGCAAGTGGGTCCTGGATTCATCTTAATTCAGAATAATAATACCCGTATACAGAGGGCTTAATTGACTTAGTTTTTACTAGACATCCCGAAATGTTCCCGTACTCAGCGAGTAGTTCAGACTTCAATCCTAATCCGGCATAATATACGCGGGATAAGCTGAAAAGAAGTGTCTGGGAAGAGATTCCATCTGAAAACGATTTTACGGTCGACGAACTAATGTTATTTTCATTCCAGGATCTCATACTACTGGTCTTTTAACTAAATTCAGCTTAACGATACTCGGCTGGAGTAACAACATTGTTGATCGAAGATCAAATGCTAATTTTATTTGGTATAATAAATTCGATAGTGGGTAATAAAATTACTTAATATAATGTACTTTGTACACGTGACTATTCCTTGTAAAACAATTGCGAACAAATTTTAATTACTAAATTATGCAATAATAATTTTACAGAAATTTAACTACTTCCAACGTCGGTTACTTTAAGCCAGTGTTTTGATTAACAACATGATTTCGACGTTATCACAAAATCACAATTAAGGCGTTCCCTTAGTTTAGATTTATTAGACAAGCGGCGGATAAAGTTATGAATAAAATAGTAACATGCTCAAACAACAAAATCACGGCTTTAGTTTACAAACAAACTTACTTTACTGCATTCCAGCTGTTAATCTAGACCTTATTCATATAAGAGTTATATTGAAGGTGTTGTCTTTTCGGTCCTAACTGAAAATCGATAATGGAAGTCTTTTTTGGAGGCACTCTAATTTTCGAACATTGTAACTCCGTATTTTTAAGACCTTCTATTACAGAGACAAACCACTGTGCGATGCGGTAACTGTTCAAGAAAGATAGATTAGACTTTGTATTTGGATAACTTTGACTTATTAAAAAAATCCAAAATTTTGTGTAAAGGTTACCAAGATGTAGATTTTTGTAGGCGGTAGAGCCACGCGGAAGCTATTACTGGTTTTAACTCGCCCGGGATAGTACCACCCTCTCACAGAAGACCGACGTGAAGTGACAGTGCTTGCATTGTTGTTTTTCGTTCGGTCAGTGAGAGCGCCGGATACCCACCTCCCCTTCCCCACTCGTCCCTCCCCCAAACACAGGATGGCAACGTACTTCCGATTTTCCTGGTGTTGCAATTATTTGTGGATGGTGGTGATCACTTAACATCAGGTGACCCACCTGTTCGTTTGCCTTCTATGATATATAAAAAATAATTGATTCTTTTTCCTTTTTTTTTTCGAAATCTTTCAACTTTTATGGCAATTTTTCGATACTCCCTTCGTGCGTCCGCGCGACCCCACAAAAAAGCCCTGAATATATGTATATTACAGAAGTATAAGTCTCCACAGATATACATACGGTAGCAATTATCCCGATAGCAATAAGGAAGTTTGAAAAATCTTTTTTCTGCCGTACCTACTGTGAAGATGAAGAATCGCCTCGCGGTTAGCCAAACTTACGATATCAGTTCTTACAAACGATGTGTCAAGAGATATTTCTGCAAGTTGGCATAACAGCAACGACCGCCGTTGGTATATAACACTGGTAGTCGTTGTTGTTTTTGGACCCTTACCGTATTGCCCATTAGGTAGTGTGTAAGGAATTGTAGCCACTGTGCAAACAGGACAGTGAGAGGCATTTCGACACGACCACTTGTAAACTTACTTTCAATTTTTACATCACCCTGCCTTGTAGTATTTCGTACATTATTTTATCCATCATTATTATCTTCTTAGTCTTCATAATCATAAAACAAAATTGTTGAAATAAAGATTTCGTTAGCATTAGTATTATATACGTTGCCATGGTAACGTGGTAAGTTTATATCAAACATTTTCGAAGTTTATTTTGTTTTCGTATGGAAAAAAACTTTATACCACTTTTTTATTTGTTCTCTATTACGTATTATAAAAATAAAGTTTGTGTATGTACAATTAAAATAACAACTTTTTGATGAATGGCTAAGGCTACAAATGAACAAAAAAAAATTTCTTTATACTTTGTCTATATTTTTATATTAGTATATTTTCTCTGTTTGTTTGTTTGTTGCGGGTAATCTCCAAAACGGCTGGACCTATTTTAACGGGAATTTTACTTTTTACTGCCAGATAGCCGAAATTATAGCGGTTGACATATTCTATTTTATTTGTCCGCGGTTTCGTCCGCATGGCTATTTCCAAAATGGTTGGACCGATTTTCACGGGGTATTTACTGGTAGATAACAGACCTTATAAAAAGTAATTTAGGTTTTTTATTCGCCTTCGGCCGCAGTGGAATATCCGTAATGCTTGAACTGATTTTCACGGGACTTTCACTGGAAGATAACTCACCTTATAAGAAGTAACTTAGACTATTTTATTTTGTTTCTCAAGACTTCGTCCGCAATATCCTACTATCTCCTAATTGATTGGACCGACTTTCACGGGGCTTTTACGGGCAGATAGCTAGCGGGCTCGGAAGACGTTGTCCCGCCCCGATAATAAAATGAAAACCTTGACAAATTATACCTAACATTCCCCATGAATCATCATTCTATCTACTGGTGAAAATGGCATGAAAATGGTCGTATTTGACTTTATCGCGAACAAATAAACTGACAGAGGACTTTCGTTTTAACAGAATTCGAAAAAGGAGGAGGTTACTATGTTCGCTTGTATGTATTTTTTTAATGTATGTTAACCGATATTTTCGTCAATTGTGAACCTATTTTAGTAGTAATTTGAATTGGTACATTATGTATTGATTAACTGCTACCTGTGCATTCGTCTGTGTGAAAATGATCAAATATATGTTACAACCGCGTGAGACGTGTGCCTTACTGGACTCCAAGAATAAATATACATAATTGAAAGTCATATATCTGTATGTAATATGAATTATATAATTGTTTTGATCAATTCGGGGCTATATTGTTTTATTTACCGCGTTTGCTTTTACATAACTTAGTGATTATAGCAACGTACACGAATAACTTAAGTATATCGACAATACGGGCATATTATATCTATATAATAAAAGATTTAAGATATATTGTTCGATAATGTATAAGCTTATAATTTGCATTACTTTCTTATATAGTGTTTGTGAGCACTGAGTTTGGTATATAGTAGGTTGAAGTTCCAGGTATGTTGCTGATGATAAATCCCATCCCATTCGATATACTATTAGTATTCATATATCTAATGTACACGTTACATGTCACAGTAGATGGCGTTCGTATCGTTGGTACAAATGTTTTTGAAAAAGCCTTTCTGTAATGTACACACCCACTCACAATTTTACATTTCTTTAATACATTTTTAAAATGCGCGTGCGGAGCCGCGTGTAACAGCTAGTGTTCTATAAATCTAAATATAAATTAAAAATAATTCTTAACAATTTATTTTATCTACACAAGAAAATATAAGCACCACACCGCTTGACCCACTTCTCCACGGCAAAACACACATCGTTGAAACGCGTAGTGCTTATGAAAATCGTAGTTTATTAAAACTATAATAATTTGATATCGGATGAAACTATCTTTTTTTATACCATAAGAGGCAAATCAACAGGCGGGTCATCGGATGTTAAGTGAATACCGACGTCAATAGACACTAACAATACCAGAGGAATCGCAAGTGCGTTGCCAGCCTGTGTTTAGGGGGCAGAGGGAGGAAGGGAATGAGA
Organism: Antheraea pernyi; assembly: GCA_015888305.1. NCBI lineage: Eukaryota > Metazoa > Arthropoda > Insecta > Lepidoptera > Saturniidae > Antheraea > Antheraea pernyi. Next base: position 1,635,599 of record MU158727.1, on the reverse strand, counting down.
GAGGTGCCTCCAGTGCTCACACTGACCGAACGAAACGCAAAGTGCTTCTATTACTTCACGTCGCTTTTCTCTGAGAATGTCTAATGCCTGGTTTCTGAGGTACTTTAATTGTAGTTTATCTGTTCAATAGCGTCATCGGTTCTATAATTTGTCAAATTGCGTTTCTGAACACACTATCATACGATAAATGTCAGTAAAACTCAACGGGCCATTTGACAGTCTATCTTATGGATAACTATGTTGAGTCAATAACTATTGGTAGTTTAACAGAGTATCTCAGAAACCGGGCATTAGAAGTAAAACTAAAGAAAATCAATGGAAATATATACAGTACTTTTCAATGATGCGCGGACAACAGCAAATGTTTATCATTTTATTTTTATGTTTATTAAAACGCAGACAAAGTCGCGGTTATCAGTTTATTGATGTTGAAAATGTGAATTTGAGTTTGTTTGTTACGCTTTCATACCTAAACTTCATTATGTAAATTTAAATACTAGATGTCAGGGGTACAAAAAAGGGTACCTTTCTCGCAGAGAGTATTGTTTCCGAGGAATAGGTTAAATCTATATAAACGCGAACATCGCCGCGGGTAAAAGCTAGTAGTGTTAGGGTGGCTTTAGACAAAAATAGTAATTTTCCTGTTATTGTTCTGATTGAAATAATAATAATAATAGTATAATGATAGTTATTATTATGTCCTAAGATATTTCTTGTTATGTTCTTCTTCGGTAGAAGAAGAAAAACTAACAACAGCAGTACTTAAAACTTCGTTGATTTTCCTCAAAGAATAACCATGTTTATTAAAACTTAGTCTGTGGTAATATTGACTTTTTAATAACAATTTGCATGAATGTAACTGTTTCGATAGATAAACATTCTTTCAAATTTTGTAGTTTTCACTATACAGGAAAATACCTGGTGGTGTTTAGTTTGTTTTCAGTATTATGATATAATAAATTACGGTAAAGTGTGGGCACACTCAGTGCTAATGTAAACAATCGCGAGTCTATTATGCTAAGTACTGAAGCGATCAAAAGCAATCTATTAAAAGTTTATGGACCAACCGCTCAGATCGATTGAACAGCTTATTTTATTTACTTTACGTGTCACAAGGGTCTAATGAAACTAGTGTTTGCCATTCTCTCGCTGCTGCGCATTTATTTCTTACAATGGAACTAGAAAAAGAAACGAGAAAACATAACCATTTAAATAAAAACAAATGAATATTTCTAGTAATATCTTAAATTATGATTACTGTATAATGGCCACGGAAAATTTAACCTTCTAATAAAGCAAGAGAAAATTATATGGATTTTATATGTGATAAATATAGACTTGTGCATAATTTAAATAACATATTTATTTTATTAATATATCTATATGAAATATGTTATGCACAGAGAAATTTTTTTAAGAAAAAACAACAATATACTTCGCTCACAGTTTCTGTAGTCTTTTGTAATTCTTACAAAAATCGTTATTTCTTTTTTAATGTTCAACAGGTACGCGCTTGGCCACAATCTCACCTGATCGTAAGTGACGATCTAGATGCCTGTTTACTCTACTCTTGAAGATTTCCAAGTTATAAGATGACGGGAAGACAGACGCCGGGATTGAATTCCACTACTTAGTCGTACGTATAATGAATGTGGAAGCAAATCTCTTCGTACGAATTACGGGAATATCAATCCTTAAAACTTTAATAGTTTATTATTAAATGAAGATACCGTGATACTTTTTTTTTAGATAAAGGCTAAACTACATTTCTAAAAAAATAAATAAAAATGATGGAGATCTGCCCAGTAGTTTCTTTTTTTTTATAGTAGCACGGCAAAATGACTGCACCCTCCCTGATGATAAGCACAGTACAGTCCAAAAACAATGGCGACCACCGAGTGACACACTATCCAATGCTGGTCGCCGCTATCACGCCGGCCTGCAAAAAGCTGGATATGCACAGACTGATCCCGAAACGCGACCCGCAGAAGCGAATCACTATGATGGGCTTTTTCGCCATATACATGGTGGTTGCGACCCAGTCAGGCTGTAAAACCCAACCACCGCGCTTTCACCATTGCTTCGTTCGTTATTCAGCAGGGTGCAACACGTGCAGATGAGGTTAGCTTGGGTGTCTCAAGTCTTATGATGTTGTTCGCCACCCCTTACTCCCCTAATTCGCATTCTGCATGATGAACGCAGTCCGCACAATGGTAGATCTCTTACATTATTTATATAAATACACTAGCGGGCCTGGCGGACTTTGTCCTGCCCTGATAATAAAAAAACCTTGACAAATTATATACCTAAGCCTTCCTCATGAATGACTTTATCTACTGGTGAAAACTGCATGAAAATTCGTTCTGTAGTTTTTGAGTTTATTGCGAACAGACAGACAGACGTTACAAAGGACTTTGTTTTATAATACGTAGTGATTGATAATGTATGTAGAAGTGTGTAGTTTGCTGGCCATTTAAGCAGTCTATGCACATCGGCCTTTGGAGAGGAATGACATATTCGATGACATATATTTCCTCGATACCAGACAATCGCTTGAATACAGTTTGCGTTCCAAAGGTACAGTTTTATTTTAACACATACCGAATCAAAACCAAAAAATGATTGTAAGTATATAAATAAATAATAAAAAAAATAAAAAATATAAATTTCAGCATGGTTTCAGCATGAATGGGTCGGCTCGTCCGGGGTACTACCACCCTCTCATAGAAAACCGACGTGAAGTAACAGTGCTTGCATTGTTGCGTTTCGTTCGGCCAATGAGAGTGCCGGAGGCCCACCTCCCTTCCCCTTCCCCCTTCCTTTGCTCCCCTTCCCAACCTAGGCTGGCAACGCAATTGCGATTCCCCTGGTTCACCACTTAACATCAGGTGATCCACTGGTTTGTTTGCCTCCTATGATATAAAAAAAAAAGAGATTGATAAACTCCAACACCAATATAAAAGATGAAACATCTATGTGTTCATTGTACCATAACTCGACATGAGATGGCGTCTGTCTGTCTGTCTGTTCGCGATAAACTTAAAAAGTACTGAACATATTTTCTTGCGGTTTTCACCAGTGGATAAAGTGATTCATGAGGAAGGTTTGGGCCCGCTAGTATTATTATATCATGTGATTTAAAGCGATTAAAATTACGTTCTATTACTTTTATAATGTATGCTCAAATGAAACGAATACAATTTGTTTTAAATACTCTCTAGCTTTTAGCGAATCACAATCTCATCAATCAAATCAAATCAAATCAATCAAATGTTAAATGACGATGTGGGGGGGAAAATGGTGAGCTAAACACGCTAAGCCTTGAGAAGAGACTGGCTCTCAAGTGTAGTGTTTGGCAATAAGTTTTCAAATTGAGGGTGGTAAGTAGACAGGTATGCTTAGGAAAATCCATCATTATTGTTTCATCTCAATGCTTCCCTTCACCGACAGCCCCGGCTTAATCGCAAGGCATCAAACCTACGTCGATCGATGCGGTATTGTATTACGTTAACCACTGAATCACGATCGCTTCAATTAAAGAGTGATGACAAGATAAAATCTTAAGGAACCCATGTTTAAATACTATAGTCGACGTTACTTTGCACTTCTGCCTGGAATTGATTGGCCGCGTCAGGTTCAATCGTCAACCAAGGACGAGTTTTTAATTCTGTTTGTTGTTCTCGTTACTAATATTTTGCTCTCTCTATTATTAGTTTTAGATTTAACAGGCACTTTGCGTAAATAAAATCAAACGGTTTTTGTTCCAGTGAAACGTGGTAATCACCAAATAATTCCAGGCGGAGTGCAAAGTAACGTCCACTATAATTTTTAATGGTGGACTTCCGCAAAGTAACGCCTTCTTCAATCAAAAATGGAAGGCATGTTTCTTACATAGTTCTGTTATTATGTAAATCTGATATAATACATGTCTTGGCTGTCACGTATGCAGGTAAAGCTGGTAAACCAATTTTTAAATGGATTACTCAGGCGAAGCCTTAACTGTGCGTTCGTGACCTGTTTGCCATCGATGGCGCATGCTTATATGCTTCATATTGTCTGTAAGTTGCTTCGTTTAATTTAATAATAGTATTTGTAGTAAAGGTAATCTATTACCAAGGGCGAAGTATGACAGTCTGGGATATCGGTCTGGCGTGACACGGTCGGGTGTCTCGTTACTAGTTATTGTAGTGGAATGAGTGCTGCCGAAGTTATGGTGGAAAATTGTAACGGTGTTGGAGATGACGCAGATTCTACAACGGATGATGTAAACAGCGATAATGGGTTTGTACAGATTATTAATTACGTATTTATGTCAGAGACTATAAAAATGCTAATTGGTAATTAATTACAAGCCATTAGTCAGTAGATTGCTATGAAAATTAATTATGAATTACTTTATAATACTTATGCCCGGTTTCTGTGGTACTTTAATTGTAGTTTATCTGTTTAATAGGGTTACCGGTTCGATAACATGTTAAATTGCGTTTCTGAACAAATAATCATATACGACAAATGTCAGTAAAACTCAACGGGCCATTTGACAGTTTATGTAATGGGTAACTTTGTTGAGTCAATAACTATTGATAGTTTAACCGAGTATCCCAGAAACCGAGTCTCATAAGTGATGCAAACATTTAATGCTAGTTACAAAAATAACCGTGTTGGTATATGTCTTTTGCTAAGAGTTCTTGTAATAAATAGTAGGGATTTCAAGCGTGTTCATGTCACACTATTTGATTATAAGCTTTACCCTTCGTGCAAAGCCACAATCTTAATTACCGCGCCAGCTCACGACTCAATGGCGATTTTGAACGCCGATATACGTATAATAAATGTAGGTGTGAATTGCGAGACATCAGATCGTTGTTATTGGTCACTTATAACCATTTGACCACCAAACAGTACTGTGTACAGAAAATAAATAAATAATTGTATATTCAAACATTATACATAGTTACTAAGAATTCAAAATTTTTAAATTTGTCAATTGTCAACAGACTCACTGTGTGATGTGTTAATATAATATTTTATATAAAAGTAATTTGTACAGTCTCCGAAGTTATTTGTTAATATAATAATTCTAGAAGAAATATTTCGTAACCCCACAAAAGTTTTATTAAAAGTTTATCGTATATCAGCATTAAATGCAACGAACGTAGTTGCACAACTAAAAGTGTGATAATAAGTTTCAATAAGATTTTTCTATTTCATAGATTGGCCATTGACCCGAAACTGGGCTGCCGTGTTCATTTCACAAATGACGTCATGAAAGAAAAGTGAGTTGTCTCTGTCACACTTGAATGTCCCGCAGGCGACAGTTCGTCGATGACGTCATCGCTATCCTCGTCCCGTACTCACTGATAACGTATCTGCTTGCACGCACAACCTTTGCTTGCATCACTCATTCATAATATCCGTTGATTCATGCTTGGTGCATTAACTTGTTATCATATAAATTTATTTGTTTTAAAATGTGTATAGATTCGTCATAATGGGTAAACAGGTAGTTAATGATATTATTTAAAGTATTGTTATACTTTATATATACTTACGTTTTGTATGTAAACATTTGTCGTTTTGTTCCTTGACTACAGTTACCAACGAATGCACGTATGTCTCATTATTATCTCTTTTGGGGTTAAAAGTTACTTCACTTTATGTTTCTTAAAAAGTTTCATCACTACATAGTATAAAACAAAGTCGCTTTCTCTGTCCCTATATACCTATGTATGCTTAAATCTTTAAAACTACGCGACGGATTTTGATGCCATTTTTTTTAATAGATACGAGTGATTGAAGAGGAAGGTTTATATGTATAATAACATCCATTAAATAGTGGAGAAATACTGTTATTTTTAAGGTTTCTAATGTGATGTCTTAAATAATTACATAACCGATTCGATGCAGACGAAGTTGCACGGGTCAGCTAGTTAAATATAACGGACTATTATACAAATTTCGATTTTATATGATGGTGGACTGTACTAACTATTGGAGTTATAAAATATAGGCAGATTCATCTCCAATAAATAATACATATCTTTAGTGATTTTAAATGTATATAAAATATTTTTACTGCATTTTCACTTCCATAATTATAGAATCTTAAATACTCTTTTGTTAGTGAATGCCTATGTTACTCATGTGATGTACATTGCTGTGTAAAATTTCAACATTGTACACTTGTATTTTGAGCTGTTCTTTGTCACATGAAGCAAACGGGATGTTCGATTATTGTTGTCGGCTGTGAAAAAGTCTTTGTTACAAAACGAACAGTATTATATTCTTGTAATATGTCTGAAAATATTACGTTAAGACACATTCATACTGCTGCCCACGTCATCGACAAATCGTCAGTAATTACGAAATCAGTGTTATTTATTCTATTGTAACCTAATGTGTTTGTTTATTACATTTATCTATACATATAACTAGAATGCAGGCCGGCATGACAGCGGCGACCAGCAATGGATAGTGTGTCACTCGGTGGTCGCCATTGTTTTTTGACTGTACTGGCATTTTGCCGTGCTACTATAAAAAAAAAGAATGCAAATCTAATGTGTTAGCACATTTTAGATTTATATGACAAAATTTGTTGCAGGTGTCTTGATATAAGCAATAAAAACATTTCAATCATTTTTAGAAATGTCTGTCTGTCTGTAAATTTGTTTGTTTGCACATGTATCACTGCTAAAGTACTGCGTTCACGATAAATCCTTAAGAAAACCATAAAGCATATCCTCGAGTAACGTTTAGTCTTGGTTTCATTCAAATCGGGTCACTATATCAAAAGTAATTGTAATTTTAATGACGACGCTACTTAAGTACGAGAGATAAATAGATAAATAAGTAAATGAGCTAGATTCCACGCGGACGGATTCGCGGGTACAGCTAGTGTTCAAATATTATTAAACGTTATATTGCTTCAACCAGACCCATGCTTTTTGAAATCGATTACATGTTACAGAAGATTATCAAATAATTGCGAGTAGAATAATGTTGTTTATTTTAGTATTGCTTCATCTCGAGTGTGCTTTATGATATTCCTATTTTTAGCTACCAACCTAGTTTATTATCTTTGCTTTTGTAGTTCATATTAATCTGTATTCGTCATATCTTATATAAGTATGGATTTTTTTTTTCATGGTCGTTGTTTACGCTATGTGTCATTATTATACAATTCACATATTATTGAGAGGGTAATTATTTACTATTATATACATTAAAATAAAAATATTGCTTTTATGTGTCTATTAAATGTATTTGATACTGTGCTTTTTATCAAATGTCCCCTCCTTTTAATTCAGATTCAGAAAATGGCCCACGTTAAGCACTAATATTGTTAATAATTATCATGTATACCTAATGCCGACGGGTGGAGACAACATTTCTAGAAATTTCAAGACACTAAGAACGCATATTCCGCAATTTGCCGTGAAATTTGAACCCTAGCTTCAATATCTGTCGATAAGACCCCGATAAGTTAAATCTTTTCTAGATCATGTCGGACCCTGAGGTCACAACCGCGACCGTCAATTTCATAGAACATTGCTTCCATTGTATATTTTATTTAATATACTTAACACCACAATAAAGGAAGTTGCCTGCTTCCTCATTTTTTTGTAGTATTACCCGGATAATCTAAAATATGTTAATAATATTAATCGTTATTGCTATCCTACTTAGTTTGGGAAATAATGATTTGAGTGTCGTTATAGCCGACGGTAGTTTATTAGATATGTGTTTCGCACGCAGGTAAGACTAGTCATGGCTGATTGTATATCACTTATGTGTAAAATACAGTACATTTTTTTATAACCGATGTAAATATTTAGAATGGATAAGATTAAGAATGAGTATATCAGAGGAAGTTTGAAAATAGCACCAGTGACAGATAAGTTGAGGAGTAATAGGTTAGTATGGTATGAGCATGTCATAAGGAGAGGTGAAAGCCATGTAACAAAGTTTTGAGTATGATGCTGGACGGATATACGAGTAGAGGAAGACCCAAAAAGTATGGAAGGATTGTGTGAAAAATGATGTGTATAAACGGTGTAAATACTGACATGACAAGTGACAGGAGAGAGTGGAAAAAGAAAACATGTTGTGCCGACCCTAGGATAAGGGTAAGAAGACGATGATGATGTACATATGTAGAGTCATATGAAAATATATTTATATATGTGTATATGCCATGAAACTTAATTATAGTAAATGATTTTATTTTCCAGGTAAGTACAAAGTCTCAGGGGAAGATGCGGACTTTTATCCAATTTCGATACGTTCAGCGTCGTGAGTAATAAACGGGTACACATTTATATTCAACGGTGTGATAATTTCATTCGTGAGTGTATGCTATTCGTGTTTATTTTGTTTATGTATATTATGGAAATTTAGTCTTAATGGCGGTTTATGGTAAATTTAATTTTACATAAATGATGCGTACAAGAAAACATAGATATGCGTGTACAATAAAATTTGATATTTTGTAATTAGATCATTGGAATAAGAAAGGAAAAAATATTGGTATATAAGAATTATATCTTAATATTTTATATTTTCTACCTTCTCGTAAGGATATAGATTAACTCAGTAACAAAAAGGTAAAAATCGGATACTTCGTTTCTAAAAAAATCTCATGGCTAGAAATTCTATGGAGAATTAGAGTATTTTAAAGTCTCTTAAAAATAATGTTCGTATGTTCGCATCAAGTTTACTAAATAGCGTTCATTGTATAGCATCCATTAAAAGAACTTTGAACTGAAATAAACTTTAAACTGTAATCGTTTTAATTAACTCTTAAGTACGCTACAATGAAATGAACTAAGTGTGAAAAGATCATTGTTTTCTTAAATAGCCTCGTCTAACTATATATTGTGAGCTAGGTTATTGGGATTTTAAAACAAATAGTTACGGTAATTAATACGTTAATTGAAAGCTCGGTGTAGCTTTAAATTAGACTTCGTATTCTATTTCATCGTTAGTTTCAGCATTGGAAGCTGGATGCAGTTAGATGTTTATATTCGTACCTTAGCCCCGACCGGCATCCGGCATGGATGAGCTCTGACGTCTGTATAATGTAGATTATTATTATGTAATTGCTATCTTTATTGATAAAAATATAATTTAACAATTATAGAATAAATTATAGAGGCTTGCGGTTTTAACATTTCTAATGTTATGAAAACAGTAAACAGGCTTTCAGGCTTAAAAGTTATCACTACGATCCTGAATATAATCGTCCACAGAAAGTTGAGAGTCCTAAGTTAGACCAGCCATTGATAGTAATTGTAATACTGATTTCGTAATCGTTGACGTGTCTAATGGTAAAAGACGTTTAAATCTATATGGTAATTTCCAACTGACAAATCTCCACCGTTAAACCAATTTGTCTTGTAATGTAGTAATACTTGCACTACTGTGTGCCAATGTAGAGATATTTGGATAGTAACAAAATATATTTCAATTAAGGATAGTGAGTAATCAATAAGTTACTTACCACATATACTATTGTAGCCTATTTGGGGTTGCATTCAAAGGTGACATTGATGTAGTTGACCTTGAACATCTAATATCAGATCAGCTTACGTCTAGCTTAATGTTATAGAAGAGATGCAAAACTTTAGGCAAAATTATATTATCTATTTAAATTCCTTGTTCGTTTCGTATGCAAATCCTTTTGGAGTAAGCTTATTAGTGAATACTCGGGAATTTCACCTCAGCACAACAATGTAATACATAATTGTTACGACGTAGCCTTTGTGACGGAGATTACAGTTTGAACGCTTTGGACGGTTCACGAACGTAGAGCGTGTTTATTGCGACCTACGAAACTTTATCTCACAGTATATTATCCATTCTGTACCCTAATTCATTTACAAAGTGGTTTGTGAGTTTTTTTATGGAGGATTAAGAAAAACATTTCTTCTTGCAATGTTTCTACAAATATGTAACGAAATATATTCTCGATTAAAAATTCAATGATCGAAAATCGAATAATTTTTATATGTCACAACATACTATTTATTAAATTTTATTTCTCTCGTAATGTGACAGTTTCTGTATTTCAAGGATCGATATTTAATGCGACCCTAAACATAGACAATCATATTGGCTTTTCAGTCCACCTTATAAGTTATTACTACGATGCTGAGTATAATCGTAAACAGAAAGTTGAGAGTCCTAAGTCCTGATTTCATAATCGTTGATATGTTTAATGGTACAAAATGTTTAAAACTATATGGAAATTTCCAACTGACAAAGCTCCACCGGAGATTTTCGCTTCGTTAGCATTTTGAATGGAATGCAATGCTTTATCACGCTATGTCCTCTGCCTCGTGTTCTGGCTTAATTTCGGCCTTATAAACAATATTCTTTATATTTCTGATTCCATCCAACACCTCGTTGATTCTCAAGACTGGATAGCGGCGGGATGTCCGCATAGTAAATTACGTTAACAAAAAAATTAGAACTACATACTTCAGTTATGTGAGAACATGGCCTCAACGGGTGTATTTTATCATATGTATCGTGGTAAAGTTTCTGAATAATTATTTGACCTTATTATATTTCTTCTCTTATAGAACTACGATATTTGGTACACAAAGTCACCTCTTTACGGTAGCATCAACAACTGTACGAAAAAAGAGGTTTGAAAGATCCTACCTTCACCTTTACTATGAAGATGTGGAATCGCCTCTCGACCAGTATCGGACCTGATCTGACGATATTGGTTTCTTTAAACGAGTCGTGAAGTAGTTTTTCTGCGAGTATGATAGTGACGAGTAGGTAATTGGAATTTGCCACCGGTGGTCGCCATTGTGTATAAACCGTGCCTTACTTTGCCTAGGGTGCTATACAAGCTTTTTGCCGACAAAAATATTTAATAAATAAAATAATATATATTAGTCAGGTCATAAAATAAGATCAGAAATTATCAGAACGAAAATATACTAAAAAAATAAACAAGCACGTGCTATCTTTTTACTTAAATAATACCGAAAAGGGACAAAAAATACACGAGGGTCGTGAACCTGATTTTTGATAACAACCTTTTCGTCAAAAGGTAATTATAATTGCTAATAACGGACTTGATTATGCAAAAAATTAAAAACGTTTCAGCAATTTCTGTTCGTAATTTACATTTTTAACAATAGCCGTAAAAATACGATGCTTTATATTTTTCTTCTGTGTTTTTCTAATAAATATATATTTGTTGTGAATTTTACATCATTTTATTAATCAACTATTTCTCAAGACATTATTCGTCTTGTCTTTATTAGAGAATATCTCCTCATGAGGCAGATTCTAATTGATTGAAAGTGTTAAAACTTGTACAAGTTTTCAATCCAGTTATACGTTCAATACAGTAACTAGCTCAGCTCTCTGCTTATTTTTACCGCAAAGAGGCGGTGCTCGCGTTTCTGAGTCCGACCTCAAAGGGTGTGGTTGGTACAATTTATTGACACATGGGATATCCGAGTTCTAAAGACAGATAAACTATGTTTAACATTAGTTACAACTACGATCACATTTACGGTTGACAATAAATACCTATAGGCACTGGAAGTAATATCAAGTCTTGTTGACGGCATGTTTGTTCCTTATCTCGTTTTGTTAAAGAGAAATGAAAGGTTATTGATGTTTTTATTTTTAGCTAAATTAATAATTAAGTGTATATCGTTTAATATCATTATAGTTCCTTAAAAATTTTGTACTTGATGTGGAGTAAAACAGATCAAGACCAACAGTCACCCTGGATATATGATAACCAGCAGCGATCAAATGTGATGAATTGTAGTACAGGATATGTAATTAGAAACCTGCCGAAGTGAGACATAATTGCAGGTTTTTTCACTACGTCACGTTCCATAGAGTATCGATGTGTCGATTACATTCTGCAGTTGCTTCAGTTGATTTCTGTGTTTAAACTTATTATAATTCGTAAAGACGGTGAATTTTGAGTAATTTTTACGTAAACCCTTTATAAGAGATATTTTGTATGATAAACATCGTGAAACACTTAGCTGTGCTTAAAAGTGTTTGAGGGAATGTGAAGAATGTAAGGCATGGGGTACGGAGCGAGGGCGGCGGGACGCGGCCGCCCGCCCAAGCTCGACGCTAGTACCAACCATTCGACAGTCGGCCTCTTGGCCCCAAACAGCGAGCGCTTTACTTATCGTTGCTAATGCTGTTTCTGCTTCTATTCGTAAACATACTTCGCGATACGCGTTCAGGTAGCTTTTGAAGAAATTAACTAAAATACTTTCATCAGTTTTTTTGTAATAAATCTATTGCATATCAGCTATAAAAGTGTCTGTTGTTTTAAATTCTTATTAGTGATTTATTAACGAAAGTCATGTGTGGTGATCATCACGCAGCCGCTTCTGCAGGGTGACTGTTCGAATGTATTCAACACTTTCACCACGTGTCCTGGTAAGTATCAATTTTATACAAAAAATATATTAACACATATGATTATTTTTGTGTATATTCTGCCACTATGAGTATATGTCAAACCTGATATGCTGTTCAGAATATTAATATATGTAATATTCAATTTTATGGAGTTATTAATCATTAACTTCTGGTGATTATTTTATTAGTTGGTATTATTAGTCGTGCTGTTGACAAGCAGTAGGCTTAAGAATATCATGCTTATGTCAAGTACCTACTCAAAAATATTCACGCACATCAATATGCTTTATACGCACGCTTTATACGCAATCACGATTTTCCAATTTTATCTTATCGTCAACGCTTTAACTCTATTCAACCTGTCATCATTTTATCCATTATAACTAAAACAATGGAAAAATGATATACGGTTATGACCTTATGACGCACAGAGTCAAAGGCCACATCGTGTTTTAAAGTTTGAAAAAGCACATTAATATTTTATTTTATATTCGAAATTTACGTACCACTATAACACTGAAGGTATACTACTGTGTAAATATATGTTTAATATAGTATATGTTATTACATGAATATACAAATAATAACCGAAAGAAGGTGCGACAGCAAAGAAAGAAAAACAAAGAAAAAAATTATATTTTATGACAATATAATAATAATAGTTGTAATATATATTATGTATAGAGTTATATAACGGTTCTATTATAATTATTACTGTAATGTTGTACCAAATTTGTTAACTATAATTATACAAAATCTTAGTTAATATAAGTAGTTTATTACAATTTGCACCAATTTCAAATAATAATATAGGAATACGAAATTATATAAATATATCATTTTTATGTCTTCCTAAAACATAACTACCAAAACCTTAGTTCAAAATGAACACTTAATAATGACAAAAACACTATGACCTTTACCTTGAAGTTACCTTGTGATCATGCAAGTTCAATACATTATAGTATGTAAAAATACCGAATGTCTACTAACAATAGGCTGTTATTGCCATGGTTATTTCTAGTTTAGTATCGCACACATCTGAAGATACATTTACAACGAGGCGACTATAAACCTGAAAATATAACTCAGTCTCACCGGAAAGAATACGAACATAGTTTCAACTAAATATTTACCTACGTTAAACTAAAATCGTGCTGTTATTGAATTGAACACGGCCGTTTTCAACGCTTCCATATTTCACCGCTTTGAATTATAACAATACTTGTATGGGTAACGTGGTAATAGTGTGCTAACAATACAACCATTTCATTATTCAATATTTGAATTGTTACTCCATTTTATTACGCTACTAAAATAAATAGGTAGGTGTTTCAAGTTACAAATATATATTTGAAGGCAATTTGCTTATAATAGCATTTGAGTACAAGAAACTATTTTTATGAATTACCAATTATCTGATAATTATCACAAATTACCATAGCTTGTACATTAAATATATTCGAATGAAAAAAAACAAGGTACAAAGGTAAGTAGGCGGTAGAATGCGTTAAAGTAATTTTGGACTTTTTTCCCTTTCTCCATTTGTCTGTTATCTGTTTATTATTCATCACTTATAACTACGTGTAGCATACAATTGAAGGTAATTTTCAAGTTAAAATAGAAGTTATTCCAATAACTTAATTTGAGTAATGGTCTAGGCTACATATAATTGTTTATGGTGTTAATTGTATAGACTAAGAAGTAACCATAAACATAAAGAATTTTTAAAATATATTTGAAGTAACTACTTTTATTAAATGTCAGGTTAGGATCTAGATAAAAGTATAAAACTACGCAAAGAAACGTTACTCATTTTTGTTGAATAATACTTTAATAGCTCTAAAATATCATTGAAATGTTAATAATAATTAGTGATGAATTTCCATAGATCAAATACTTATTCAATTAGGAAAATCGATTAAATTACTATTGATAGCTTTACTGACAGAAGTTATATTTAGAGCCATTAAATATTTGGTAGGTATGCCTTCTTTATGACTAGGAAGTTTTTACGTTATTATTATAATTATGGACAGTTTTTCTTCATGCAATTGCAGAGCAGAGGTGTTTACCTTTTACTCCATAAACCTTTGCTCGCTGCCTCCTTTAAGTTTTAACGGCAAGACTTGATTTTTTCTAATGCGCGCCTCCGATCATTCAGTGAAGTTTACTCTATCTGGCACCATCTGGTTTGGTGTCCAACCCAACGTTATTTGAATGGAGTTATACATGCACCTGTAGTGTTTTTTCTGATATTCGTAGTTGTAACTAGTACCCAAGGTTATGCGTATCATGATGTAATTTATAGCTTTCAGGGAAACCCAAAGATTGTGCACAATAAGTAGTAAGTGTCCGTATTTTCAGACCACATATGTCATCTTAAGCAGAATACATAGGTTAAAAAACGGATCTTCACAAATTACGGTATTTTCGATACCGAAGAACGTAACTGAATGTGTCTTTTGATTGCCTTGTATCGATTCTCTATCATCATCACCCTGTAAGAGACCCATTGCAGGGCCGTGGGCCTCTTCTCTTCTCTTCTCTATGGGCATAATCATCACGCCAGCCCACGACGTATTGGTGATTTCAAGCTCTGAGAAATCCACAGTACATATAGTAGTACTACAAGAACATATCTCAGGTTCAGGTTTCCTCACGATGTTTTCCTTCACCGTCAGCCGATAGAATTACAAATTTAAATTATTAAATGTACGCGTATTCCGAAAAATTCGTTGGTACATGCCGGGGTTCGAACCTCCTAACATCGAAATCATATTCCACCGGTCAAGACCACCACGACTTCCCACGATTCTCTATGCTAAAAGATAAACAGTGTTCAAGATGTACGCTAAAACTATAAGCCAGACTTGACTGCGAGTCACATTGGTACAGATTTTAGGTACTCGATAAAGAATCCTATTTGACTACCTGGGAGCTGATTTGATGACAATTTAATAATATACGTGTATCTAATAGGTATTTTGTAGGTGGTAGAGCCACGTTGAAGCTATTACTGGTTCCAACAGGAGTGGGTCGGCTTACCCGGGGTAGTACCACCCGCTCACAGAAAACCGACGTGAAGTAACAGTGCTTGCATTGTTGCGTTTCGTTCGGTTAGTGAGAGCGCCGGAGCCTGACACTCCTTCCCGTCTACCCTCTCACCCCTCCCCCCCAAACACAGGCTGGCAACGCACTTGCGACACCCCTGGTTGTGACCCACCAGTTCGTTTGCCTCATATGATATAAAAAATAATAATAGATTTTTATCTGCGGATTAGGTTATTTTTATTAAAGTAAATTATATAATAATATAATATAATAATTATGTTAATATGATCAATAGTAGGTTATAGCGTTTGAACGCTATGATCTACGATGGTAAATACACTAAATCTTTTCAAATACAGGTGCCTATATAGGTGCTCCAACTGTTACATGTTATGGCTTTACCACAACTCTCTTCTTCACTGAAAGTCCCGATTAGTTGTAGAAATTCGAACCTACATCAATTGACGCGGCGTCTGAACACGCTACCATCATCATCGCTTCTATTACAACCCTAATGAATTGGGTGTGAATGTTGGGTATTTTGTAATTTATAATATAGCCCAATCACTTTAGTTGTTTAATGTTAAGTGAATTAATAGGCGATTTCGATCAAATCGTTTAATGGATTAGTCTATATAAGAAAATTTAATTTGGCTCACATCCAAATCACATTTTGTTCAATTTAAAAAAGTATGTATTAGTTTAACGCAATATAAAAAAAAACTAATCGTACCGTATATACCAATTTGTAATATAATATCAGCACGTGTGTGGATAGAACCTAGGTTCTCTAGAGTAGTTCTACGAAGAGTTTTTGTTTTAAAATTCAAAGTATTTTACATCCTCAATATTTTTATCCCATGTTAATATAGGTCTAGAAGGATGCTCTAGGAACCTTGCAAAAGGATCTTCAAAACAATATATGGCTTCGTCAGTTTTATACGTGCTTACAGTCAAATACGGTACAGTAAATTCGAGAATAATAAGGGTTTACACACTTTTGTGTGTTATTTGTGTGTTAATTTTGGGTCCTTACATATGAAATTAGCGTTTTATATATATAGAGAAAGTATAACGGGACAAAATACTATCAAATTATATTTTTAATTAACCGAAGTATGTACCATTGTTATCTATGCACTTTTGTCGTTTTAAAAGTAGTTCACTTATTCCATTGCTGAAAAATTTCATCAGAATTGGATTTTTTTTCTTGCAAGTAATTGTCCAAATTTCAAAAACTGTGGTAGTCTGTTGGAGGCAGGTTCGAGGGATATGGTGAGTGTCGGAGGCATTCTAACCGAAGTTTCTCCAATGTAGCCACCGTCTCTCGTAAAATATGGAGTCCGGCGTTATTCTGAAGCAGCAGTAGAAAGAATTGCCCAGTTTCGGTCATTTTACGGCTAACTTTTCCATAATGGTTTGCAATTCTTGACAATACAGATCTACCGTAATTGGCTGTCCTGATCTTAGGAAGCTGTAGTATATGAATCACTAAATTCGAAACACAAATACACAAGCCTAAATTTGGATTTGGAATTCCTAACCAAACGTCAGACATTGAGATCAAAGTGGCTAGTTCCATTCCAATTTAATATAAGAGGACTTAATATATAGATATTATTGACTGAATTGAGTACTGTCTGAATATTGTAGATTGTAGACGCAATGAGCGTAAAATACCAAGAGTAGAGAGTATAGAGATCTATAGATAAAGGGTTCGACTCATAGATTTTATGGAAATAAAAAATATATCCAAAATCTCATTATTGATAACACTAAAGCCTGTTAACAGCTACCAAATAAAATAAAACTAACTCTGTTGACAACCAGAGGACAAAAAGGAACTCAGCTGTTTTTTTTTTGCTTATTTATATATTTCAATCAATAGAAATTTATCAATATTAGAAGTTATTGCCCATTCATATAATTATACAATATAAGGCATAATTTTAACAAAGCCTTCCAAACCATACACCATTCCGTAATATACGTTCACAGTTTGTTATTAAAAAGGCAACTTATTATGCCACACTGCGGGAAACACGGAAAAAATATTTCAGCGCAGTTGAAGATTGCAGGTTTGCGTTATGAAAAGATATTTTCCCTCCCTTCATTAGTAAGTAACGGGTAGTCGCCTGCAGGCGTGTTTGAAAAACACTACCCGTTGAAGGCAACTCGTTATACTTTTTAAACGTCACTAAAAATATTCTGAATGTGACCTTATTTTAGAAAATAAGTCGACATTCATACTTCCCACATATTTGAGTATATATTTCTACAATTACCAAAGGAAAAGGATATATTCTGACTAACGAGCGATCTACACGTAGGCGAAAATGCGAAACACAAATGAAATTTTGATAATAGATTCCGTAACGTAGGAGTATATTATGGAATGGTTTTCTGTAAATCAACCTCCGAAAGGATAAAATAGAAATTCAAGTTTGTTTAGGCCCTTTGCTTGTTTTAAAGTTAGAACTTTGAAGTTTGTATCGAGATTACTAGCAGCAAATAAACGTGTACGTTACTGTTACTATAAAATTTGCTTTGTAGCGGTAAAAAGAGAGACGAGATAAAGTTTTAAATGTAAATAATAATTCTACAAAGATTTAGAGGAAAATATAAGATAGTTATTTTAATCTACTTATATTGCCTGTTAGCGATATTATCTGGTGATATATTTTTTAGTTTTTGATCTTGAATCAAGAAGATTCTAGTTGTTTTTCTTAATTCAATTCAATTTTATTTTTATATTTTCCATAGGTATTCGAATAATTGTAATAATTATTTAAATAAAATATGAAAACAATGCCTTTGTAGTTTGTAGGTATAAGTAGTACATGAATTAAATTTATAGATTTATTTGTAACTAGCTCTTACCCGCGACTTCCATCGCTTGGAATTTAGCAAACAAAAACAATTGTTAAGAGTTAACGTGAGCGATGGGCGCCAGCGGTTTTGGACACTGCTTCGTTAGTTTATTATATTTGCGGGGATACTATTCTTTTTTTCAAGAATAAAAGTAGCGTAAATGTAATTTTTTTTACATGTATACTTACATATGTATACTTACATATTCGTCTAGTAAAAAGTTATTATTTTGACATTACCAAGGGACACTTCAATTTGATTTATGTTGTACTAGCGGTCCCGGCGGTCATTGTCTCGCCTTGATAATAAAAAAACTTGACTAATTATATACGTAAACGTTCCTCATGAATCACTGTATCTACTGGTGAAAACCGCATGAAAACCCGTTTAGTAGTTTTTGAGTCTATCGCGAACAGACAGTCAGACATGGCAGAGGACTTTGTTTTATACTATGTAATGATACACATTATTATTAACACGGTGATGAATTCGCGATAACTTTATGATATGTTATAAGAATAATGTAAATGAAAAATAATAATGGATACTAAATTATCCAATAGATTCTAGGGAGACTAACATGAAAACATAACATACAATAGTTTCCGCACCTCGATTGTTTACGGTCAATCATTGTTAAGACTACGTTCGTGTAATATCCGTACGTTTATTATTAAATTTCAGTAATCTACAACGTTCTCAATACGTTCTATATGCATGTAAAATGTTGCCGATATAACGTGAATTGAATGAAATATATATATGTATATACTTTTATATTATTTTCCTTGTTTTTTTTTAAATGATCATCACTGAATTACTAGGTTCTCTATCTCAAACGATCATGTTTAAACTGTTTTGAACTGTTAACGACTACTGGTACTTCGGCTGAGTGCCTTAAGCGCTCGCCTTAGTTGTCCTGTGAAGCTGTTAAGACCTTTCTATTATTTTTTTAATGTCATATTTGTCACACGAACATGTGGGTCACCTGATGTTAAGTGATCACCACCGTCCATGGACACTAACAACACCAGAGGAGTCGCAAGTGCGTTGCCACCCTTTGGGAGGAAGGGTTAGGGGAGGGAGAGAGAGAGGAGAGGGGAGGGGAGGTGGACCTCCGGCGCTCTCACTGACCGAACGAAACGCAACAATGCAAGCACTGTTACTTCACGTCGGTTTTCTATGAGAGGGTGGTACTACCCCGGGCGAGCCGACTCATGCTGACACCAGTAATAGCTTCAGCATGGCTCTACCACCATACAAAGGCTAGGCGCTAGGTCAATATCGTAGTCAGATTGAAAAGAAAAACTACTGGTACAAATTGCGTACTAGACAATAATTACAATATACATTAACATATGTTTCATTGGTCGAATAATTACTTATTTCTCTATTCTGAAATAAAGCTTATGCTACAATGAAATTAAATATTTATAAGAAACGTTAGTATTAATAACGATCGTCATACATTAACTTATGTTTAAAAGATCGTGATTTTACCTTGATAATTGTTTAAATTTTACACAAGTAATGTTTCTAATGTTCTTTATATACGTTACATTCTTATATCCAATCTAGCTGATCCCCATCCACTTTAATAGGCATTACAAAAAAAAACTGACCATCGAGTCTAACATATAAGTACTCTCAAACCATTCACGAGAAAATGCGCATAGAATGGTCATAGTCCTATGCTGATACGTTCAGTAGTTTTGGCTTGATTTGGCCTCAAAGAAACTCTATATTCATTATATTTATGTAGATTATTATTGTCTAGTTATTTACTCGAGTATCTAATAATACGTTCAGGCAGCAAGTAATTACGTTTTAAAACAGTTTTGTATCTCTGTGGTTTGTACGTACTATACTTAAACTCGTTTGTATACTATAAATAAATTTAACGTTTACGTTAGTGCCACGGAAGAAAACAAAACACAAAATTAACGTTACTGCTTTTTTATTGTCTCACACCTCTATTACCTAATAAAATAATGATAATGTACTGTTTAGTATGTTTTTAAACTCGATGGTTACGAGGTTCGTGTTGTTTTTGGCAAGAACTGCATGCAGCTATACGTACAAGTACTAATGTATTATATACGCTTACACTATGTGGGGAATATAGAACAATGGATGGAAATTGCATTAAATGGCTGAGAGGTCAGCTCCGAACTACACTCAGGCGTTTATTCACGTGATAAGAGATAGGTAGGCGTTTCTACATGTAATAATAACGATGTAAGAGATAGAATCTATTCAATTTTTAGAAAAATAAACAATACACTTTTGATGAAATCAACAACAACAAACACATAATGAGTTCTATTTTTATTTCATATCCACTTTATAATGATAATAGCACACGAGTTCGTTCGCATTCAATTACAGTACAAAACTTAAGAATAAAAAATAACCTAGTGCCACCTAGTGGTGAGTTATAATAAACAAGATAATATAGAAACCTACCCCAAGAAAAAAGATGCCAATTTATGTGGTGATCGGTCCAATGGTGTGATTGATTGATTAATTCAATATTCTTCCATAGTTATAAGCTTTGTATATAGAAGTACTATTCTTGCAGCTCAGTAACGATAATGCTGATAATTTATATGTACAAATATATAATTATATATTCCCTTTTTCGTTTTCATCGGTTCTTATGATTAGATAGTGTGTACTATTTCACTAATACAATAATATTTTTACGAGTAAGTAAACTAGACTCTACAAATAACTTCTCTTTGATAACAAGTTTGTTTGTAACATAGTAGGAGGGTAAAAAATATTTTTATTAACATAATAAGTCGTGCTTAAACATGAAAATGTAAATATTGGCTATTCTAAACACAAGCTTCGTATTTCGAAAGCGGGATAATTTTGTTTAGTTAAGTAGCTATAATAATTTACATAAAGCAACATTTTCTTGAATGTTTTGACGGAATCGCTGTGACATTAACGTTTTATTTTAAATTCTTATCGTAAATGTGTTTTTGCAATGTTGATAATATACAGGAAAGTTTTCCGCTCTTATTTTTTTATCGTCCGTTCCTTAGCGAAATTTCTATGTGTTTATCTTATGGGCACTTTCGCTAACATTTGTCTGAAAGTCGATACAGTGAAGTAACATGCTGACGTCAATCTTGCTTTATGATTCAATCTGCCGTTAACTGATCTCTCTCCCAGCTGAGTGCAGCCCGCTCTAAAAATATCTTACAATTTCATTTACACGGTTTAGCACGGACATTGAGTATCCTATCCTACGTTAAATCGTAGTAGTCGAACGATTAGGCTAGTTTATTGTTGATCTGATGTCCCTAGTTCGAGCATAATAATATAGATTTTTTTTATTGTACCACGGCAAAATTACTGCACTGTGCCTGATGGTAAGCACTGTACAATCCAAAAACAATGGCGACCACCGAGTGACACAGTATCCATCGCCGGTAGCCGCTGTCTTGCCGGCTTGCGTATGGCTGGGTATGCACAGGCTGATCCCGAAACGCGACCCGCAGAAGCGAATCACTATGACGGGTTTTTTCGCCATATACATGGTGGTTGCGACCCAGTCGGGCTGTAAAACCCTACCATTATGTTTTTTTGGGAACTGAATATAGTAATTCGGACTATCGGAGACATATTTGTGGGTAAAGACCTTCGATTCGCAGAACTTGTCGCGTTGAGGCAAACTACTATAATGGGATGTCCTTGATATACATATGAAGAGATTCAGTCGGTGATGATTATTCTATTATACTATATTAACACAATTAAAATATCTTTGATAAATATATTACTGGGAACTGCAGTTCATAGGTCTAGACTACAAGTCAGGAGAAAAGTCTCATTCATAATGATATATAACCAAATCAAACTGTAACATTTAGTTTACCATAACGGTAATATATACGAAAACCGTGATTTATTTATTAGGATATAGTTGTATTAAGACCTACTATTGAACATATTAGTCATGAGTTCAAAACCCGTGCATGACTGACTTTGGTCGATGAAATAATTGGCAGTTCTTTGTCAGGGTGTTAAATAATTGGTTACCGTAATGCAGCTACGTTTGGTTTGGCATTAAATGTCCGTATATGGAATTGTATTGTTATTATTGATATAGTTACGGAAGTGCGTAATTTTATTAACTAGCCATTGCTCGCGGCTTTTCTCGATTTAATGTACATTTGTCTTAATCCTCGGGAACTGTACATTTTTTTCTGGTATGCTATGTACTCTTCTGTACTCCCAACAACGTGTATGCAAAATGTCATGGCGATCGGTTGAGTAGTTAGGACGATAATGCCTAAAAACAAACAAACTCATTTGCCTATTTATTATAGTAAGAATAAAATTAATTATGAATGAACTCATTTGCGTCTTTATCAATAATCCCAATATTGTAATCAGCTTCTATTAGGATTCTATATGAGAAATATATTGATAGTTCAATCGTATTATTTAACAGGGTATCCATTACAGTTCCTAGTCCGTGACAAGTTGAGAAGGCATTTGCCAGTCTGAGTGCAGGAGACCCATTCCATTGAGAAATAAGCTTTGTACGTGTCGAAAATACTGAAACGGAAAAATGTCATGTTCTTTAGAACCGACATCCAATTACACTAAGTAATATATATAGTAAATTCTAACAAAGAGAATAGTTATATCTATTTATGTTAATGAAGAAACTAGTTTTGCCCGTGGAGTTTTTTGGCAATAATTTTATTTTTATATTGAAATATGATTTATAATTTCTAAAAGTGTACTGATATTTTTATTGGTTCTCAACTTTGAAATGACACACTTCTCACTTTTACTACTTTTTTACTAAGAAATAAAAATATGATTAATTTATTTTATAAAAATTTCTAAAATAACTTACTAACTTAGTTTATAATTACACAAGCTGTTACCCGCGGCTCCGCACGCACTTTAAAAAAAAATGTAAAATTGTGAGTGGGTGTGTATATTACAGAAAAGCTTTTTCAAAAACATTTGTAACTACGACACGCAAGCCAACTGTAACATGTAACGTAACATTAGATATATGAATACAAATAGTATATCGAATGGGATGGGATTTATCATCAGCAACATACCTGGAACTTCAACCTACTATATACCAAACTCAGTGCTCACTAACACTATATAAGAAAGTAATGCAAATTATAAGCTATACATTCTCGAACAATATATCTCAAATCTTTTATTATGTAGATATAATATTGTCGATATACTTAAGTTATTCTTACAGGTTGCTATAATCACTGAGTTATATAGAAGCAAACGCGGTAAATATAACAATATAGCCGCCAAATTGACCAAAAAGATGATATAATTCATTTTACATACAGATATATGACTTTCAATTATGTATATTTATTCTTGGAGTTCAGTAAGGCACACGTCTCACGCGGTTGTAACATATTTTTGATCAATTTCACACGGACGAATGCACAGGTAGCAGTTAATCACTACATAGTGTACCAATTCAAATAAAAAAAGAACCATTAAAATCGGTTCACAATTGACGAAAATATCGGTTAACATAAAAAAAAAAATACATACAACCGAACATAGTAACCTCCTCCTTTTTCGAAGTTGGTTAAAAAGAAAGTCCTCTGTCAGTTTATCTGTTTGCGATAAAGTCAAAAACGACCATTTTCATGCCATTTTCACCAGTAGATAGAATGATGATTCATGGGGAAGGTTTAGGTATAATTTGTCAAGGTTTTCATTTTATTATCGGGGCGGGACAACGTCTTCCGAGCCCGCTAGTTATGTGCCCATAAAAGCCCCGTGAAAGTCGGTCCAAACAATTAGGAGCTAGTAGGATATTGCGGACGAAGTCTTGAGTAACAAAATAAAATAGTCTAAGTTACTTCTTATAAGGTAAGTTATCTGCCAGTGAAAGTTCCGTGAAAATCAGTTCAAGCATTACGGATATTCCACTGCAGCCGAAGGCGAATAAAAAATTTAAATTACTTTTTATGAGGTCTGCTATCTACCAGTGAATACCCCGTGAAAATCGGTCCAACCATTTTGGAAATAGCCATGCGGACGAAACCGCGGACAAATAAAATAGAATATGTCAACCGCTATAATTTCGGCTATCTGGCAGTAAACATTCCAGTTAAAATAGGTCCAGCCGTGTTGGAGATTACCCGCAACAAACAAATAAACAGAGAATATATACTAATATAAAAATATTGTGTTGGCCCACAAGCTTCTAGGGAAGATCTGCCTTGCTCCCTCCCATGTGCAGGTGTTAACCGAACATGGAGGTTTTGCGGCGTACCTGCAAAGGTTCAAGCTGAAAGACAGTCCCGCATGCGCCTGCGACCCGGATATCGCCGAGACAGTCCTCCATCTTCTCATGGACTGTCCTCGATTCGGCTCGTCTCGTTACGACCTCGAGCTCAGGACCGGGTTGAGGATGAGTACTTTGAAACTCCCCGTACACAACAGAATATATTGAAGCCACGCTATTATTCTTTGCCGAAGTGGCTAAGGTGGCTAGTCGCAGGAATAAGTAAAAAAGTAAAATATAAATAAAATTAGAATTAGAAACAGACAGGAATATACTACAATAGCTAAGTCACAATAGGAAGTGTGCCTACTTAAGGTCAGACAACTGGTACAAAACAAAGTCCACATGGAATACGGGGAGATACAACAAACAAGCACTACACCTGGCAATATCTCCCGTTTCTGAGATCCTTATGATTACTTAAATAAGATAACGTGTAAGCGAAAGCGCAATTGATAAATATGTTAAGATTAGTTAAAATTGTAACCGTTATATCTTAATTAAGTTTTTAAATTGTTCATCATCAAGAATTATTAATAAAATTATCTCTCGGAAATATATTATTGTGACATTGTTAATTACTTTATAAAAAAATAGAATAAATATGAATATAATGAAATGTTAAAGTAGTTGTAGGGATTATAGAAATGGATAAAAATACTTGTTTATATCGGAACTAAATGTACTAGCGAGTAAGAGTGTGTGCACAGATAGATGCGTAGAATTATATAAATAAATTAAGCGGGATAGGAATATTAAGGTAAAAAACCAAATAAATGTTTAAAAATAAACGCGTAAATCTTGTAATAGCATAAATAATGAAATGTATGTATACAATTAATTAGAATAAGCTATAATGAAATAAATGGGAAATGAAAAATATTATTACCTCCGCACGCTAAGGGCTCGGATTATGTCTGAGGAATTCGGGACTAAAAAAAAATATAGACAAAGTATAAAGAAAATTTGTTTTTGTCATTTGTAGCCATATCCATTCATCAAAAAGTTGTTATTTTAATTGTACATACACAAACTTTATTTTTATAATACGTAATAGAGAACAAATAAAAAATTAGAAATAAAAGTAGTATAAACTTTTTGCATAGGAAAACAAAATAAACTTAGAAAATGTTTGCGATAGAAACTTACCACGTTACCATGGCAACGTATATAATACTAACGCTAACGAAATCTTTATTTGAATAATTTTGTTTTATGATTATGAAGACTAAGAAGATAATAATGATGGATAAAATAATGTACGACATGTTATATAGAAGATTTGGCGCTTATGCCTTTATTGTAACTTGAACATGGAAGAAAATTGATTAAAGGATATATAAGAAATACCTATATTGACAAGTTCAGAATTGGCAGTATGGATTAATTCCTTCGCCTGTCTTATTGAACGAATATTATTACTACAACTAACGAAATCTCTCAAATGGAAAAAAGTGCCCGATTTTGAAACATTCTTCATTGGTGCTATGCTTCTATTGGTCTTAGCGTGATGATATATAGCCTTCCTCGATAAATAAGCTATTTAAAACCGAAGGATTTTCTCAAATCGGACTGGTAGTTCCTTAGATTATAGCGTTCAACCAAACAAACAAACAAACTCTTCAGCTTTATATATTAGTATAGATATAGATTTGAGAAAGTACATAAACTCATTATGTAAAAAATATCAAAAATATAGTATAAATATATTTTAAGGGACATTTAAACGTGGACATACTAGCAAACAAACATATCTTTTTTTGGTGACTCATATTCATGGTTCATGTTACCTATAAGCTCTAGCTCCACAAAATATTGTTAAAACATTTTAAAATTAAATTTTGATAAACAAACGATACTATGTTTTTTTTTCATTTACATTGTTACTTTTGACTTACCGGCCGAAAACAATGATATGAGATTTTTTTTTACATTATACATGGCAAATGAACAGGTTGGTCACCTGATGTTAAGTGATCACCACAGTCCATAAACACTCACAACACCAGAGAAATCGCAAGTGAGTTGCCAGCCTGTGTTTGGGAGAAGGGGGAGTGGCAAAGTGGGAAGGGGAGTTGGGTATCCGGCGCTCTAACTGACCGAACGAAATGAATGATTTGATTTGAATGCAAGCACTGTTACTTCACGTCTGTTTTCTGTGAGAGAATGGTACTACCCCGAGTGAGCCGACCCATTCATGCTAAACCCAGTAATAGCTTCAGCGTGGCTCTACCACCTGCAACTATTCTTTGTTACTTTTTTTAATAAGTTACATCGTATAAAAGTGTTCGAGGTAAAATATAATAATACAATTCTTTCAAATAAATGTATTTAACTGGCTCTTAGCGTGACGTAGATAAGTTAAAAACACCCCTTTCTTTGAATTTTCTGGAGATTTATATGTAACGTAGCACGTCATTATGTTCCAGAGCTTACGTATAAAATTCATGACGTAGGTAAATCACAAAATAAATTCGACTGTACAAATCTTGTTCTTACGGAGTTGACGAAGTATTACATTTCATATTTAAACATTGTGATATTTGTTATACTATTCATTCGCGTATATAATATTTTAAAATTAATATTAGTATTTGCCTACAGTAGTAATTATTTTTACCTTATTGTTTTAATTTCAGGTTATTATAATATTGAGCATATTATATAATGAGTTCTATAACTATTATGGACAATTTCTTCAATTTTGGAATGACACACTTCCCGTGCACAAAATTTCTTCAAAATCGGTTAGAAGTAGATATTTTTTAATTATTAGTACGTTGTTTTTATGAAATGTAAAAGTAATATTGATCATTTTTATTTCCTAATATTTTTTTTTTAACTTTATTTTTGGCAACCAATCTTTTAGATTATTACTGCCATTGTCAAGTAGTTAATAGTATTACAAGTTCTTCTTCCATTCCATTTTGGCAACCAGTCTTATAGTAGACCATCACTGCCATTGTCATGTGAGTATCGATATTACAAGTTTCTTGATATAATTTCAATGAACTAACAAGATGGTGGCCAACTTGTTAGAACTTTCCATGGAGTTTTTGTGGCATCTCAGAATTCATGGTCCGTGGTATTATTTTCCATTCACTTCACTTATGCACAATAAACAAATGTAATATAGTTTACATAAAACACCACCAATTTTACACAGTATAGAGTCAAGTAACACAAGATTATGAATAAAAAATAAAATCCACTACATGACAGACCAAGATCCCGCCAAAAACTCTCCTATTAATTTAACTATGACTTTTTTTTTTAAATCAAATATCATGTTATAATGTTGCATGTTACATGTTCAAATGACTCACTTCATGTCCAAAAAACTTTATCAAAATTGGTTTTAAAATTTTTGAAGTTTTTTTTAGAATCTAAATTTATTTTAAATTCTTTTTATTTTTATTTACTTTAGAACTTCAATTATTAATAATTCTAGTACTCTATCAATTCAGGAACGATATATGTATAGAAGAATATAGTATCATGTATAGAAGATATCATAAAAATTGGTTGAGTTGTTTTTGAGTTACATCCAGACATAACAGACAGATAAAAATATTTTTTACGACATATTTGTGATCAGTTGTGTATATAATAGACATCTGTTACAAAATATCGAAAAAAATAATGGTACAGACAAAACTGTAGATTATTAATGTAAATAACTGGATAATATATAATAGATGGGTTGTCTACGCTATTGTTTACATAAAGGGAAAATTGTTCTAATGATTGGTGGCTTATATCTAATACACTATCTCAGTCACAAAGTGGAATAATCTTCACATATTTCACAATTGCAATAGAGTGAAAATAGGCTTAAAATTTCATTCCAAATAGAACACGGGTCATTAGTTTGTGGTTATTTTATTTGAGCCCAATGTAATAGTTTGTTAAAGCGAACATTTATTTAATCGATATAAAATTATTATTTAGAGTATTATAAATGAGGATAAATTAACACTTACTATTGAAATATCTTTATTTAAACTTTATATTTGGTACTAGCTAGATCTTGCTCGTGGTTTCGCTCTCATTAATGTAGATTTTCAAAACAAAATACAGCTCATGTTAGTTTCTGCGCTGATAATGTATAATCTTTTCTGTAGGTGGTAGAGCCAAGCTAAAGCTATTACTGGTTTCAGCATGAATGGGTCGGCTCGCCCGGGGTAGTACCATCCTCTCACAGAAACACCAACGTGAAGTAACAGTGCTTGCATTTCGTTCGGTCAGTGAGAGCGCCGGAAGGCCACCTCCCCTCCCTCTCCCTCTTCCCTCTCCCCCTCCCCCCAAACTCTGGCTGGCAACGCACCTGCGACTCCCCTGGTGTTGCTAATGTCTATGGACGGTGGTGATCACTTTACATCAGGTGACCCACCTGTTCGTTTGACTCCTAAGATATAAAAAAAATCTATAGGTAAAATCATTTTTAATATCAGTTTAATATTATTTGAGTTTATCCATTACAAAGAAAAACATATTTTCTCTTTATATTGCTAGTATTTGAGTTGGTTATAAATCAGCTCTATAATAATATATAATTGTTTATAATTCCTTTTATTGTACAATACAGTTTTGTATATACAAAACATACAAATCATTGTGGCTCAACGACTATTGGCTCGGTGACTCGTCGCTCATAGATTTTCCTTGTAGCTTATTGTATATTAATCGCTGCGTATCCCCTATCTCGATCACGTTGGATAGACGCCTCACGTTTAACCAACATACCAAAAGAGTCAGGAATAGGGCCGCTATGGTCTTGGGTCGGCTACACCCATTAATCGTTTATAAAAATAAGATGTCCTTAAGACACAAGCTGACTCTTTATAAAACTTGTATTCGCCCGATTTTGACATATAGTGCACCCGTTTTCGCACATATGTCTCAAGCTAACTTTCTGTCACTTCAACGTATCCAGAACCGTTTTCTACGTAAAGCCACCGGGGCTCCGCGATACGTCCGGAATAAGGATCTCCACAGGGACTTGGAGATACCTTCTATCTGGGCGTATGTAAAGTCACTCACCGACAGTTATTTTGATAGAGCCGAGAAACACTCTAGCCCGTTAGTGGTATCCGCCGCAAACTACAGAATCGTACCGAACGTATCGCGTCACAAAAGACGTCCGCGCCATATTTTTACCGATCCTCCCGACGATATAACGGCAGCGAACGATCAGTACCAGCCTGTCTCTCAAAACAGAGCGTGTTCACGCCCACGCCCGCGTAACCACAGATCACGCCGCCGTGGTCTGGGGGTAAATTTCGCTCCCGCACACCAGAGTAGGCCCCCCTCGGCAGCGGCTCAAGCCTAGGTTCGTTCCCTCGGTAGGGAGCCCTTGAGTGCGCTGCTCGCGCGATACAGTGACACACCCATACATCACTGCAACAACATTACACACATCACCTCCACACACGTGCACGCTCACACGCTTACACATAAAGTGGATGGGTTTTTCTTTTCTTTCCCGTATCGAACTGTAATAGTTTAGAATCTTTTCCGATACAAAATACACATAGGAGTTGTTGAGATATGTATGCTTGGTACACATATATGTTTCAGCAACTCTTATTGGTATGAATAGTTTAGCTTTAACTTAGGTTAGCTTTGATAGGTCGCGAATTGCATGAACAGGCAACAGCCAAGCCGAGGTGTGCCGTGCACCCTTGAGCTGGTTGCCAAAACAAAAATCGGCTGAGTGCCTTAAGCGCTCGCCTTAGTAGTCCGGTGAAGCTGTTAAGACCTTGCCAGGTCAATAGCATAGTCAGTTCGAGAAAAAAAAAAAAAAAACCTATCTCGAACTATCTATCGATCTCTCTTATGTGACTGTCGTGATCGGACTCTATTGTCTGAATGTCTGTAAGAGTCTGTTCATGCTCGTTATCAAAGCGTCAATTCACTGCGATCTGCCTAAGAGCGCGCTCCGCGTGTGTGTTCGCACGTTCTACATTTGCATCGGGTATGTTTGGACAAATGGCCCCAATGCTCACATGTTTTCACATCCCTTCGTATTGGCGCCAGGCTATATTTCTTATACATCCTTTGCAGCGGGCACCGGTTATTTGATTGCATCCGTTCGGCGTTAACATTCTTTAACATAAAAACTTATTCCTAACACATTATGCTCTTAATTTCGGACAGTTCTTACAACTATAAAATTACATTAATTGATGTACACATGTCTCGCTGTCCGCTACAACTATTATAGATAATTAAATACAAAAACGGTAAGCATTATAAATTGGAAACTAGTAAAGTTTGAGAACAAAGAAATACTTTGATATGAACGCATGAGTATTTATTTGTTTTACGTATTTAAAAATTAAGAAGTCGTTCTGAAGGTTAACGTTACAAAGAATTATTGAGTTTTTTGAACTTTAAAACAAAAATATATAATCTTAATTTTTATTATGAATGTTCGTAATGCTAAAATTGAAATGAGTGATACATACTTTTGTGTTTTTACTTAGTTATTTATTTTATGGAACGTACACGGTTAATAATTAACGTACGAGTATATAGAAACGGTTCTAGGAATATTAGATATAGTTCTATGAGGGATGGTTCGATTTTATATAAAAAGTGAAGAAAAATGTGCATGCCATGGGATCTCTATCTGGAGCGAAGTTCCTTAACGTTAACGAGCATCAAATCAAAATGTTTCATGGAATATAACTGATATAAAATTCATTTCAAAAAGTTAATTTTAAATTCTAATAATATTACTAAATAACAAAAAAGTTTTAATTAAATTTCCAAGCGTTTAGTATTCAGGCTCTACAGCCGGCAGATCACGTTGCTCGCTGTTCGAACTCGCACGAACACACCAACTCGTATACAATAGAAAGAGATAAAGAGGGAACGGATAACGCTTTTTTCTTCCGTGACGATTTCTATTAGCCAGCTTCTACTGCAAGTCGCGTTAAGGGACTTCGTTCCAAAAATATTTGATATATACATATAGACCAGAGATCTAAAGAATATCTAAATGCTTTAATGTATAGATAACAAATACCAATGTATCATGATATCTATCAGGCGTCTGACATTCATAGCCTACAGTATATTTGTGAGTGAAAACTGTAAATTGCGAATATTTCGAAACAAAAACGTATCGAAGAGCGCGGGAAATAAATACCTACCTAATATAATATGATATAATGATTTTTATTTCTTCGTTTCATGTATAAACTTACATTATGAACATAATCTTCTATACATATAATAACAATGAAGTGTCTGTATCTAATATCAAAATATTTTTGAAGTGAAACTTCTTTAGGTGCATGAGGGTAAAATTTTTACAGATGTAACGTCACGCAGGTATGCAACGAAAGTGACGTCATTTGCAGTAAACGCAGATTTTTCATCTATTTTTCAAGTCTCGGAAATCTAAAGTTTTAGATTTGTATAAATATAAACAAGACTTATAAATTAGTTCGCCAAAGAAGTTTCACTTTTGACATGTGTACTTTGTACGCACGCACTTTTTTTTTACTGATTGGGTACGAAAGTATACACGCTACTGATAACAAAAATTTAATTTTTTATATATGTCGGTCTGTCTGTCTGTTTGTTCCCCCTAATCTCCGAAACGGCTGCACCGATTTTGAAGGGAATTTCAAGGGCAGATAGCTGAAATTAGAGCGAGTTACTTAGGTTACTCTGAATTAGACTAGCTATTAATCGCGGCTTCGTCTGCAATGCCATCTCCAAAGCGGTTGGACCGATTGTCACGGAACTTTCACGAGCAGATAGCGGACATCATAGTCAATAATATAATTTATTTTAATTTAGACTAGCTGTTAACCGTGGCTTCGCCTGCAGTACTATCTCTAAAACGGTTCGACCGATCTGCACCAAACTTTCACTGGCAGATAGCTGACCTTATAAAAAGTAATTCAAGTAATTTAAGTTTATACTAGCTGTTAACAGTGACTTCGCCCGCACTACTATCTCTAAAACGGTTCGACCGCTCTTTTAAGCAATTTTAGTTTATACTAGCTGTTAAGCGTGGCTTCGGCTGCAGTGCTATCTCCAAAACGGTTACATCGGTCTTCACGAAACTTGCATTGACAGATATCTGATCTTATAAAAAGTAATTCAAGTAATTTTAGTTCATACTAGCTGTTAACCATGGCTTCGCCTGCAGTGCTATCTCCAAAAATGGTTCAACCAATCTTCTCGAAACTTTCACTGGCAAATAGCTGACCTTATAAAAAGTAATTCCAGCAATTTTAATTTAGACTAGCTGTTAACCGTGGCTTCGCCTGCAGTGCTATCTCCAAAACGGTTACATCGGTCTTCACGAAACTTGCATTGACAGATATCTGATCTTATAAAAAGTAATTCAAGTAATTTTAGTTCATACTAGCTGTTAACCATGGCTTCGCCTGCAGTGCTATCTCCAAAAATGGTTCAACCACTCTTCACGAAACTTTCACTGGCAGATAGCTGACCTTATAAAAAGTAATTCAAGCAATTTTAGTTTATACTAGCAGTTAATCGCGGCTTCGCCCGCATTGCTGTCTCCAAAACGGTTAGATCGGTCTTCACGAAACTTTTATTGACATATTTATAAAAAGTAATTCAAGCAATTTAAGTTTATTCTAGCTGTTAACCATGGCTTCGCCTGCCATACTACATACATACCTCATTTGGCATGCTGTTAGTAAAAAATATCTTAGATTATAAACGTATTACGTAAAGTGTTCCATAATACAATTTCTTGCGGAACAGACAAGCGTTTATTTTTTGTATAGTCACAAAATCTTAATTATAATAATGGCAATGTATATTAAATATAATGTAAATATAAATCTTAATAATAATATTTTAAGTTATTGTTTCGTTAGTTCCATATACAGTGTAAGTGACCTCAATTACTTTTTATTAGGTTCGCTATCTACCAGTGAAAATACCGTGAAAATCGATATAACCGTTTTGGTGACAGAACAGTGGGCGAAGCCATGGTTAACAGCTAGTCTAAATTAAAATAAATTAAATTACTTTTTATAAGGTCCGCTATCTGCCAGTGAAAGTCCCATGAAAATCGGTCTAACAGTTTTGAAGATAGCACTGCGGCCAAAACCACGGTTAACAGCTAATATAAAATAAAATTGTCTAAGTTACTTTTTATAAGGTCAGCTATCTGCCAGTGAAAGTTATGTGAAGATCGATCGAACCGTTTTGGGGATAGCATTGAGGGCGAAGCCACGGTTAACAGCTAGTATAAATTAAAATTGCTTAAATTACTTCTTATAAGATCATCTATCTGTCAGTGAAAGTTATCTGAAGATCGATCGAACCGTTTTGAAGATAGTACTGCAAGCGAAGCCGCGGTTAACATTTAGTATAAAATAAAATTGCTTAAATTACTTTTTATAAGACCAGCTATCTGCCAATGAAAGTTATGTGAAGAATTTGATGTTATTTTTGTTTTCTTATTATTATACGACTAGTTTTTTTTTTTTTAAACTTACATCTATTAATTGTCATCTTTAATGTTGATTACATTTAAAAATTTCCTATACAGTAAAAACACTTAAACACTAATCAGGATACAACATACAATTTATTTCCGTTTTACATTTTTTGTGTGTAGTGCCAGGTGATATGTTTGTATCGGTCTTTCTCCCCGCATTCATAGTAATTTTGTGAAGTAATTCTAAATATTATTCATATGATTTAATTTTTCTATCTATTTATTGATTAATTCCTTTTAAGGTGAGATCAATTTACTTCCAATCAATTCCTTCTATTTATTTCTAAAACCGGCCACTTTCGCTATCTCCGCGAAAAATGTCAGTGTGGCCTCAGAGTGTTCAGTTTGAAGGAATGCGGGGAGATTCAAGGCACTCAGCCTCATACTTTCGTACCCAAGTAGTATTTTTTTTATTTTGTAATTAAATACAGACACTTTAATTTTTATTATATGTATATGTGTAGATGTACACGTCACATGTTCCGTAAGTGGCGTCCATATCGTACTTACAATTGCTTTTAAAGAGCACTTCTAGAATAATTGTATATATTCTGACAATTTTATAATTCTTTAATACGATTTAAAAAAAACGCGTGCGGAGCTGAAGGTACTGCTAGCATTATATAATTTTTACTAGGGTTTCACAAAGACGACAGGTTGTTATCCTATAAAAGACGTAGGATATTCCACAAAGAAAACCGTAATCATTTCGAAGTTCTTGTGGGAACGTTAAGTAAAGGTGAAGTTTTAAATTCGGCTTTTGATTGACGTTTTTCTCAAAAGAGCTCTTTCCGTAAGCACAACCAGTCTATTCCTTTTTACAACGTTTGTCAACTGACAATGAAATAAACCCAGAATAATGTAAAAATGACATGTACTATGTAATTAAAAAGTGAGACTGATAGAAAAAAATAGTTACAGCTCGCAATAAAATAAATAAATGAGGTGATTGATAAATCACAATAAAAAACAGGTACTTGTGTATTAAATACACCGCGCCCGCCGACCGCTTCCGCGGCCGCCTTGGGTTACTTTTTTCCCAAGTTTAACCTAACCAAACCGAGACGAAAATGTTTTGTTTTAACTTAAAAATCATCAAGTTGGTAATATACAAAATTACCAATTACTGTTCGGAAATGACACATAACCTCAAAACTTTGATCATAAATATCTTAGTAACTATGACTTTCCGCGGGGAGGGGAAATCACCTCTTTCCCCGCTGCTCACATCCCCTTCAATCTTTGTATCAGGATGCGGTCCTTTAAAACACTTTTAAATTCCAAAAGACTTTATTTAAAAACGTTGATATAGAGTTTAAGATAGATTTTTTCATTTTTTTCTCGACTGCTTGCTGTTTTATTTTGGTTTGGTTACGTTAGGTCAGACTCGCGAAAAAAATAACGCGAGCCGACCGCGGAAGCGGTCGTCGAGCGCAGTGCATTTAATACAAAAGTACAAAGAGCATATCTGTTCTTCTTACTTGAGTTCAAATTTATTAAATTGAGCTCATACATTACCCAGTGCGCGATGATATAGATAAGGTAGGTTTGATATTAAAATAAATGGAAATGCCATATTCAGGGCAAGATTTGTTGTCATAGATAAAACTACATTTACAGCACGCGCCAACAATCGGTTGACAATTCTTTTTTGTGGTTCATAGTAATTGCACCTACTGAATAGCAGAAAGATTTAGATTGGGAAACGTATGATATTTTAAAGGATTGTGGGCCCGTTTTTTCGTCAAATAACTCTGTATTGAATTTGTTTAGTATGCCTGTACTTAGGAAATCGTAGACGAACCTTGCCATGTTATTTTGTTCAAGAATATGATACTAGTTTATAAAACATCA
This sequence comes from Antheraea pernyi, assembly GCA_015888305.1. Classification (NCBI taxonomy): domain Eukaryota; kingdom Metazoa; phylum Arthropoda; class Insecta; order Lepidoptera; family Saturniidae; genus Antheraea; species Antheraea pernyi. The sequence continues at coordinate 1,599,591 of MU158727.1, read as the reverse complement.
GTGATGTTTTATAGTACGATGAATACACAATAAATATCCGAGTAGATATAATAATAGAGCGATTGAATGGACCGTCTTCTCTCTATCAGGTATGATTTTTTTTTCTTACTAGTATTTCTATGACATATTTTTTCCTATCTGGTTTCGTTGTTATCATATTTGTAAGATTGATAGCATCCAACGTATTTCGTTACCATCCATCGGGCCTCCATGTATGCTTTGCCACATGTCGGTACAGGTTTCTGAAAAACTTTTTAATATGGTGTCCTCAATGCCGTTCCAAAGTCGCACCACCCGTAGTTGGTTGGCTGCTCATCCACATATCCTAAAGCCCAGCAGAATAGCGACAACCGTAAGTATACGGCCAAGGCGGACGCTCAAACGCGTCGAGCGTGGCAGGGCGTGAGGCGTTCGTTTCAAACAGATCCATTAACACGTAGGTGGCCTGAGTGGCGCGTCAGCGTCGCTCTTGGACGCTGCACGCCCCGCCGTACGCAGATTCATTCAGGCCGTACACTAACTAGACTAACTCTAGAAGGTTCATTATGTGCATTATCGTTGTGGAATACATCATCTGGTACAGAATTCCCCCAGAGTTATGACATGGGGTTCTTCAAAAAGAGATGAACACGTTCTTCAAGGTCGGTAATACAAAAGTGATACTCCTATTGTTGCAGTTGTATACCTTTTAGCAAAAAAAATATAGATGAGTTTCCAAAAAAATTATACGTTATTTTTAATATAAAAAGGGCAAATAACATTATGTTAAAACGATGATGGTTCAATGATAGCGGTGAAGTGAAATATCCGAATGAAATAATAGCATAATAATAGGGCTTTTTCTTATGCTCACATGTTTAGCTATCATCCTCGAGTTGAAACCTGTCGCAAAGCACTCACAGGTGTTTTCCGATAGGTGAATTTCAGAACCAATCCTTCTTTAGGCTTGGCGTGTTTTCGTATTAGATCTCACCGATTTAATATCTGGTTAGATTTTGGTGTAACCTAGATTTTGTAGGTGGTAGAGCCACGCTGAAGCTATTACTGGTTTCAGAATGAATGGATCGGCTCACTCGGGGTACTACCACCCCTCATAGAAACCGACGTAAAGTAACAGTGCTTGCAATGTTGCGATTCGTTCGGTCAGTGAGAGCGCCGGATATCCATCTTCCATCCCCCTCCCCGTTCCCTTTCCCCCACCCATAAACAGGCTGGCAACGCACTTGCGACTCTCCTGATGTTGCAAGTGTCTATGGACGGTGGTGATCACGTAACATCAGGTAACCGCATGTTCGTTTGCCTCCTATAATGTTAATTAAAATATGTACTAGAGATAATAAAATAAATGGAATATAAAAGGCAAACTATTACATTCATAAAAAAAAGTGTGTATGTACACGCGTTAGAAGTTATACTTCTTTGGCGTAACAAGATAAAAATCTTTTCAAATTTTTTATCTTTCGCCTTATTCTGCGTTTGTAGAAAAAACGACACTAACAATAGAAAAAGTAGACTATAGCTAACTTCAGAGTGTCGATTTTTCGTGGCAGTGTGCTCGCGTATCGTAAAAATTTACTCTCATCATTTTTCCCTAACGCACCAACGAAGTATAACTTCAAAAATAATTTTATAACAACTGGACTCATTCTCTTTGAACTGTACTCGATCAACTGTGGTGATCTGTAAGCTCATATTATATAACAACTAGTCATATAAATGTTATTATTACTTACTTGTTTTATTATATTGATTGTATTGATGCGCGTGATTGATACATTCACAATAAAATACTCCACATAGATAGAGTTACTCGTTTGTTAGGCAACCGGTAGTAAGTACATTCAACTGTTTACTATCGGAAGATTATTTATAGTGTTATTTATTTGATTTATTTAAAGATTTTCTACTTTCATTTCGTAGTTACCACGACCAATTACAATGTCATAGAATAATTTTAAGAATGCAATATTGTAAAAAAATAATTTAGAAGATTTTATATTTTATACTTTTAAACACAATCTCACGTGATGTTAGATGATTAAATCATTAAGCCTAGAGAAGAGCAAACTCTCAAGTGCAACGGAACATAGCTACTGATGCGTAAAGCAACTACAGACTCTGCAACTACTTCGAGGCTGGTAGGTTAATCATTCTAATGTTAGAAAATGCTTTATCTACTATAATTTAATCACGATATCGTCCTTTACTGTAAACAGAGAATCATATGATTAACGGCACTGTATTCGAGAAAGTGACAAAATCTATCGGAAAAGTTGGAAATATTTATTTTGTCCTAAAAAGTTCACACGTTCACTATTGAACACATGGCACCTTATACTACGCATACGAAGAAGATCAGTTGTGTACCGAAATTTAAAGATTTATCTCGTATGTCTTAATTAAAACTGGTTAATAAATTAATATTTCGGTTTTCGGAACTGAAATATAGAAGAAGAGAACACAAAGCTTTAAAGAATACGATACTAAATATTTTAAAAAAGTACCGACCAAATTAGAGATCACCACTTATTGCTTTAAATTGTAATTGGATTTTAGTCCAAACTCCCTGACAGTTGAGACGTATACAGTAGTCCGGTGAAGCTGTAAAGACCTTGCCAGATCAATAGCGTAGTCAGTTCGAGAAAAAAAAAAGTTGAGACGTATTTTGCATAAATTATAAATTACATTTTAGTATTTCACCTAAATTAACCAAACTAAGACAATAGTAAATGTAGTTATAGAAAGTGTTTTGACGATTTACAAGTTTTACCACAAATCGAGATTGAAGATTCAGTATAACGAGCAAACAGAGCCGATAGAACCGTGTAAACGACTTGTTTGTCCCCCGTTAGACATATTAGTGATGGTTGTTTAGTTCACTGCTGGTGTCCAATATTCTTTTGATTTGGTCTTGCAATATTTGTTATTTTATAATGTTACTAGCTGTGCCCGCGACTTCGTCTGCATGGAAGTATATGTAAAAAAACAGTGATTAATAAAGTCATCTGAATGTATTCAGTCCATTTACTTGTCTACCTTTCTCTCGTACTTACGCCGCGTTGTCATTTGATAGAGTGGACCGATTTTAATGAAACAAACACTAAGTTACTCCCGAGGATATGCTTTACGATTCTCATGCCGAGGGTTTCTTGTGAGCCTAGTACTTTACCAGTGACGCGTGTTCATACAAACAGACAAACAGACATTTCTAAAAATGATTGTATTATATGTATAGAAGATAAATAGATAAGATAAACCAACGTTAGGCAGCAATCACATAACACGATTAACAATTACGGGTAAAAAGTCGACCATGGTATATATTGAAAAGATGGACAGATACATATCGGTATTCTAAGGGTTATGGTTAAAAAGTGCATTATGTTATACAAAAACGATAAGTTACGTGCACACGGTACATTTTATTTGTATCATTCTATAAAAATCTGCAGAGTAATCGTTTTAATCACCCTATTCCTTTGAGTTGATTTAAAATAATGCTATGACATTTATATTAATAGTGTGTGTGATTATTTTATAATTAGAATTGCACGTTCATTGTAATTATTTGTATGTAATATTACTATAGCATTTACACATACAATAAAATATATAAAAATACAATATTAAAACAAACAAGAATAGACGAACGACAAGATAGTACGAAAATAAGCATGATTAGAAATGTAACGAGAAACATGTATAAACTCATCCGTCTACTTATTTTTAAGACTAAAATGTTCTGTTATACAATTTTTTGAAGTAAATAATTAAGTAATAAAGTTATTTATTATATGGTGGTAGAGCCACGCTGAAGCTATTACTGGTTCCAGCATGAATGGGTCGGTGCGCCCGGGGTAGTATCACACTCTCGCAGAAAACCGACGTGAAGTAACAGTGCTTGCATTGTTGCGTTTCGTTCGATCAGTGAGAGCGCCGGAGGAAAACCTCCCCTCCCTCAAACACAGGCTGGCAACGTATTTGCGACTCCTCTGGTTTTTTATTGGATATTAAAAATATATATATATATATATAAGAATTACATACGTTAATGAATGTAAGGTATACGAAACATGTATTTGATTAATATTCTTATAGGTGAGAAAATGTACAGATAGCAAATAAGTATTTCTGTTACATTATTTTTATTAAGCTTTTTTAAAATGATGAGTTCTAACGGTGGTAGGCAATTTGCAAACAAAACAGATAATATATCATGTAAAAGGTAGCGAGACCGGACAATTTTTCCCACGGGCTGCCGCGGACCTCGTATAACCAAAGCTTATAAGTATGCAAATTTCTATTGACAAAAACCCTTTTGGGATTAAGTTACGATATGTGCTTTTGTATACAAACGGGTTACGTTCCAATAACGTTTGATCCAAAATAAATATTGAGTTCCTGTTCGGTCGTCTGAAGCTTCGTTGATTCCCAACTAAGTACTCCCCTATCGTGTAACATTCAAAGCTGAGGCCATCTCAACGAATAACTTTTATTCTCGACAACTGAGCCATTGCTGTGTCACTGCTCGTACAACCGTATTTTCGAGTAAATGTAAGGAACGGCATATACCGGTCGTTTGGTCGTGGATCATAAAATTTTCTACATAACTTCGTCTGCAATAAATGTTAAAGAGCATAATACTATCTCGATTATCATAGGCTATATAAAGAATTTCAAGTTAAATAAAATAATACATAAACGCAATTTTATTAAAGTTATTTAGTATTGTATACTTTTTTGTTTTTACAAATAATCTATGAACGCTTTAAACATTTTAATTTCGTATCTAAATGCGTTAATGAATATTGGATGAGAGCATTTCAATAGTTGCGTAGACATTTCGAAACGGAAGATTTATTTTGACAAGCTTAATTTAAATACAGTGTACATAAAATATAATAATTAAAAAAGAGCATAGCGCACGACCGTAGCTAGGATGGGGGCATTGTGGGGCAATGCCCTACCTTGAAATCACAATGCCCTACCTTAAAAATACCAAAATGTAAGATAAATTATTATAATTAAATTGCCCGTTCATAGTTTGAGATAAAAAAAATGTAGCGAAAGATATCTAAACTTTTCGAAACATACCATATATAGTTTGTGATATTTGAGGGCAGATCAATAATGATATTTTTTTTACTTTCGCCCCACCTGTAACCAATGCTGTCCTACCTTAAATTCGACTCTAGCTACAGCCCTGGCATAGTGTCTGTAAAGTTATGGTGGTCTATTGGTTTGAACGGTGGAATATCAATCCGATGTCCGCAGGTTGGAATCCTGGCATATGTATCAGATAATGTTTCGGAATTCGCGTACATTTATCAATTTAAATTGGCAACACTATCGGATGACGGTGAAGGATAACATAGTGAGGAAACCTGAACCTGAGAAATATTCTTGTAGTACTGTTGGTTTCTCAGAGCTTGAAATCGCCAATACGTCGTGGGCTTGCGTGGTGGTTATGGCTATACCTTATTTATTTATACATTATGCCTTAAATACGCAATGGCGGACTTAATGCCGAAGGCATTCTCTACCAGTCAACCATTAGGTGATGCAGAGATAAATGTTGGTAGGTTTAAAAGGAGAAGTTTTTATGAAATTATGTTTAACCTATTTAATATAACAATATATAAATAACATATCAATACCGATATAATACATATATACAATACATACATATAACAACATCATACATAAATAAAAGTATAATAATTCAACATCAAGTATTAAATACAGCATTAACCAGATAATTCTGCTAACTGAGACTGGTAAAGCCGACGTACCCTGACTTTAAAACTGAAACGGTTAGATGACATCCTGATTTCATAAGGAAGCACATTCCATACCTTCCTTCGGGAAGAAGCCTTATGGCCCTACGGTGGGTCTCTTACAGGTAATGATGATGATAGTGAAATATAATGATACAATGTATTGATTCAAAATAATTATAAAACACTAAATATAAAGAATCTACTTATATAAAATATTCTACATTGTTTAATTGAATAAAAAAAAAAATTAAAGGAAATATTTTTAATCCCCTCACCCTTAAACTAGGGGTCTTTGTATGTTGACAAATGATTCACCTTCCAAAAAACTGTTCATATCTGATGTTGTTACAATTATGGGGTAAAATGTAAAAATAAGGAAAAAACGGAAAAGGAAGTTATGAAGTAATGTGTAAAATATTAAAAAAACAAACAACCGGTACCTGAATTTATGTGATGTGCGTGCATACGTGTGCGTGTGTTCATTGTGAATTATATGTATATTTAAAAAGTGCCTGCGTTGCATATACTTTTATTATTAATGTTTATTTGTTGGACCATTTTTACTAGATGTTTAACTGTAGGTATAATTTGTAAATAGTGTTAATGACTACGTCCGGTACCGCTACGACAAACCCGAGAAGCGAGACTACAACGCCACCGGAACATTACTAGCGCTACTATATTAGAGATATATCGGAGGAACCACTGTTGACCTGTGATACCGCGCTATTGACCATATCGGGGTTATTACTAATGACAACAAACGCCATTGGTTGAAGTTATCGGCTGTTCATTATTCACCCTGGTGTGAGACGTCATTGGTTGGAGTTCTGCGTATAAAGGGCAATATGTCGTTGATCTGCAAGCACTCCTAAGTGGAAGTTATTGTAAGGCGAAGCTCTGCCCGGATAAAAAGTCGCAGTGCCTACAGAGTGTTATTGATTTCCCTGACCGACTGGCTGACTATACGTATTTTGTAACAATAATTAATTCTGTTAGCTACCATTAATATTAAAATAAAAATATTTAGACGATAACACAATTAAAAAGCCAAAAAGAGTAAAGAAATTTAAAGAGTTAGTCGATTCAAAGTAGACAGCGATAGGTCCAAATAATAAATATTATTTTCGAGTTGTAAAAGGCAATTTCAACTCGTCATTTTTATCTCAATAGGTATCCTGATCTGTAAACCATTAATCGTTAATGCCACACATGTCACAGTCTGTGGAAAAATTTGCATCGTATACGATATATTTTTCACAATGTTACAATATCATAACAATGTTGCTATCTAATTTAAATTTTATAGTTTATTTTAATTTAATAGAACAAGTACAACCGTACTGAAAATAGTAACAAATATAATGTGGGTTCTTCGATAAAAATATTAAATAATAATCGAGACATAATTATTCTAATTTAAGTTAATTTTAGGCTGTAAAATCTGCACTTTTATCCTTTACAAATCTATATACATATATTATGAAAATTCATTTATTTTGGGATTTAATAACGTCAAAAGAATTAAACTAAATTTTTCATAGATTTATTTATTCTTTAAATTTGATTGTTCCATTCTCATTTTTTAAATTCCTAACGCAACGGGCGGAAATCAGTTAGATGATCTATAAAATAAGTTCTGAGTATTTCAATCAGCCAAGTGAATTCTGTCAAAGCCTCTTTGTACATCTACAAATCGTAAAGTCTGAGTATTGTAGTTAGAAGCTTAGGTATACATTGTTGTTAAGTATCAACTTGCAATTCATCTGTTGTTGGCTTTATGTTAATCATTAGAACATATATTCATACCTATACGTTACACAGGTTTTTTGAAAAATATTGATGTTATTTGACTATATCAATCACAATAAAAATATAACAAATTCTAGAAACTGTGGCAGGATGGTCACCCCATGTTTCAGACTGAGTAAGATCAGTAACAGTATTTAGGTAAATAGTGTTAGGTTTTTAGCAACAGAGTCCCAAAGCACATTAACGATTTGCCGAACTGTAAGTTTAAGCACCATGTCAAGCGGGATTTGATATCAAAGAATTATTATAGGGTCGATGAATGGCAAATGACACCTCTGTTTGTGTATTCACTAAAAATAATTGTAATTTTAATACATTATAAAAATATGTGCGTTAAAAAGATAAATCCGATCGAGTTTCTTGTCGTTAATTCTCGATGTCCGGATTGTTTTCCGGAACGGTGGTAGTTTTGATGTTCATAGGCGTCTTCTTAGGGCATAAATTGAATAAAATAAAGTATTTTTGATTTTAATTTTGAAAGACAAACGCATACGAAGTCACGATTGGCCGGTATTGTGTGTTAAAACAATAAAAATTATTTACTTTTGTCTAACTAATCTAATAGCTACATATATACCAATAATTTAACTATAACGCCAAGGCTATACAGACTAAGGGTATGTTATTTTATATCATCAGGGTATTAGCTTCATATTTATTTAAAAAACGGCTGATACCGATTAAGAAACACATCGAGAATCAGACCCTTTTCTTGGAGTGTTTTCTTTCGATCTTCCCAGCACAGATAATTTTACAAAAATAATTTGGTCTAATTTTAAACAAAAAATATCTAATGTGACATGTCTTTGAATACTAGCTGATTGGGTCAATTAGAACCCAAAAATAAGTACGTCATAGTAGTATGCCGATACGTTCAATGGTTCTGAATTGACTGAGCCCCAAAGGAACGGTACTCTCATTATATATGTACATAGATTGGGAATAATTTAAATACATTATAGTTGACGATAGTTATCATACCAGCTTTTATGAGAAGGATCAAATTTTATTAAATTACTGCATACCTATAGGGTAAACGTTACTATGAGACCTATGTCAATGTCAATTTCTATTTAGTATATATAATAAACAACATTAACAGAAATGTTATAATAATAGACATTTGGGTAAATTTGGATGGATGTTTTTTTTTATTAACGACGGCGATATTCCTACGGTTACCCACTCTCCTGGTGGAGAGGAGATGGGCCCCGGTGGATGCTCAGCTACGGTAGTGGTAGAAGTCGGACGTGGCGTTCCCTCCCTTCTGCCAGCCCTCTACTGTTGGAGGGAACCTTTCAGAGCCTCCTCGCAGGCCCTCCCCGCCGCCTTTTTCGGCGAGATGACCTCCTCGCAGAAGGAGGCCACAGCATTCCACACCACGCTGCCGAGCATGATCTAGACCACATTCGGCAGCGAGAGATCCTCCCCTACCGCTGCAGCCAGATCGCGGCAATGATCCTCCCACGTAGCACACTCAGACAACGTATATTGCGCGGTGTACGTCTCAGCACCATACTCGTGGCGTGCGACGGTGGGCTCCCTGCAATCCGGTGCAGGTACCACCCAAAACATCCATGTCCGGTGAAAACCTGCACTAAACGGTACTTCGGGAAGCCCCAGTCCCTATTTATCCACTCAAGCAGGACCGGGCGGACGGCATCGATGATATATCTGCCATACCGCGCATCTGCCGGGCTTTTTTTTATATATGGCGAGATCCCTAACAGACACCCATCCCGTCGGCCAAATAAGGATGGGTTATGTCCGATTCACACAGACTAAAACTCCATGATGCCTTCATACACCTTTTAGGCGGAGAAGCAGGGACTGCCGACTGGCACTGCATTTGCTCCCCCGACAGGTGTAGAACCTCCAAGAGACCCAGACTGTGGTCTGAGGGGTCAAAGATGCTATACCCCTTGAAGGGGGAGCGGATGTGAACCTCTCCCTCCCTCCTTAACGAACTGTAGGAGTTGCATTGGCACATTGCGCCTCCATCACATGAGCCTGTGAAACTGAAACTGCTAGGGCGACGGACATGCCCGTGTCCATCGCCTCTAGGCCCTATCTACGGCGGCCGGAGGTCATCACTTACCCATCGCCGCCGTGTGGTTCGTTGGGGAGGGTAGTCTAGTGGTCCGCTCCCTCTCTGCCATGAATAGTTGAACAGTCTCGATTGTTACCACGCCCCAGCTGGGTTGCTCAAATCATCGAGTCCACTCTTCCATCACTAGGACCTGTTGGACCTGGGACAATGGTCTATGGAACAAAGACGCGTGGGCGTTCGCTTCCAGGTCTCAGGGTGGGGATCCGGCAAGCCTCGAAGGAGATCGTGCGGTACCCGCGTATGGCTCTGACGGCCATCGCCTGCTGTGGTCTCCGCAGGTGAGCGATGTTGTTGGCCGTCAGTTTAGGCGCCCACGGCGGAGGTGGAGGCGGAGGCGGAGGTTGGGTAACAAACGGGCGAGGGCGCCCGCTATGCCTACTAAGCGGGAGGCCAGCTGCCGGAAGTGTTCCTTGAACGTCCATCGACTGTCGAGGAGAAGGCCGAGATATGTCATACTCGACTCGACGCCGATAGACTCGCCTCTCATAAGAATCTGGGTTCTTTGAGGTGGAGCTTTCCCAGGGCCTTGAAACCACATGACCTCGGATTTGCGCAATGCCACCTCCAATCCCAGGCGCCGGATCCTGTCAACGACTTGAGCGACCCCCGGCGTAGCGATCGTTGCAACCTCATGGTGCGTCCTCCCTCGGGCTAGCACCAACGTGTCATCTGCGTAACAGACTACGCTGGCGCCGCGGAGGGGTGTCCCACGCAACACCTAGTCAAATCCGATGTTATACAAGAAGGAGCCCATGACAGACCCCTGCGGAACACCGGACACGACGTCACATCGACTTTCCCCTCATTCTGACCTGGGAATGTTACGTACCTTTCCCAGAGGTAAGCCCCCAACTATACGACGGAGGTAGTGAGGCAGTCTATGATTCCGAAGTGCCACTTTAATGCTAGCCCAAGGCAACGTGTCAAAAGCGTTGGCGATGTCGAGGGAGACCACCAACATCACCTCGCCCCGCGTAACTGCTTCCTCCGCCTGGATTTTCACTCTCATCACTGCGTTTATGGTGGAGCGCCCCTGGCGAAAACCAAACTGGTTATCCACCAGATCCGGCCTGACTGGTGTTAGATGCTGGACGAGATGGCCTGCAATTATACGTTCGCACAGTTTCGCCACCTCGTCCAGCAACATAATGGGCCGGTACTCGGATGGACTATACGCTGGGCGTCCTCGTTTCTTCAGCATCGGACGGTTTTGCACAAGCGTGGAAACAGGCCTGCTGAAGCGACACAATGAAAATCCTCGCTAGTCGGGGTTCGAACGCCTCGTAAGCCAGGACCCATGCACGGCCAGGTATACCGTCGGGTTCTAGGGCGGTGTTCTTGGTCCGTAGGTATTGCACCGCTGCCCTCGTCTCTTCCCAGTTCACCTCGAGGATCGCATCTACGTCATCGTCGTCGTAGTCATCAGCCGCATTGGGCGCACTTGTGGGCTGAGGCGGAGTCATCGTAGGAGGCGTGTGCTCTGACGCTGAGGGAAAAAGAGCCGCCAATACCTCTCAGAGGAGCTGAGGCTCGAGGCTCTTGGTTACTGGGGGTCGCTGTGACGCAACTTGTCTCGAACTAAATGATACGAGCACGGATCCCGACTTAGCGCCTCAAGCAGCTCTTCTCTCGCCAGAGCCTTACTCCACTCTGTGGCCTTCCGAAGTGCCCGGTCTACCAGGTCCTACCTCTACCGTTCTATTTTATCCTTGCGGACTCTCGCCTACATCATAACAATTTCTTTGGGAGCTAGAGGCTCTTCTTCCTTCCTCAGCGCTTCTTTGCTGCCGTATAGCTATATATTAAGAACTTCCGCCTCCAGCTCCCAGCAAAGGAAGCCGGCGAGCACCATGGCCGCCGTCGAGGATACTGTCCGGTATCCACGTATTTCTCTTAGCGCCACAGCGCATTTCGCAGCACACAAACATCCGTGGCGCTGAGGGCGTCCACCCACAGCGGTGCCCCGTAAGCGGCCATAGCCCGCACAACCCCTGTATATAGATGCCAACAAGTAGCACCCGGCTCTCCTATGTTCGGGTGGAGACGGCTGAGCGCTGCCAACGCACCGACTATACGCGGTCTGCAAAAAAGAGGGCAAAACCCGCCAGCGCCAGGGTAAGGCCCAGATATTTCATCCGGGTCCCCACCCTGACACGGACGCCATCTACTATTGTGTGGGCCCCAGGAAGTGGCACCTGCCGAGGCCTGTGGAACCCCACATGGCCCATAATATCCAACAGAATTTGTTCGCTCATATAGAAAATTGATACACAAATGTTTTTTTTGATACAAAAGATTTATGCACCCTTCTTTATATTATAACTTAACACTAGATGGAGTTAATTAAAAATATTAAATATTCACTCCACTCCACTCAATAGTCACACCGACGCTAGACCACCAAACAGTCACCATCGCTTTTCTAGGGGTAAGTTTTCGTTTAGGGCATTGTTTAGGTGCTGAACCAGGATACAACCAACTTGCTGAGCGCTTGCGGTTATCAAACAGAATCCATTTTTCATCGCAGGTAACAAAGCGGTTCAAAATTCCTTCATTTGTGTGTCTGTTGAGCAGTGCAAGGCACGTCTCGACGCGTACTCCGCGCTGGCGATCATTGAGTTCGTGGGGCACCCATTTGTCATGCTTTTGTACCTTGCTAATTTGACACAAATGGACCAATATTGTTTTTGAAGCTAACGTCGAAAGCTGCTGCTAATTAAGCCGTAGATTGTGTATCATCAGCTTCCACAATCGCCTTTAATTCGTCATTGTCGAACAAAGTCTTCGGACGACCGCGAAGTTCATTATTCGGGTCGAAATTTCCAGAACGGAAGCGAGGAAACCAATAACAGGTGGTGCGTTGGTTTGTAGTGTTAGAGCTCCGTAAGCTCCGTTGATCTTGCGTGCCGCTTGTGCCGCGTTGCTGCCACGACGGCACTCCTATTCCATGATTACTCGAATTTTTAACGTATCGATGATGACAAAAAAGATTGAAATACGATGAAAATGTAACACTAATCGATAAACAAATGACTACTTTTGGAAAAAGAATTCCATGTTTTTAAAATAAAATAAATTTGAAATTAGAATTCTTAGCCAAACAAACAATTATTTTGATTTGAAATGGCGAGTACTGCAGAACGGCAATTTCATAGGTAAAGAACTATTATTAGTATAAAACAAATGCTTACAAAGTCACGGGTTCTTACTAATATAATAAAAGTGTTTTTAGTTATTATCCGCAGTTTTACTATTATTATAATTTGAAAAATAGAAATACAGATAAATATTATAATATAGTAACGCGAGTTCACCATGTATGTGATACATAAAAAAAATAACTTGCCGAGTAACAGCAGAAAAAAAGCAGGGAATGAAAAAATCAATAGCATGCTTATCAGCAATGTATGCAGTCACGTCATTTTGTTGCGCGCACCGCAAAGCTTGGTAATAAAATCCCTTGCTTAATTATTTTGAGGGTGCAAAAACAAATGGGTGTGTCCACAATTTGGAGAATATTGATCGTTATTATTTAGTATTTAATTGTATTGTACTCATGAACTTAATATGTTATTAAAATTACCACGACTCCCTGACTAGTATCTAAATCATGACTGACAAATCTTGGCGACTTAGTAGTGAATTGTATCAAATTGCGTTCACTCCTGTCTCCCTTTATATTGCCCATTCAAAATGAACATTATGTAACCAACAACATTGAAAAAAAAAATGTAGATTTAAACACATTTTTATCTTTAAATATTCCCATATACCAGTAACTACTTACCTTGTAATAATAAGAAGCGTTCACTTACACAGTTTAAGATAAAAGGTAATGAGAAAAAGTTCCGAACTATTTATGAAATGGAATCTCTCCCCAGGAGTACCGCATTATGCAAGACAAAGCTGCGTGACTAAAAACTGTGATTAAAAGTCACGGTACGTTCTTCTTATTTGCAGTATAAGCTATATACATACGTAGGCACGTCTTATAGTTTTACTGTCTATATTAAACAGCACATCGTGTACTTATGGTATATTGTAGGTGTATATATATTTGCTTTGAAGATATTTTAGGAGTTGTAAATTTCATAGTCGGAATACTGTTTATTGAATGAATCAATGGAAAAGAAATCCTGTATTACATAATGCCCACGTGCTAATCTAATTTTAATATAATCTAATAAAAGCTGATTGGGTAAATTAAAGTCAATAATCTATATATTTTACCTTCATGCTTATTCGTAAGTTTTAGCAAATGCTCACTCACGTGAAATATATATTTAGTTTTTATTAACAAGACGTTACTTTCCACTACCGCTACATTCCACTATCGTACAACCACACCACCTAGATGGATGGAGATCTTCCAAGGTGAGGTTCTCAAGGTAATTTCTGCCTTTACTTCGACCATCCAAACCAATTTTTCCAAATTTTTCCAAACCATTACGAGCTACAAACCTTCAAGAAACGGGCGTGATCTTCTCTTAAAGGCCGGCGACGCACTTGCGACTCCCTTGGTTTTGCTAGTGTCTTTGGACGGCAGTGATCACTTACCATCAGGTGACCCGCCTATTCGTTTGCCCCCTATAATAAATAAAAATTGATACATTTGGTACAATGCAATTGATTATTATAAGTGGTAAATGGCGAAATTATACATTATTTCAAAATATACAACTAGCCGACTACACCCAACACCAGAGCCTGTTCTTATATTGCGAACCAATTCATGTCCAATGCTCATTTATGTACCGTACCATGTTACCTATTTAAAAATAACCAATCTTGAATCTTGCTATTTCGAAAAGTCTAATCATAAATCTAGCTGTTATGAAATGTTAATAACGTACCTAACTTATATTTAGAAATACCTAATAATTTGCTCAGACTGTAAATATTTAAATTGGCATTTTATTAATATTCTAATGAAAAAGTAGTCCTTGCTGCTCAAACAGAAGTATTTCTAATATCGATGATCATAAAGTAATTCCCATATAAGTAGATATTGTCCGTCCCTTGTCGATCGGGCTGGCATTCGAAGCTGCCAACACACTTGCCAAACAATGCCAGCGTAGCTGCCTCGAGGCCTACATAAAAGAATTTCTAACAACATTGAGATGTTTATTCCATTATATTGTATATCGGTCTCTTTCTAATAAACCTTCGAACAATAAACGCATTAGTGTTGGTATGTCTTTATTATTTTTCCATTTTTATAATAATATCATTTGGATTCTTTTCATATATAGCTTTTACAAGGTAATTAAGTAACCATTATGATTACTCAGGCAGATCACGTTTCCTTAATTTTCTTTACTGAACGCCACAAAAGAACATGACTCGATATTTATTTTTCTTTATTAATGATACACGTATGCCGTCGGCTGTTATTATTATAATTTTATATTATTACATATTATTACTATGCTTTTATTATGTTTCAATTATTAATCATTTTTTAAGTTTAGAGTCTACTTAAGAGTAGCGGTGAAAAAGGTATATCATAATTCGATAATGAAACGGAAATATGAGCTTTCACGGTACGAATTGTCAGCGACTGGAAATGTTGAAATCGCCTGACATCTGACCGTGTATTATCTGTAAATAGACAGTTTTATGTTCAACATGGGCCCTTTCAACTTTTCTTACGGCCTTCCCTAACTTACGGTATTTTATTTTATCATAAAATGTTTTTCTCTCTACTTTCTCATGTTTATCTGATATTTATAAAGGAATATTTTATACCATTTGAGAGATTAAATATGGCATGAAAGGTTAACTTCTTAAAAAGGATTATTTATTGAAAGTAATAATTTATTCAAAGGTTATAATTTGTTGAAAAGGAACGTATTTGTAATTCATAAGCAGGTGTATGTACTACATTAAACTGGTAATAGGGTAAAAGATGAGACTGCTCGGTACGTAATTTAATTATCTTAAAACTTATAGTAGATTGTTATAGAACATAAATAATAAATGAAGAAATATATACGAGTGGGTCCCGATTTCCATGTATTTCAAAATCGACATACATATTTCATAAACGGGTGTACTACGTAGATAATAGGGTAAAGAGAAAGAAATATATACGGGTAGGTCTCGACTCGTTTGTAATTTCAAAATCGATATAGTTATTAAATTTTCGTGACATATATCGTTATATTTTAAATTCTGGTTTGCGTGTTCGTGCTTATTTTTCTCCTAGGTGGTGGTTAGGCACACATGGATGGTTATGAGATATAGACATTTTTATTTTTCATCTAATATTTTAAAATTTGAAGCGTCTATAGGCTAGGGTAACCCTGATTGATGGCGAGACGTGGCGACGCAAAACACCAACTTTGCACTATTAACGAAATACTCAAAATTGGTTTTGTCGGCCACTCGTTCTACTAGTGTTACGCCGAAGGCCTAGCGCCCTTTGATCAATGGCGTCAAACAAACCGCGCCTGTGCCTATCGGTAATTTCGTTGAATTTTTGTATTTAGTAAAAATGAATATTTATGTAATAAAATAAATAAACAGCCATTATTTTATGGAACAAATTTGTAATGCTTTATCTTTTCATTATGCTATAGCTGGTTCCTGTCGTAATCTGTTCTATTATGCATACATAAATCAATTTCGATGTTTCACATCTGTCAGGCGTCCCGTGACGGCTCAATTTTTTTTATTTATTGCATAAAGATCCCAGCATCTTTCCATATTATTCATTCATTTTTGTTATATTTATGATTTATTAAGGTCTGTAACAGGATAAAGTCCGCCTACTTGTGAGCGAATGAAGCAAAAAATACTGTATAGATTTAGGTATTTTTTTTAGTTTTAAGTCCACATTAGGTCCTTGTCCTAAAAAAAATATCGCGATAGCAACGTGTATTTCTTCGTCTGCTTCGTTATTTTTAAAATATTTTAACAATACATTTTATTGTACAGAAAAAGAATCATGAAAAAAATTTAAACAACAATTTAAGGAACTTTTCCTTAAGGTTATATAGGAAATTTGATTTTTGTAAGCATTACAAAAGACCAAAGAATTTTTGTAAGCAAAGTAGATTTTTGCTTTAATTTTTTTTTTCATGATTCTTCTTCTGTACATAGAATATATTATTAAAATATTAAAAAAGCAGCACAGACGAGGTCTCGGGTATTATTTTTTAAATAAATAAATGGTTTGTATTGATACCTAAACAATTGGACTCTTGAATTGGAAGTGGGTACTTGTCATTAAGTGCTTAATTAACACAGTTCCGCATTTAATTATACTTGACCTGAATACAGGTGTCGGGTTATTGTATTTATGAACTCTCCTATGCAAGTTTGTAATAATAAGTTATATGGGAGTTATTGTATACTATTTCTGGTCTGGATAGCAATAGATGTCATGGGTGTTAAAACAATTTTTATCTAATTACTTGATTGTATGATTTTCGTTTCAAAAATCTGTAGTACATAAAACAAAATAAAAAAAAATTGTGCGGTAGGGTTATCCCTATCAGAAACAAAGTTCCTTATTGTAACATAAGAAATCAAATTAAAAATTCCATTGGATATTTTAAGAAAAATATTCATTAGAAAAAAGTAATACGAAATAGTGAATATTAAATTATATTAAAAAATGCTCAATAAAAATAAGATGTAATGAGATTTCCACGCGTTCAGTATTGAAGTTTTTATAAAAGAAGCAGCGTACGATGCTTGTCTGCTAGAGATTCGAAACCTGCACGGATACACATACTTGTATAAAATAGAAAGAAAGAGAGAGAAAATCGTATGGAAGTGGTATAACGCTTTATCCTTACGTGACGCTTTGTCTTAGTTAACTTTTACTACAGTTCGTGTTAAAGAATTTCTTTCCAAAAATATTTTAAAGTAGACACGTGTTTTTCACATCACAAATGTCATTGAGAATGTGCTTCTAAAGTAATATAAAAATCGTACGACTATATAAGTAATAATAATTAATGATGAAAAACTGTCATAGTGTTATTTTTATATTACCTAATATACATCGTTCACTTTGAATGACAATATAAAACTTTAAAAAAATATATAGCCCAAGACACCCAGGGGATTGTTAGAACTGTCTAACGCTATTGGGGTGGCGCGTCGCTGCGGGTCTTCATAGCTTCGCCGGATTAATGGGGCGAGCGTCAGCCGCATGTCAACAAGCTCAAAGATACCAAAGTGGCTGAAACTATGCTTGGTCTGTTGCTTTGATTGCTATACGTAAACCTCACCAAGCTAAACTAGTTAAACTAATTAATAAGACAAACATGTGTGCCTCACGTACTCAAACATGTATTTTGCATATGTCAACTCAGATAAACTAAAATAACCAAGTTCGAAAAAAAAACCCTTTCGTCATACGTGTATTTTTTCGGACTTGATTCTTCTAAATTAATTTTAAGTAGGTCAGTGTGTGTGTACAAGTGCGCACGTATGGGGGAGTGAGCTGTGTGGTCTGTGTTGAACTGGTCAGTGAAAAATTCGAGGGTTATACTGAGGGGTATCAAACCTAGACGTAATTCAGGGGGAACGTAGTTTTCTGTGGCTAAAAGAACTTTCGAAATTGGAGCAGTAATTCCACAGATGATTTCCTAGAAACAAACATACTTAACCTCTTTGTTATAGTACAGATAAAATTGCAACGAACTACAGTTGTAGCGATTGATTAATATATATATAAACATCTTCGACTTGAGCTTGTAAACTACTTTCGGATCGTATAACTACTACTGATATTTTTTTATGTAATAACATACAAGATAAATCAGCAAGTTAAATTTATGAATGAAAGAGTAGAATACATTGCAACACGTATCGGATATTTTAGTTTGAATGATGCATGTTGAAACTGTGTTATAATAACGTCGTCATAATGTAGATTTTATATGCAATAAAACACGTGTTAACTCATTCGATCGCTAGTTATTCTGTTATACAAGAATATATCTTGATATTAAAGTCTGTTAAAATATCATACCTGCGTCTCAGATGTAGGCGTAGATATATTCGTAAGCAAATAAAATAAGTGAAATGAAAAAATAAATCTATAAAAAATATATAAAAATGCTGATGTTAGATACTATTCCGAGGACACGGCTTAGCGGCATATTTTAATAACAATATATTATCGTATGAATTATTCAATACTATGAAGTACTACTCTATTTCCATTATTTTAAGTAGCGAAGTTATTCAGTCACTAACTGGTAACCGCGACTTCTTTCTTCTGAAAAGAGTTTTGTTGTTTCACGAAAAGTATTTCTTTTATTTGGTGTGATTGTGGGCTGCCTTTGTCTTTTTGAAGTGAGAGTTCTTCTTCTTCTTTAATTTATGGCGCCGTGTGTAAGCAATACATAATTCCGCCAATGTCATGTACATACAGAGTGTGCGGTGTCTGTGGCAGATAGTGTCATAAACGAAGGAGGCCGATTAAAAAATGTTATTATTTTTTTTTTATTTTTTTTTTATAGTAGCACGGCAAAGTGACTGCACTATGCCTGATGGTAAGCATAGTACAATCCAAAAACAATGGCGACCAACGAGTACATACTGTCCACCGCCGGTCGCCGCTGTCATGCCGGCTTGCGAAAAGCTGGATATGCATAGGCTGATCCCGAAACGCGACCCTCAAAAGCGAATCACTATGACGGGCTTTTTCGCCATATACATGGTGGTTGCGACCCAGTCAGGCTGTAAAACCCCACCACCCCGCTATCGCCATTGCCTCGTTCGTTATTCAGCAGGGTGCACCACGTGCAGGTGAGGTTGGCTTGGATGTCTCAATTCTTAGATGTTATTTGACACCCTTTACACCCCTTCGACACCCTTTACACCCTTTACACATTAAAAAACGAAGATAATTAATTTGTGTTCAGACCGAGTGATTGTATGTTTCACACCAATATACATATAGACAAACTTAGATACATATTGATTAAGAAATAGACAATCTGATTAAAGTTTGATTTTGTTAATTTTAATAAATAATGGCAAGACATGTAAAATTAAAGGGATATTATCCACGAAAGCTAAAACAGACGTAAGGTTAGTAGGTCGGGGAATATAAGGAGGAAGGACATCAAAAAGGGAGAATCTAACAGATTCAGATAGAAACATTCTAACAATTAAAGAATATATGATCTGGAGAACCGTCGTCTAGATCGCATTCGCAGAGAAAATGGCCGCTAATCCTTAATTTAGACAAATGCACTGGTGAACCATTGTGACCTAGACGTAGGCGACAGATGATGGAAGTAATGGCCTTACTTAGATATGGGAATTAAAAAAAAACATGGTTTTTTGGGGAACTTCATTTTGGAAAGAACCGTAAGATTTCCTCTTATATTTTCTGGAAAGATCCCAATCCTTTTGCCATGCTTCTAATAATCTTGTTTTAGCTAGAGAACGTAGATTTTCTGTACACAGTCTAAAATAGTTCAAGGAACCAGATTGGATATCATTCTTTACGCAAGAATCCACTGATTCGTTCACAGAGATACCACAATGACCTGGAATCCAAGCTAAAAATATGATACTCGTATATTAAACCTCTAATTTTTAAATAAAAAAAATGTCCGGATTTAGAGCTGATGGGATTGGAAAGAATAGCTTGTAAGCAACTTTTACTGTCAGTGAAGATTATTGCTCTTTCTAATTTGTGTGACTTAATGAATGTCAGAGATTCGAAGATTGCAGAGAGTCTGATTTGATATAGTAATTCGTCACCCTCGGGTAAGTGACGCTGGATTGGTTTACTCGGCTCGATTGTTGATCTACCACGTTTACTATTTGACAAGGAGTGCTAATGATTACGTTCTTTTATTACGCATTATAATAATAATAATATTGTCTTTTATAATCAGCGTTTTCAAGTGAATATGTTGTGCGTAATAATTATTACTATTATTTATTTCTTAAACACTTTTAATAATTCTGAATTACCTGTATAAAATTATGGTTTACTGTTTAGTCAATATAAAAAGCGTATTCTGAAAATACCTGTCTGCACATAAAAGGTCTCCTGACAATAGGTTAAGCCGTGTCGTAGATTAGTCTGGACAAAGAACAGAGGGACTCTTTAATTTCATTTATACCTATAAATTAATTGTGTAAAGCTGGGGATATATTTCTGATATTCAGTGATGGTTTTAATACCAAATTTATCTTTATATTTTTCTATGAATGCTTGTTATATTTAGTACCTGTGGTTTGTGTAGTCCTAATGTTTTAGCAGAATCTTAGATTGTCTCGTAATAGTTTTCATTTTTGACTCATTAAGCATCCGTGGGCCCTATATTGTGTAATATTAGTAACATTTCGTATTATATACTTCGGTTATTGACATTAAGATGGAAAATGAATCTTAAGATGTTATAAAAATGCCTTAGAAAGTACCAGCAAGAGGTGCAATGATTTTATTGGAATACTGTAGTCACCAAATAAACCAAATTATACTAATCATATAAGAGGACACAATTCGTTGTATTTTACTTTTTTAGATGGGGATTCAGCGGGTCCGTAAAATTTAATAGAGATAAATTTAATTAGTAAAAGGATTATAGAAGTTTAAAAAATTATAATCCTTATTAATATTATATATACAAATGTGGGTTTTGTTTGTTTGTTATGCTTTCATTCCTTAACCACTCAACCGACCATAAAATTTTGCATACACACTGCCACCGGCACATAAGAGGACACGAGCTACACATAATTCAGGTAAAAGTACTGTTCCTACCAAGCACCAGATAAAAAAATATGTAAATAAAAATTACTCCATAACTAATCTAAATAGAATGTACTGTAACGTATATTGCGTTCTGGCTTACATATTATGTGTGCATTAGCACATATGAATTAAAATTATATTTATTATATACTTCGATTGTTAATCGCGTTAAAGTACTTAATTAGGTTGCAAAAACATCATTGTAACGTAGAAATAAAATAATTGTGATCTAACAAACAACTTTATTCTTATAAACGGGCACCCAAGAACATATGTAAGGCGAGGACTTGCTCCTCACCCCTACATCTTGACCTAATACAATAGCAATAATACCTAATAGTAATCACCGATCGTCAAAATAAAGAGGAAATACTATAACTGTAAAATATTGAAGCATTCGTATTCAACTGTATACCAAAGAGTGAATAAATTAAGGTAAAAATTGTTTTAGGGGTTTACGATTATAGCATCCGCTTGTATCGTAGCAACGGAAGGGTTAGTAAATTATTTGTCTCTAACTAGATTATAACCATTAATGGAGAAAATACTGTCTCCTATCTATAACGTTTTGGATTCGGTCAATATATACTTCATGATATGAATCGTTATTAAGTTTGGCATTAATATGTTGCTGTAGTGGTTTGACTGATAGAATATCAATCCATTGTCCGCATGTTCGAACCTCGTTATGTGCCAACGGAATTTGCCTACATTTACTAATTTAAAGTGGTAACAGTATCAACTGACGATGAAGGAAAACAACGTGAGGAAACCTGAACCTGAGAAATGTTCTTGTAGTACCAATGTGTCCACTGTATGTGGGGAAATGTAGAAATATGGATTTCTCAGAGTTAGAAATTGCTAATATGTCGTGGGCTGGTTTGGCTATTATGCCTTTTTTTGTGAACCGGTGAGTTATCTAACGTTAAGTGATCACTACCGTCCATAGACACTAGCAATAGGAGTCGCAAGTACCTTGTCAACCTGTGTATGGGAAGGGAAGTGGGTATGCGGCGCTCTCACTGACCGAACGAAACGCAACAATGCAAGCACTGTTACTTCACGTCGGTTTTCTGTGAGAGGGGGGTACTACTCCGGGCGAGCCGGTCCATTCATGCTAAAATCATATAGGGTGGTTCTGCCACCTATAGCATAGACCTTTCTTCGGGTAGAGACCTATGACCTTGTACTGGCTAATGATGGTGATTTATTTATTTATTATATATGGTATCTGTTGATGGATCCTAGTCTCTCCGCGGCACAAAAACTAGTATACAGACACAGAATAAATTCATTGTATTTTATAATTATAATAGCTGTTAATGCGATTATGTTAAGCGGCTTATTATTTTTTACAAAATAAAAATACTAAAATCCCTTTCATGACTAATTTGTTAGCTTCGAGCAAAAAACCAACATTTCACGGAGGAATGGCGAAATAAATGTTGAATATTTATTTTACCTCTTCACTTAAAATTTTCGTTTCGTGTTTCGAATACGGAAAGGCGAGTGCCAGTTTTACGTTTGTCAACGGAAATACTCAAAGAGGTTGAAGTACATGGAGGGTATATAAAAACGGAATAAATTCTCTTTAAATTATTTATATATAATCAGGTTTGCAATAATTATGAATTTAATAAAATAATATTCGTATGAAAAGCTTTTACATTGCTTGAATCATTACATAGACATAATCAAGAGTACGATGTTTTACTATATAGCTTTTTTAACCGACTGCACTTATCACCTAACGCTTGTAGCGTGTTTTAAAAAAAATTAAGACAATTGTTTTATTAGAAAAACGATAAAATCTGACTATAATATAACAGTAAATGGAATAAAATATTATATATATCTACTATGGATATCATGTATTATGTATCCTAATGTATATCCTAATGTAATCGTAAATATATAAGACAAAGTCTTTTACCACGTCTGTCAGTATGTTTGTGATAAACTTAAAATCTACTAAACGGATATTTATGCGGTTTTACGGCTAGTAGATAGAGTGATTCAAGAGGAAGGTTTAGGTATATAATTTGTCATAGTTTTTTGTACTATCAGGGCAGAACAAAGTCCGCCGGGCCTGTTAGTATCTAATAAGTAAATCGTATAGTTCACAACTAGACCTGGGTTACGTTTTTTTGAAGCGAAATTCATATGGATGGGCTTTCATATGCTGATCCGTAAACTTTTTGTATGATGAAAAACGGTGGGGCTGAACACTGTGTCGGTTAATGTGGCAGTATCTCAGTTGCCTTCAGGTTTTGGAGAACAGTGAGACCACCGTTCTCGCTTTCTCTTTGTAGGTTTTACTTCTACCGCGTGTCAACTACAAACAAAATGTTTTTTTTCCTATATGGAACGTCAACGAATTATAATAATGCTTCCAAGTATTTTTTAAATATACGACAATCACATTACACTTAGGTACTTGTTATAAATAATAAATAACATGTCATAAACTACTTGACTTTTATTATAACATCGAAACCTTTGGCTCGTTTTCTTTTCTTTTGATGAAGTTCAAGTTAAACGAAATAATGTACCAAATTTTTTTTTTTAATAATTGACACGAAATATTATAATGAAATCATTGGAACTTTTTTATTAAGTAGCTTTTGCTCGCAACTTCGTTCGCGTCACTATTGATTTTGAAAGTAAGGATACAGTTCATGTTATTCGCTGATAAGTATACTATACAATGTATGTATGTAATGTTGTACACATCTGAGTGCTGGGCGACGAGAGAGACGGATGAGAGAATACTACATGTGGCAGAGATGCGAATATTAAGGTGGATGTGTGGTGTAACTAGAATGGATAAGATTAGGAATGAATATATCAGAGGAAGTTTGAAAATAGCACCAGTGACAGGGAAGTTTAGGAGTGATAGGTTAGCATGGTATGTGCATGTCATGAGGAGACATGAAAACCATGTAACTAGAAAAGTTTTTAGTATGATGGTCGATGGATATAAGGGTAGAGGAAGACCGAAAAAGGTATGGATGGATTGTGTGAAAATGATATGTGTGTAAAATGTGTGAATACTGAGATGACATCTGATAGGCAAGAGTGGAAAAGGAAAACATGTTGTGCCGACCCTACTCAGGTGGGATAAGGATAAGAAGGTGATGATGATGAAATATACTACACATTAATTACGATATTTTGTAATAACTTTCTTCAAGTGAACCAATTTTTTAATAGATTATCTTTTTTTAATCTATGCAATACAAACAAATTAACCATTGTTTCTCTTTTATTGAACTATTTTAGACTAGATATCATACATACACATGAGGTCACCTGATGTTAAGTGATCACCACCGTCCATAGACACTTGCAACATCAAAGGAGTCGCAAGTGCGTTGCCGCAAGAGAGGGGGATGGAGGAGAAGGAGAGGGGACGGGGAAGGGAAATGGGCCTCCGGCGCTCTCACTGACTGAACGAAACGCAACAATGCAAGCACTGTTACTTCACGTCGATTTTCTGTGAGAGGGTGGTACTACCCCGGACGAGCCGACCCATTCATGCTGAAACCAGTAATAGCTGCAGCGTGGCTCTACCACCTTCAAAAACTAATACTAAAATACTATACATTAATTACGAATACTGATTTTTGTAATAACTTTCTACAAGTGAACCAATTTTTTAATCGGTTATCTTTTTTTAATTTATGCAATACAAACAAATTAACCATTGTTTCTCTTTTATTGAACTATTTTAGACTAGACATTGCATTAAAATATGCTATTGAAATGCTTCTAATATTCTTTTTTTTTATATAGTAGCACAGCAAAGTGACTGCACTGTGCCTAATGGTAAGCACAGTACAATCCAAAAACAACGGCGACCACCGAGTGACACACTATCCATCCGCAGGTCGCCGCTGTCATGCCGGCCTGCGAATAGCTTGATATGCACAGGCTGATCCCGAAACGCGACCCGCAGAAGCGAATCACTATGACTGGCTTTTATTTTTGGCTTCTATATCGACAACAAAGCCTACCCCTATCAAAATTTTCAAAAAATATTTAATGTACAGATTTGGCCCTTCTACAGTTTTATTATAATATAGATAGATAGATAGATAGAAGAAGAAGAAGATATAGATTATATGATTTCTTAATAATAGTTTCATTGGCAACAAATTAGGTGATAGTAATAATTGCGCTATAGAGTAGTTATTAGTGGCTAAAAAGTCGAGGCAGTCATAAGGACTGCCGGCAGAAGTGAAAAATGAAAACAATAGAATAACTGTTTCCTTTTTGGATCTTTGATCAATTATTTGTCTGAATTATTTAAATTTTATAATTTAAAATTATTAACACTAGTTTGGTTTTCACGCGTAATGACACTCCGGGCAGCAACTATATACATTTTTACAGTTTATTAATTGACTATCCTCTGCCCGCGACTTCGTCCGCGTGAAATAGCTACTTTGGACTAACGCTAACAGGCAGCGGAAGCTCTCAAGAGAAAAAAAAACGATTTTGAAACATTCTTCATTGGTGCTCCGCTCTCATTGGTTTTAGTATGGTGATATATAGCCTATAACCTTCCTCGATAAATGAGTTATAGAACACTGAAAGAATTTTTCAAATCGGACCAGTAGTTCCTGAGATTACCCTCTACAACGTCACAAACTCACAAATTCACAAACTTTACCTCTTTATAATATTAGTATACATTAAACATGTGAGGGCTGCACAAACTCAGTACAGAATATGTATATTATATATTGAGGTCATCGGTGACGTGTCACGTGCATGTTGAGGTCGTTGGTGACGCGAAGCCATAAGTTTTGCCCCTGCCATTTTTTTTAAATCGCTCAAAGCGTTAATAAGGTTATAAATGTTAATATCAACGTACGGTGATTAAACATGTGAGGGCTGCACAACCTCAGTACAGAATATGTATATTACATATTGAGGTCATCGGTGACGTGTCACGTGCATGTCGAGGTCGTTGGTGACGCGAACCCATAAGTTTTGCCCTTGCCATTTTTTTTAAATCGTTCAAAGCGTTAAGAAGGTTATAAATGTTAATACCAACGTACGGTTAACATATGTAAAGAGGATTATACACACAATATATTGCGTTTAGTTACCGACAGTTACAGCGACAGAGTTTAACAAAATTTGAGTGAAATATGATATACGATTTCAAGCATGTTTTATATGCAAACACGACGTCAAAGTGATGTGGGTCCGTAAGAGGAAAGGGTCAGAGAGATATGAGTTAGCTGGTCAGCTTTAAACAATGTCTCGACGATGATTTAAATCTGAATAATATAAATATTTTTTGCTACAATGGAGATAAGTTCTTTATTTATGTTATCTAACTATATATAATAAGAATGTAAAACCAACATACCTGTATTTTTTCGATTTTTGTGAAAAAAAGTGTGTGTGTACATATGTACACGCGTTAGAAGTTATACTTCTTGGCGTAACAAGATAAAAATATTTTCATAAATTTTATCTTTCGCCTTATTCTACGTTTGTAGAAAAAACGACACTAACAATACAAAAAAATGTATTTAATACATTGAATGTTTTAAAACAAAGAAATGCAAAGAAACAAAATGTTGACTATAACTAACTTCAGGGTGTCGGTTTTTCGTGACGGTGTGCGCGCGCATCGTAAACATTTACTCATCATTTTTCCCTAACGCGACGAAACACAACTTTAAAATTTGATGGTCTAGGAATAAGTAATAGAATAGATTTTAATCATTTTTAGTAATGTCTGTTTGTCTGTCTATTTGTATGAACACGCATCACTGTTAAAGTACTTTGCTCACAATAAAACCTCACCAATAAAATCATAAAGCATATTCTCGAGAGTAACTTAGTCTTTGTTTCATAAAATCGGTCCACTCTATCAAAATTTATTGTAATTTGAATGACGGCTCGAGGTAAGTACGAGAGGAAAGTAGTAATCTACGAGTATACTAATGTTATAAAGCTTATTTGTTGGGTTGAACGCGCTAATCTCAGGAACTATTGGTCCAATTTGAAAAATTCTTTGAATGTTAGATAGCTTATTTATCGAAAAAGACTATAGGCTATATATCATCACGCTAAGACCAATAGGAGTGGAGCCCCAATGAAGAATGTTTCAAAATGGTTTTTTTTCTTATGAGAGCTTCTACTACGTGTCAGCGTTATCCAACAGTAAAGTCGCGGGATGAAGCTAGTATATACATAAGAATGGATCTTGGTTATTATATTTGTCACTTACTTTTAATAATCCGACTGCTATAGTCGCTCATAATGTGACTATTTATCCGGGCAGAGCTTCGCCTTACAATAACTTCCACATAGGAGTGCGTGCAGATCAGCGACATCTTGCCCTTTATATGCCGAACTCCCACCAATGTAGTCTCACACCGGGGTGAATAATGAACAGCCGGTAACTTCAACCAATAGCGTTCGAGGTCATTAGTAACACCCCCGATAAAGTCAATAGCGCGGTATCGCAGGTCAATAGTGGTTCCCCGGGTGGCTAGTGGCTAGTCTCGCTTCTCGGGCGTGTCATAGCGGTACCGGATGTAGTCATTAACAAAAGCTTATTTGTTCGGTTGAACGCGCTAATCTCAGGAACTACAATTTGAAAAAATCTTTGAATGTTAGGTAGCTTATTTATCGAAAAAGACTGCCCATACCATGCTAGCCTATTACTCCTTAACTTATCTGTTACTGGTGCTATTTTCAAACTTCCTCTGATATATTCATTCCTAATCTTATCCATTCTAGTTACACCACACATGCACCTTAACATTCGCATCTCTGCCACATGTAGTTTTCTCTCATCCGTCTCTCTCATCGCCCAGTACTCAGATGCGTACTCGCTCATACAATAATATCGCACATTATATATCCTAAGTGTCAATATTGACATAGACGTCTTTCACTTTGGTCTAAGTCAATTTCGATACGTAATCTACAAATACAAGTTATTATTTTAATACTATATAATTTAAGTTAGTCTATTTTTGAATATGATTGTACTTTATTAAGTACTAGCGACCCGCCCCAGCTTCACACGGGTGCAATGTAGATATCCATTTTAATAAAATATTATTAAGGGCAGTTTTAAAAATTTATTTGAAGTTTTAAAATAAGTTTGTAATCGTAGATTTTACTCAAATAAATTAATTGTTAGATATGTATTTTTAATCGTAGCACTGTACCTGATAGTAATTAAAATGCAAAGGAAAATCAGTAGTGACTCGAGAGAGATTTGTCCAGAGATCAGTACAGTCAGGCTTAGACACACTACCACCTGGCTTGATTGCTGGAATACATCAGCCGGTTGCAGAATGAAACACACCTAAGTGTGTTACTATAGCGTGTGTTACACTTGATGGCTTTTTTTGTATTTCTTAGTACGGACATTGCCTAAAAAGTATTAAAGCGGTATATCGAATCGAGTACTTTAAACGAAATCACTATATTGAGTAAGAAAAAACAGTTAGAATTAATATATACACTGGCATTATCTATGTAGGAATATTTATGTTACCACCAGATAGTTTCATTCGTAATAACATAACTTATACCAGAACATCAGTAAATCATGAGGGATCTTCGTCGACTTTGTTGAAATCTTTTTTCCTCATATAATAATGTAGCTGCCTCATAAAACGAAAGTTTGCGCCGGTAACATATATATTTAAATCGATATAAAAATATATATTTTCACAGACACGATATATATATTAATTAGTTATTTATATTTAGTTTTCCAAGAAGATAAACCTTAATATGTTTGCTAATTATATATGATCGTTAAAATCATATATATATCTAACACGTTTTTAAAACAACAAGGAATACCTTATGAAGTATTTTTCGTAATAAAAAGTTATTGCTTATTTATTTCCTATAAGATCGTTTACTGACATCAGTTTCCGAGAACTATTTACGATGCCATAAATTATGTTAAGTTGACCTTTCATAATAATATTTTTTATTACTATTTTGAACCCTTTACTTGGTCAATACTTATATATATATGCATCATTAAACAGTTACACGTTTATTTATTTCTAGATTTTATATAACAAATATTACATCTCACTACCAGTGGCGGATTTCACTTTTGCCGCCTGTAGGCTATTCAAATTTTGCCGCACCCACTGATATCTACATTGGATACACCAGTTCGTATCCATATTAATAACAATTTCAATTACAATATTTGGAATTGAATCGATGTTTAATGTGGAAGATTTTTCGCCCTTCTTGGTTCCAATCTGTTTTAAGACTTTATAACCCTTTTCGTAATAAAAAGTTATTGCTTATTTATTTCCTATAAGATCGTTTACTGACATCAGTTTCCGAGAACTATTTACGATGCCATAAATTATGTTAAGTTGACCTTTCATAATAATATTTTTTATTACTATTTTGAACCCTTTACTTGGTCAATACTTATATATATATGCATCATTAAACAGTTACACGTTTATTTATTTCTAGATTTTATATAACAAATATTACATCTCACTACCAGTGGCGGATTTCACTTTTGCCGCCTGTAGGCTATTCAAATTTTGCCGCACCCACTGATATCTACATTGGATACACCAGTTCGTATCCATATTAATAACAATTTCAATTACAATATCTCGAATTGATCGATGTTTAATGTGGAAGATATTTCGCCCTTCTTAGTTCCAATCTGTTTTAAGTCTTTATAACCTATCCAGAGACTAAACTCATCGAAAACGGTATTTGATATGTAACTGGTACTTCCAGATTCTTGATTACCAAATCGTTCAAAAAAAGTCTTATACTTTGACTTTAAGTGATGAAATAAATAAATAAATATTGTTGTTTCGTAATAACAGTTAGGTATGTAAATATAAGTAAGTGTAACAATTGGAGAGGAATCACCTTACTGTCCATCCCCTCGAAAGTTTTGTGCAGGATTATCTTGGATCGCCTTACAGTATATCTGTATAGTATACATATTTTATTACCAGCAACAAATTTGAACTTTAGGTTGACATCGACTTGAAATATATTATTCGGTAGCGCGAATATCAATATTTTTATTCAGTTATTTTTCGCTTTTGTGTTTCACATCGAAGGCGGTTAATGTTTTTTTGGAAAAAAAATTTATTTCTACATTTTTAGTGTTCATAAATATATCTGGTTTCTAATGGGTATAATAAATCGGTTCCAATTTCACGAAAATACGTAAATATGAAGTGGGTGAAAATCAAATAAACGATTTTTCACCCCCTTAGGGGTTGAATATTTTCTTCAAATTTATATGGGACCACCTCTGAATATAATCGATTCAAATAAAAAAAGAATCATTAAAATCGGTTCATAATTGACGGAGCTATCGATTAACATACATTAAAAAAAATACACACAACCGAACGTAGTAACCTCCTCCTTTTTCGAAGTCGGTTAAAAAGTCTTATACTTTGACTTTAAGTGATGAAATAAATAAATAAATATTATTGTTTCGTAATAACAGTTAGGTATGTAAATATAAGTCAGTGTAAGAATTGGAGAGGAATCACCTTACTGTCCATCCCCTCGAAAGTTTTGTGCAGGATTATCTTGGATCGCCTTACAAAAGCTGTTGAACCACTACTTCGTCACGAGCAGGCAGGCCAAATTAATACGCTGCGGATTATTATGAAACAGGCATCAGAATTTCAAAGAGAAATTTATTGTCTTTTTGTCAACTTTGAAAAAGCTTTCGATACGCTGCCTTGGTATGCGATATAGGCGCGATTAACAGAAGTTGGTGTTCCTTCCAAAATCATTAACCTTATTAAGTCTGCGTATGACAACTACTCATGCAAGGTACGCCATGATGGTTTGTTTTCGATGAGAATCAGCGTGCACTCTGGTGTGAGACAAGGATGTTTGCTGTCACCCGTGCTGTTTCTTGTGGTTCTGGATGGCGTCGTGTCGCGTGTCAACGTCAACTCCCAGCATGGCATAGAGTAGGATCTTACGGACCAACTACAAGATCTAGATTAGGCTGACGACCTATGCTTGCTAAGTCACAGATGTGTTGACATGCAGAATAAACTCGACAATTTGCAACGTGAAGCAGCACGTGTGGGGCTCAAGGTCAACGTAAAAAAGACCAAGGATATGCGACTAGGTTCGAATAATGACATCCCACTTTTAATTGGGGGAGAGATGGTGGAACCAGTCTCCAACTTCACATACCTTGGCAGTGTCGTGTCGCCAACTGAAGGATCAGAGCTTGACATTGCATCCCGGATTGCCAAAGCAAAGGGCGCTTTCGCGTGTCTTAGGCCCGTATGGCAAGCCAAGTACCTCTCTAGAAGAGTGAAACTGAAAATATTCAAGTCTAACGTCAAGTCAGTCTTACTGTATGGGTGTGAGACATGGAAGGCTACCGTAAAGCTCACATACCAGCTCCAAGTCTTCGTTACGCAGTCTACGTCAAGTCTTGAGAATCTTCAGGCCAGAGACAATCAGCAATGTATATTTGTGGAAAATGTGGCATGAAGATCGCATAGACCATCAAGTGCGACGTCGTAAATGGACCTGGATCGGCCACACTTTGCGAAGGGACAACAGCCATATCCCTAATCAGGCATTGGACTGGAATCCCCAAGGCAGGCGGAAACGTGGTCGGCCAAGACGAACCTGGCGAAGATCTGTGCTTACAGAGTGTATGAAAATTGGGCTTGCTTGGAGTGAGGTGAAGCGTCAAGCCATCGACAGATCGAGATGGAGAAGCATTGTGTCTGCCCTCTGCCCCGACAGTTTGGGGACATAGGATCCCAAGAGAGAGAGAGAGATGTAAGTATGAATCTTTTTTTCAATTTCTGTAAGATATAAAAAACATTTGGCCCCAAATTTGCCGTTACCCTAAAATCTGCCGCCCTAGGCTCCAGCCTACTCAGCTTATTGATAAATCCGCCACTACTCACTACAGGCAACGTTTCAGAAATTAATCGACCGTGTATAGGAAGGAGGTAATTCGTCAATTATCTCAACCTGTCTATTACCTCCATTATATTATTAAGATGAAGGAAAACGATTATGAAATATATTAATAACCAGTTTTTGCACTCGGTTTTGCTCGCATTAATATAGATTTGATCTATTCTTCGGAAGCACTCCTTTATTTGGAAGAAAGGCCCTTATATTTTTTTCTGTATCCTTGGTAACGTGTATTCAAGACTTAATGATGATCGGTGGAGCAGTAAAAAGCGCGAAGATGTAGAAAACAAACCCATATTCGCATTAACTAGTTCAGTTACAATTAGGATACAGAATATATAATATACAGAGTAGGTAAATATAACATTTTATTCAATTTACTATTATATTATAGTCAGATTTTATCGCTTTTCTAACAAAATGATCAAGTCCTAATTAAAACAAAACACGGCACAAGCATTAGATGGTACAGTGAATCGTATTCAAAAGTAAGATGTTTTACAGTATAGCTTTTTTAACAGACTTCACTGTACCATCTAATGCTTGTGCCGTGTTTTGTTTTAATTAGGACTTAGATCGTACGTCAGCGAGCGCCTGCTATTACGCCCATGCTAATATAACTATGAATAACTATATATGCGTTTTACATCAGGCGCGTATTATTTGTATCATAGCGATATGACGTCACTCCAGGCATGTTAGACAAGAGCATAGAACATACATATTTATAACTATGTAAATACGTGCCATGTATACGTATAAAGGTAATGTTATGTTTGAAATATTGCATTATAGTTGTGGAATTTAACGTAGAGACTGGCAACAACGTAATATGTAACAAATTTAGTTACTGCACGATTATATCTCATCTTCCTTCTTACTAGAGTATCTAAATTGTAACACCAATTTTGATTATTGTTTTTCTACATTCATCCTCAAAACTAACAAGAATAATGACATCTTACTACAACTTTTTTTTCCGAATTGACTACGCTACTGACCTATCAAGGTCTTAACAGCTTCACCTGACTACTAAGGCGAGCGCTTAAGGTATTCAGCCGATTTTATTAGGACAACTAGCTCAAGGGTGCACGGCACACCTCGGCTTGGGCTGTTGCCTGATACTTGAAATACCTTACCTAAGCTAAGCTACATATTCATACATATATATGAGTTATTGAAACATATATGTGTACCAAGCATACATACCTGGACAACTCTTATATGTATTTTGTGTGGGATAATTTTTCTAAACTATTTCAGTTCGATAAGGGATTTTACTACAACCCAATTGTACGCATGACTTGTTTATACAATGAGCTCGCATCCAAGCACATCTCATTAGACACATTTGATCATCGGATATTCAAATTCAAAATGAAAATTAAAAACATTTTATATCAATGACCTTTGCAACAACAGTTAGTATATCATATTTTAATATTCTTAATTATATTTGCCATCTTGTTTATTTTCCATACGTTAATTTTAGTTTTCATAAACGAACGAACGAATTCATTTTCACTTTTTCGTTTATTCTATTTTTTCTAAGTCTAATGTTTATATTTTTTTTTAATTATTACTAATAGAGTTAGTTAAGTATCTATGTGATAAAGCGTTTTATTTAGGTCTTCAGTTTAGTTTACTACTTTTTGTTATTGTTGTTGACTGTTGCTATATCTACATATAAATCAATAAATA
The DNA here is from genome assembly GCA_015888305.1 of Antheraea pernyi. NCBI lineage: Eukaryota > Metazoa > Arthropoda > Insecta > Lepidoptera > Saturniidae > Antheraea > Antheraea pernyi. Next base: position 1,565,483 of record MU158727.1, on the reverse strand, counting down.
AATAATAATAATTCTAGTAAATGTCAGATGAATATTTTATTGCAAAACATATTAACCGTTAGAAATATTTGTCTTTTTGTAAATTTTCCAATTGTAATTTACTGATTACTAGCTGATACTCGCTTCGTCTGCGTTGCTCATTATCTTCCCATTTGAAGTGCAGAAGAAAACTATAAAAAAAATTGAAAGCAAGATACGCTTTACTTACAAAATTCCTTCAGTCTTATGTAGTAGTAAAAAACCTAGTTTCTTAAAATCCTAGAACTAAAAAAATTGGTCGAAGTTTATTCAATACTTTTTGCGTAATGCGCTCACAACGGTAGACCTGTATTATTTTATTCAAATAAGATTTTTGTTCTCAGACTCCAAAATTCTAATAGACGCTATGTTATAATTGAAAAATATTTAGAATCGTAATTTAGGTTTTAACTATTATTATTGGTAAAATGTAACACAAATAAGGTAACTTTATTTTTTAACCCGTTAGTTATTGCATGACTAAAAATAATATCAATTCGTACTACATATGTAGTTATTCTTCTAGCTATCCGGTAATTGTGGGAAACTAGTTTCTATTCTGAGCCTGCCTTATTCAAATATTGATATTACAATATCAGTAAAACTTCGAAAATAAAACAAGTACTTATTTTAATAAATATCGCACAAAGTTTTTAATACATAACTATTATATTGTTTTTATTATTATATCATACCTCTTGGAGTTTATTAAATTGACTATAGTACTAAGATTTTTAATTTAAATATTTTGAAAACGGGTTTCAAAAATACATTCTTGAATTAATACAATTTAAGTCTATTAGTATGCTAAAATTCAATTTCATATTACTATTATTATTCTATTTTATTTGTGTATTTATTTATTGTAATTTTCTATAATGATATCATTTACTTAATAATATTCTTAAAAGAGGTCAACTTGAAATGAAATTTTGTATATTATTTAGGTGAGAACTGTGCAAAAAAATGCTTAGTTAAAAATATTATGCATACGTATAACACAATCGTAAACTTTACGTATTTGTTCGTTTGTTTGTTAGAACACCCACATATGATAAACGTATTTTTAAAAATTAATATAACATTAATTTTTCTTATAGAAATGACCTAGGTTATATACCTTTACGCTTTTGTAAAGAGTCTATGCAGTAATTATAAAACTTAGTTAGCTTTTAATTCAGTTCGAAAACGTATATTCAACAGTATATAAGATATAAGTTCACGTGAACAAAGTTGCAGGTGCCTGATAGTATTAAACATAAATACAGCTCTCTGGAGACACTCGTAGCTTCGTAAACCAATAACACTGCGACAGACTCGCCCACACGATCGTCAAATAAAATTTGCGGCCATCGCATCTCTAACTTATATTATTTTCTTTATCTTCCATTTGCCACCGGTAAATTGCATCGCGTTTTGGCTTTTAACTTTCTTCTTACCGATAGAATTTATTTAGAAGTTTTCTATTTATTTTAGTTTGAAAACAGCAACTCTATCAGATTTTTTGTTCGTGTTTTTTCTCTTATTTAAATCACCTCTTGTGCAAGTTAGGTTCCTATATATGTTGTTTTCTCGATTACATTCAGTCATAATTTTTACTAAAATTATTATTGCATTATTAATTACTTTATTATTAAAAGTAAATATGATACGCTGATGATAGCTAAAGAGCAAAGGTGTAGAAGTGTAAACGTTACTTAATATTATCATAATAATAGTTAGAATAATTACTATATAGCTTCTTTACTAAGAAGCGAAAAATAGTATAAGTGATGCTAAAATTACAGTATAGATTGTTAAATATCTTAAAGATCTAATCAAAAAAATAAAATAAAAACGTTTAACCTTAATCAGCCCATTCAGTCACATACTACTGAACACAGCTATCTATATACTACACTCGGAGATGTGAACGCCGACGCTCCGCACAAGAATGACCCACGTTCCCGTGTCGACACGCTACACACCAGCACCAGCGCGTAGAGTGCAATATCCACTTCAGCACAAGTACCTCCCGATGGTAGATCGAGCACGTTCATGTGAAAGTATGACATCATCCACAGTGACATCTTGGTTTTGATTCGATCGACATGCCCACCAAGAACAAGTGAATAGATCGTTAGCCAATACAAAAATACAATACTGAATGGTGGTAATTACACCACGAACTTGTAACAGTACCACAAATGTTACTACTGTCTTAGTGACAATCCAAGAATGCCTAGTATATCGTTGTCGCCGTCTAAGGCATTCAGCCCAAGCTGGCAGCCAATAAATATCGAGATGCACGAACAGTCGATAACTTCAACCAATGGCGTTTCAAGTCAGGTCAATATACGGACAGTTCTAATTTGGACTCACCCAATAATATATATAATTAAAGTACAGTTCCTTTGAGAATCACTCACGTCAAAACTACTAAACGAATCGGCGTAGTTTTTATTGATTGACCCTGTGCCATTTATATTAATGCCTACCATAGCGGACGGGAATCAGTATGTACTTAAAATTTGGATGTATGCGTAAAAGTACCAAACGGGGTCGATCGAGTGTTCTTCTTACCCTTATCTCACCTAAGTAGGTTCGGCACAACATGCTTACCTCTTCCACTGTCCTCTGCCAGATGTCATCGCAATATTTACACCTTTTATACACTTATCATTTTTCACTCCAACCATCCACATCTTTTAAGTCTTCCTCAACTCCTATATCTGTCCACTTCCATACTTAAAACTTTCACATCTTTTTCTCAAATTCTCTGTCACTGGTGTTATTTTCCACCCTCTTCTGATACACATACTCGTTCATAATATTATCGATTCTGCGTACACCACATATCCATCTTCACATTTGCATCTCTGCCATATGTAAACTTTTTCATCCGTCTCTTGTTTAGTCCAGCATTCAGATCCATATAAGACAACTGACTCTATATGAATCAAAAACAAAATTGTAGGAAAAGTAAAAAGAAATAAGGATTGGAAAGAAGGGATTAGTTAATTAATTAGATAAGTAAAGGATCTGAAAGAGATTTATAAAAATAAATAGGTGTAGTGTTTCAGTTCCTTTCGGCTGCGTAAACACCTACACGTATACATAAAGCCCCTTTAGTCACTAATTACCTAATTCGCGAATGGGGCCGCTCTGTAATTCGAGTTGTGAATGTTTGTAATGCACAAATACGAATGATGTCAATATGAATGTTACAAATGAGTACGTTATTTTTTAAATCGTTTTTTATATCGTAGATCTATCAGCGGAATTTTCAACATAAAGTGATTAGTTTCTTTTAAATTTCATATGAGGTGGGATACCTGATGTTAAATGATTACCGCCGTCCATAGATGCTAGCAGCACCAGGGGTGTCCCAAATGCGTTGCCAGCTTGTGTTTTGGGAGTAGGGGAAGAGGGGAAGGGAGGTGTGATTCCGGCGCTCTCACTGACCAAACGAAACGCAACAATGCAAGCACTGTTACTTCATGTCGGTTTTCTGTAGGCCGGGTGGCAATACCCCGGGCGAGCCGACCTTTTCATACTGGAACCAGTAATAGCTTCAATGTGGCTCTACCACCTACCAAAAGTATACTGAAGTGGCTTTAGGGGTTCCGTAGTGAACTCTGATATTTATCAGTTTTGTGACGTGAGCTGGTGGTTCTTCATAAACGGTAAATTTGACCTTACCTATATCCATTTCTTTCAGACTTGTTTAACTGTCTAATCCATATTTTAATATAAAAATTCTGAATATTTAAAACGTGCCACCAGAACGGTAACAAAGCTTTGGGCCTGTCGGTTTAAATTACGTCATCTAGCGACATTTATTATTAAAAAAATTAACATTTATATTGTACGAAATGCCTTATTTAAATTTATTCAGGAAACCTGATTCATATTTGGGTAGACGCTGTTGTTGACGGCTTGAAGCGCAGATCAAAAGGAATACGTCGCATTGAGAAGCATTCAGATCGACCATTCAATTCGATAAGCAACACTCGAGGCTCTTGAGTTGCAATGGTGTGAGACGATCGAATGTAGAAACGGATAAGTGCCATGGGCAACGTTTCAAACAGACGTATTTGTAAAAGGATTTGTCGATAAAGAGAATACGTTACTGTGAATACAACAATTTGCCACCGTATCGATAATAATTAAAATTAAAAATAATAGACTATTACGTATATATATGTCTGTATATTACACCTAAACATAATTAGAAATAAGCTCATGAATACATCTACGCTGATTCTTCCTATCCTAGGACGCCTACTTGTATGGTTGCCTTAAATGCTTGGTCATTTAAAAAAAATAATTAAAAACTCATCTCATTAACCTTGTAGCGGAGTTTTTGGCGGGTTCTTGGTCTGGCAATCATCATATTAAATAGATTTTAATTTTTGCAACGATTATGATTTCTTCTTTATGTATTTATTTATTTTAGTGTATATACATATCAAACAAGTAGGTGTATTGCATCTTTATATTAAAATTCTTAAATTAAATGCGGTGTGATCTAAAAATATTACAGCAAATAATGACCTACGGGATAATTATCAATGATGACATATTATTCATAGTGGCAGTTTTGAATGAAATTGAGGATGTATTAATTAAGGAATAAAGTTTGTGATATTTGGTAGTGGTGGTGAAGGTGTGGTGCGCGAGGTGCGCGGGTGCCGGCGGCGGGGCGGGGCGGCGACATGAGGAGTATAGAAGATTTGGCGTTTCTGCCTTTACATTAATTTGGACATAGAAAAGATTTGGCGCGTATGCCTTTACATTAACTTGGACATAAAACTGACTAAAGAATACATAAGAACTATAGAAGATTTGGCGATTAGGCCTTTAAAGAATACATAAGAACTACCTATATTGACAACTTCAGAATTGGTAGTATGGATTAATTCCTTCGCCTGTCCTATTGGACGAATATTATTACTACTACTACTTAACCTTGTAGCTTTGTAAATCTTTATTTATATTTTAAGGGCTGTTATTATGGTTTATTTTTTTTTGGCAATCATCATATTAAATAGATTTTAATTTTTGCAACGATTATGATTTCTTCTTTATGTATTTATTTATTTTAGTGTATATACATATCAAACAAGTAGGTGTATTGCATCTTTATATTAAAATTCTTAAATTAAATGCGGTGTGATCTAAAAATATTACAGCAAATAATGACCTACGGGATAATTATCAATGATGACATATTATTCATAGTGGCAGTTTTGAATGAAATTGAGGATGTATTAATTAAGGAATAAAGTTTGTGATATTTGGTAGTGGTGGTGAAGGTGTGGTGCGCGAGGTGCGCGGGTGCCTGGGGCGGGGCGGCGACATGAGGAGCGCGCGCGCAGCCCGCCCCAGCCGCCATGCAACGCCTGCGCACCACTTTCAAACGCTCAAGGACGCCCACACCAGCCGATATGAAGACGCAAAGTAGCCTTGAGGTTCCTAAGCAGGTAATAAACTGTTATAATACTCCTTATTCTTACACATTATAAGGATACTGTGAACACCCGATAATAAATTTACGTTTGTCAGTAATTTGTATTCGTAATAACTAAAAGCGATGTTGTGACAAATCGTACAGAGCTTGTAGAAATAATTATTCAAAAGTAGCATATTCGGCTAATGTGCTCTGAAAATATTGTGATGCAACTAAATATAAGACTAGTCTTTAACTGGTTAGTTACAATACCTCTACAATGTCGCCCATGGAGAAGAAACCGTCCGAAAAATTATGAAAATATACTTTTAATTATCGAGAAAAATGGTTCTCATGGGGAGTCTATCTCTTATAGTGGAAAACATCAGTTGCTTTCTATTAAAAACAAAAACAATGACGTATGTTACTTATTTTCTAAGATATTGCAAAAACGATGCAGAAGTAAATCTTCAAAAAAAAAACTATAAGAGATTTCTGTGCAAGCCATTTAAAGTATATTCTCATATTTTTTCGGGCAGTTACTTCTCCATGGGTGACATTGTATAACCAGTAAATCAATGGTCAAACACTTGACGTATTCCCATAGGTACACCTGAGTATTAGTTCACGTTAATAGCTATCCTTTACCACAACATCTCATAACATCAGATACTGTTGTTACCAATCACTAGAACCTATAAGATAGTATAACACGAGTAGCCTCTAATACTCTTAGTACTTAGTACTATTGGAGGTTCAAAGAATGGTTAGAATGATGCTAAAAAGGCGACTGAGCTATACTATGGTCATGGATGCTTGTACCACAAATCATTAGTGCTCGGTCTGCTTAGTTCTATTCAAATGAATGCAACTGACAAAACGCACTAGAGGTCGAAGGGTTTTAAATAATTTCTCAGAGATAGCAATCTATTAGATCTGTTGGTATCCTTGTACCAGTACAGGATTTAACTGTGATACACATTTTGATATTGCAAGTAATCCTTCGCCAACATCCTGGCTGATTAGCCTCACTAGAGATAAACAGAAAACCGACGTGAAGTAACAGTGCTTGCATTATTGCGTTTCGTTAGGTCAGTGCGAGCGCCGGAGGCCCACCTCCCCTTCCCCTCTCCCCCTCCCTCCCTTTCCCCCAAACACAGGCTGACAATGCACTTAACATCAGGTGACCCTCCTGTTCATTTGCCTGCTATGACATAAAAAAAGATCTAAAACCAGTACTAATGATCGTCTTAAGGGCCATTCAAGTATTACGGAAGCACTAAAGGTGGGAGGAGGTTTTTGATTTGCTTATTTTTGATAACATGAGGGATGCGGGAATTCCTCTATAAACTATAAATTCATTATTTCTAAACTTGTTAATTGTTACCCATAAATCAATAAAAACGGAAACGGAACGGAACTTTAGCTGACCAGAGGAAGGGGGTAATTTAAAATTACAAAAAATCTGCTTGCTACTAATTAATACTTGAACGGACCTTAATTAAGTTGAGTGACCTGCATTCTTCTAAAATAAATCAAAAGAGTTTACTGACGAATAGCACGTGTAGTCCGGTGAAGCTGTTAAGACCTTGCTAGGACTTAGCGTAGTCAGTTCGAGACAAAAAATAATACGAATAGCACGGGAATATGTAATAAAATAATGTTTTTTTATAGGTGCGGTCAGCTTCATTCGATGAGATCCAGTTGGAGGTTGCGAGGGGCACGAGTGCCAGTGTATTACTCTCAGTCCCGCAGCCCGGTGCACGTAGTAGATCTTTTGATAGCGCTGGATCCGACGACTCTGTTACTTACCTTGAGGTAAAATAGATTGTTTCTTCATATTAATTATTCATTTAGTGCTAATGGATTAGTTCATCCAAGGAAGTTTATTTATTTGCGTGTAGTTTTTTTAATGTCAAAACGAATAGTGACTTGTGCAAAGAGTTGAATTGTAAATGGTGGCCATTGATAACACATAAATGAAACCTGTATTTAACAAATAATATAATACAATAATTTGTTTTTACTATTGCAAATTATTTTATCTGCGATAAAAGTAACTATAACGATTTCAAATGATTTCCTGATTTGCATGTGTTCTCAAATACTGTAATGCTAATTTTATTATAGTAATTTCGTTAAAACCCCAGAAACAAAATATCAAATGTTACTCCAAATTTATTCCTTACATTTCAGGCTGTCTCATTTATTAAATATGTGCCTATTATAATCTTGTCTCTTCAAATGAAACAAGTTACTCACAAATGAAATTTCAACATCAAATGTTCGTGAAAATTATTTTACGGATAAACGAAAAAGCATTGTAATTGTTTTTGCTTATATCTTTCTTACAAGAATATTAAAATCAAGTACCATTACTATAAACATAGTATATAATATAACAAACAAAATAATTATATAGCGATTTACAGTTATAGATTTGATTTACACATATATTCCTGTTTTACAGTGAACCTATACCAATAAATGTTATGTATGTTCATATCAGGTACCTCGACTTTGGTCACGTCGCAAATCAGGAAAAGGTACGCCACCGCCATGTGTGCACTGTCGGCATATGGAAACATGGCTCGCACGTCGCAGTGAAGAGCGAACCACACCAGAAAGGCCTCTTGCTTCCTCATCTGCCGAAGATGAAGACGACGAGGATGAAAGCGAGGCGGAGTGCTCAGGAGTCACGTTGGCTCCACCTCCACCACCCCGGATGTACATACCGTTGGCACCGCAGTCACCGCCGCCATCACCCGGTGCACCCTCATTCGAACTCCAACCGCCTAACGATGAACCACCAGTTCTTCCACAAAGAAGACGGTCAATATCACGACAAGAAGCATTCTTTGTGGAACCAACGGGAAGTTCACTTGAGAATGTTCGTGCATCAGAAGAGGGGACGACTACTACTGCTAGAGATTCTCTAGTCCACGATATTTATCTTGCTGTTCCGGAGTTAAAACGCGACCGTGCTGCTTCGGTAGATTCATGCTTCTCCAAAGTGTCGGGTGGTGCCAGAGCTGAGGAACTACATGGCACAGAAAACTGCTTGACTGTACCTGGGACGGGGCATCGTTCGAGATCAGTGGATATCGTCTTGCCAACAGCTGAGCAGTCGCGTTATAAAGCGTTAGCTCTGACTGCATCACAAGCACCACAGCCAGCTCCACAGGCGCAGTCAAAAGAAACAGTTCGTGTTGGTTCAGTTGCAGCAGAAAACAGGTCAGTGTTAATATACTTGTATAAAACACGAGATTTGTTTGTTTTTCTTTATATATGTTTAAATAATAAAGATTAACGTTAACTCGGATTACTTTTTCAATAACCTTGTTTTTCATGGAAAAGGTATTTTTGTTCTGACTACATAAATATCCTACGAATAAAAATTCGCAAACTCAATATTCAACTTATTGTTAATTCATAAGAATTCGTTCCCAGTCTTCTTATTGTATTTTTTTAAGGAAAATTGTTATGTAATTATATTTTTATTCGTATATTTTAAGCCTTACACAGTAGAAACAATGGTGATTTATATATTATAATTCATTTTTATTTTATCACATATAAACACAAATTATTCAATTATTATCTACGATCTACACAATATTTGTCTATACTTACTTTAAAATACTGTATAATTATCGGAAGCCATGATGATTCAGTAGAAGAGCGTTCGTACACCGCATCGATAATCGATTTCGACTCGATTCAACAATAGATTGCGTCGAATTTTGACAATGACGGGAAAGAAAAAGTAATGATAAAGCTGTAGTATGGTAATACAACAATAGCATCGCATAATGTGGTTGGCTAGCAACAAACTTCAAATTATCAGTCTCATGCCATGCATCTATGTGTTCGGGTAGCTACACTTTATCGTCTTAGCATCTTCAACGCCGTTTAATGTTAAATGGATGATGATACCTATGAAGAATAAAGCAATATAAGCCTCTGCCCGCGACTAAGTTTGCGTGGAATAGTTACTTTGGGCTAAAGCTAACACGCAGCGGAAGCTCTCAAGAGGAAAAAAACCCCGATTTTGAAACATTCTTCATTGGTGTTCCGCTCCTATTGGCCGTAGCGTGATAATATATAGTCTATAATCCTTCCCGATAAATGCGCTATATAGCACTGAAATATTTTTCAAATCGGACCAGTGGTTCCTGAGATTACCCCCTATAATGTAACAAACTCACAACGTCACAAACTTTACCTCTTTATAATATTAAGTATAGATTAGTATAGATTAATCCTCTTGAAATTTTCTTATCTATGTGATTAAAAGGCTTCTTCACGAAACGTTCTGTAACCAACTTATTTTTACGTTTTAATCGAAAAAAATATTAACGCATCAAAATTTCACGAAATATAACGTGAGATTTAAAATAACCTATATGTAATGTCCGATGTTTCATAACGTAACAGTTGACTAACATCTCGATTTAATTAAGTATCATAACAAAAATATAAACGTAATATTCTACATAGCGTATATTTTGTAATTGGAAATTCTTTCTAATATTGTTTATTTCCTCATAAGTACACACCTGAAATATATTTTATCTCATGTGATAATGGAATTATAACGGTAACCGGAAATGTTCGTCCAGTAATGGCAATAGCACTTACGTTGCGCATTGGTACAAAGTGAGAGAAACCTATCCTTCACAATACACGTATTATTGAAATTCATAGGGGAAAACCCTAAACATAGTCGACTAATGATCTACGTTTAAAGGGGTCTTCATCTAAATATATAAAAATCCAGTGTCATTATGTTTGTCCACGATGAACTCGGAAACTACCCAACCGATCTTTGTGAAAGTTGGTATTCATGAATAATTTGGTCCAACTTGAGAGATAGGATAATTTATATTTAGATTAATGGCCTCAATCTCTTTTAATTATAAATTAAATGATTATCAATGTTGATTATTTTTATTAATTGTAAATTTCATCAGTCTTGAACAGATGGCGCTTTAAATGAGTTTATTGAAAGAAACCTGTAGGACCGATTGTTATAGACATCTCAAGGATGTCACAGTTTAATTTTGAATTTCCTTTTTTTATGGTACACGGGTTCTGGTAATCTATTTACCACGTAACCTCGCTTTTCCTGTATCAATTTATATTTCGTATTCTTGTGTTGTGTATTATTAACCTAAATACTTTCTTGATCACTACCGGATTTTAATATAATTTTCTGTTCTTTACCCCGACAGTTTATTATTCAGTCTTATTACACCATAATATTATATACTGTATCATCATTTTAATTCAGCATGTTATAATTGAGCCACAGCAACACGTGGCCGGCTCAGCTAGTAATTATTATTGTATGAATTAACGAATGTGAAAACAAAACACAGTAATGCATTTGAAATTGTTAAAGAAAAATAGTTGAATATATACTATTGTAAAGTAAAAAGGGACCATGTTGGAAAATACCTAAGACGTAATCTGAACCATCACTGAAAGTAAGGTTTATAGACCATGGAAAAAAATTAACCTGTGAAATGAACCAACGTGAATAACGCTTAGAAGGCTGTTACTATATCATAAAATAACTCTGAGCGCTATGCTATGAGCGGTACAGGTGAGTACGTGAGTAAATGGAATTTCTCAGGTACAAGTGAGGAATTACGACTAATTATTAATGTACGGGTTTTTTATAGCTTATAAATGATTAAAAATAAATGTCGAAAAACCTAGTGCCGTACTAACGTGGTGGTGCCGGAAGTTAGTGCAAATTTTTAATTCGCCGGTAATTGTAGAAGCAATATAGGTCATTTATTACTGTACGGCATTTGTGTAATCCTTTTTGTATACGAGATACTTTACCCATGAACGCCGTACATATTGTCAGCGTAGGGGTCCAAAGCCAAGGGTCGCAACCCTTATCTCTGATGATGATATCGAACAACATAAAATTAAACGATCTTCAGAGTACTTCATGAGTAGATAATATTTTCCAGCATGTCGTACATTTTTTGTGGGACACATAGGGGTAGATTAAAGTGAAATAAGTGAAATAAGAAATTATGTTTAAAATATTTTTAAAAAATCATCTTCATTAGAACGCAGTGGTTAAGGGTTGTTATACCATGGTTAATATTACCTTTTTATATATTTGCTCAGGCAAAATACAAAAAAGATATATATGATGAATTGAATTACACCTCATTTTAAAAGGTAGATTTGCCCCTTTAGTTGCGCAGTGAAAGCCGATGAAGTACTCGTAAATATCTAATATAAATACTTTTACAAAATTCAAGTAGAATGCTAGTTTTCCTTACATTCTGGATTTGTTCCTCGCTTCCCAGTAACACTTGCAACATCTCAGATAAATGCGCGGTCAAAATCGTGTCAATATCAAAACATCCTCAGATTAAGTCTTGCCAGATCTGAAACATTAAAATTGATTGTTACAAAAAGACGCCGATCAAATAATAAATAATATATACAGTGTTATAATACTCAGTCCTAATATCATAATCCTATCATTACTAAAAGTGACTTTATTTGTTTGTTCATTGTACGCTTCCGCGCTTTAACTATACAATTAATCATGACATTTTGAATAAGGTTAGGGGTCCAAATCAGGGGCCTCACCCTGGACGGGCGCTGGCGGTTCGAGCCCCATTTCACCGGGCTCGGACCGCGAATTGCTGGGGCGGCGGCGGCGCTTGGCCGATTGCTACCCAATATAGGGGGGTCGAGTGCTAGGCGCCGCCGACTCTACATGGGCGTCGTACGAGCGATGGCCGCCTACGGGGCTCCAGTGTGGGCCGACGCCCTCGGTGCCACTAACGTGCGCGCACTCCGAAGAGCGCAGCGCACGGTGACACTGAGGGTGATCTGGGCGTACCGCACGTCCCTGGGAGCTGGAGGCAGGAGTTCTCGCCGCCGTGTATGACTTCACGGCGGAGAGAAAACGAAGTGGGGAGCCTCCGTCTCTCAGGGAGATAGAGGAGAGGAGACGGCGTCTTAGAAAAGACGCCATCGAGAGATGGAGGCAGGACCTGGCGGACGCGCAGTACGGGCGGTATACCGTAGACGCTGTCCGCCCGGTCCTGCAGGAATGTATTGGGAGAGGCTGGGGTTCCCTGACGTTCCGACTGGTGCAGGTGTTCACCGGACACGGTTGTTTCGGGTGGTACCTGCACCGGATCGCTCTTAGAGAGCCGACCCCCGCATGTCATGAGTGCGGTGCTGACGAGGACACTGCGCAGCACACTCTGTCTGAGTGTGCTGTGTGGGAGGGACAGCGTTGCGCTCTGGCTGCGGTGGTAGGGCGTGATTTATCGCTGCCGAGCGTGATTTCGGCGATGCTCGACAGCGACCAGGCTTGGCGAGCGATGGCCTCCTTCTGCGAGGAGTCTGTGCGAGTCGGACATAACCCACCCTTCCCCCGGGAGGGTGGGGTATCCATAAGGGATTTCCCCACGTTAATAAAAAAAAGGGGTCCAAATCAGTCCATATCAGAGGTCCAAAAATGGCCATAAAGTTTCATAAAAAAAAAATACTGTTCCCGAGTGAAATATCAAATCTCAATTAACGCAAACGAAACCGCGAACAAAGACTATGTATTGAAATTAAATAAATAGCACCTTTTTAAATCAATAATACTGCTATATACTACAAACTACTTGTCAATCTCGTGCTTAGTGATTACATTATATTATTGGCCTATTAATTAGCTCTACAACTTTTGTTAACAATTAAATTAAAAAAAAAATTGTCCTCAGAATTAAAAAAAAAGATATGAGGAGAAAAATTTATATGGCGTTCAAAAATTTGTTTACAACAAAACAAACTAATATTAAATACACATAATATTAGAAGACTGAATAGCGAAATATTAAATAAGATCTGAACGTTCTAAATACAATTAAAAGGACACGGTATTCTCGGTGAGTTAATAACTCATTGGTTAAAGCAGAAGTAATCCGACAGGCGGCTATATCTGCTGACAAATTGATTATACGCGATTCATTGAATCTAACTAATAAATTAATTGCAATTTACTTTGGTTACGTTGGCAGCTTTGAGAAACGTGTTTGTATTAAGTACATAAAACAATATAGTATGGCTTTGTCGCGACACAATAATATAATGTAATAAGATTATATTACAGAGGCTGCTCTTGTATTGTAATGTGTAGCATAATGAGTTATACTATTTATTCATACTTTTACATATTACAAGATTAGCTGTAAGCCGCAACTTCGACCACATAGAGTGTAGCAAAAAAAAGTTAGCAGCTAGTCTAAAATAAAAGTAGCCTTATGAGATCGACTGCCCGTCAGTAAAAGTCCCGTTAAAATCGGTCCAACCGTTTCGGAGTTTACCAGCAACAAACAGACACATTTTTGTAGGTGGTAGAGTCACCCACGTTGAAGCTATTACTGGTTTCAGCATGAATGGGCCAGCTACCCGGGGTAGTACCACCCTCTCACAGAAAACCGACGTGAAGTAACAGTGCTTGCATTGTTGCGTTTCGTTCGGTCAGTGAGAGCGCCTGAGACCCACCTCACCTCCCCTTCCACTTTCCCCTTCCCATTCCCATCCCCCCTCAACACAGGCTGGCAACGCATTTGCGACTCCTCTGGTGTTGCAAGTGTCTGTGGATGGTGGTGATCACTTAACATCAGGTGACCCACTGTTCGTTAGCCTCCTATGATATAAAAAAATATATATATTTAAAACATGTTTTTTGTTATAAGGTCTGTATATACTTTCATATGTTTTGTGTAAAAAGCTATTATTAAGACATTACAAACCGACACAACAATTTTGTTTATAAATATAAGTTATGATAGTAATTACAATAAGTAAGAACAAACGCATGAGCAGCCACGAGCAGAGCTATTGTTACACTTGAAGTTAAACTACCACCGTAAAAAGCTGATACGTAGAAAGAAATCGAAAGTAAAGTTGGATTAGGTATTATACATAAGTTATTATTATTTGTTGAAATTCAGTCAAACACGAGTTTACAGTTTGAATTTATGATCTATAAATCATAATATATATAAATATAATATAATATAATATATATAAATATCACGTTTGCTTTAATGCTCATAAATATGGAAATATACATTATACATATTGAAAGTGTAGTCCGGTGAACCTGTTAAGAACTTGCCAGGTCAATAGTGTAGTCAGGTCGAAAAAGAAAAGGATGTTGAAAGTGATGACGATGCAGTGGATGAATGTCCGTATATCGCGGCGATTAAAGTGGGCTCGATTCCTGCAATGAGTCTGAGTTTTCGATGAAAATTAAAATCACGATGAAGAGATAGCATTGAAGTAGGTTATCAAATGTCTCTCTGATTGCCTACTAACCTCAAGTAATAAATATGTTGCCAAAAACCTATAAGTATGTTCTGGTTGTAGCTAATATATTATATCGACGTTAAAGTTATCAGCAGCTTAGTCAAGTGTTCTCTGATCTTGTATATACATGAACGCGTATAGTTGATCGACGAGAGACGGTTACATAAACGTTAGAGTAATCTAAGATAACGTTAATTTCTCTACGCTTTCATAGATACGTAGTTACAAAGTTTTATTAACTCTTATCAAATTATTATATTACGAGAGTTCAACGTTCATTTTATACTTCATTGAATAAATTGACTCATGTACTAGTAAATTATAAATATATTAACACTCTGCTAAACAGCCATTTATGGTAGCCTTGCAAAGTGGAGATATTTTAACAATTTACAATAGAGAGAGTGCGTGATATCTATGTGATCCCCATCCGATTCTCTCAGGTGTGCCCCTGGGATCCGTTCTCGTACCCTCCCCGTTGAACCTGTTCATCAACGCTCTATCGCGATCTCCTGGGATCCAGTTAAGTTGCTACTTATAGCTTATAGCGCGCATCCAACGTACTGTTCGTAATCTCGGGCGGATGATATTATAGATAACGCATAGAAATCAACCCTGATTTCAGTACCGCTTTACTCTTTGACTACAATAGACGCCGTGTCAACTCAAGTCACAGGCTGTTCGGCGTTGCGGAGCGGCCTGGGCCATCGAATTCAAGTGCTTAGGTGTGAACCTAGATAAGAATCTCTCATTTTTACACGTCGATATAGTGCGTAATAAGACTTCCAGGGCCTTGGGTTGCTTGCATTCCTTATTATGCTTGAATAACAATATGTCCCTCAGACATATGCTTACGCTAAGACCTGAGTCCGTACAATTTTAAATTACAATTATACCGTTTTCGATCACATGTTACAAAATCGCTTCATACGAAATGCGGTCGGTACTACACACTACATCCCACAGCTCTGGGCGTATGGAAAGTCCCTCGTGACCAACCACTTCGATAAAGCCGAGTATTATCATACATTGTCAGTAGTATCTGCCGCAAATTAAAGTCCCGATTACGGCGTCAAGCGTTTTAAAATACGACCGCGAAATATCTTTACTGATCCCCCGATAAAATAACAGCAGCTAACAATTTTTACCCCTCCGATTCATTGAACAGTTCATGCTCGTGCTCACGTCTTCGAAACCACGCCACGCCGTGAGTAGGCGGTTAACTTCACTCCAGCACACTTGCTGTAGCTGCCCTTGACGGCATCGTAAGCTTAGGTTTGATTAGCTGGAGTGGAGCCTTTGAGGACACTGTTAGCGCGATACAGTAACACTACATTCACTAGCTAACGATACGCAACACATTGCACCCCACACACGTGCACGCGTGTACACGCACACAGTAGGAACATAGGTTCTGTAATACCTTGAACCTCTTGTTCTGTTTTTGCTATCTTAGTTTCAGCCGGACAGATTCGAAATACGCATTTGTGCGGCACATATAAAGGTACTCATATGTGTTTTACTAACGTATAAATGTATGGTTACATTACTTCGCTTGGATAGTTTAGCTCGATTCGCGATTGTTGTATTCAGTGCAACAGCCCGAGCCGAGACCGAGCGACTTTGGCAACCTTAAACTAGTTGTCATTCCACTGAGTGGCTTAAACGCGTGCACAAAAAACCATGGTTAGCCAGTTCGAAAAAATAGGTATATAACAAAAACCTAAGCAATAGCAAGTTAAATAGCTTCGCTTTATTTTTGTTCTCAAATTACTTGTAATTAATATGAAAATAAAAAAATATTAGGAATTAATTCTGTTATTCATGGAATATGGATTGATGAAAAATATTTTGATAGTAAAAAATACATTTTACTTGCAAATGCGGAAAGAAATTTAGACATCTGTGTCCGGCTGACATCTGACAAGTGGATGGATATCGGTCGGCCGTTTGACTTGCAAATGGTAGGAGATAAAAATATACTCGAGCTTGACATGTACATTATTTGTACGCGTTCCCTTTTCTCAGTACTTATATGATTTTATGAAACACATGAAAACATTTTAATGTCAAAATGTTAAGTACCGATTTAAGACTTTTAAAACTCGTGAGTCTTCAATGACATATATTTTAAATTATATAAAATACAAGAGAAACTATTGATATTAAGAAGTTGCCGCAACATTGGTAGTTGTCGCAGTATCTTGGCTGAACCCTGTTAGGGTGACTTGGTAATGATACCTCATCAGCGACTCTGCTGATGGAGTTAGAGAGATTGGGGAACAATGAGGCTGATATGATCGGTCGGTAAAAAAAAGAACTATTGGTATTAAATGGATTTTCGACTAATATGTTTAAATATTACAGCATTCACTTTCCAATGTTTCTCATATAACATACAATTCATACGAAGTCAACAAACCGTCAAGGTCAACTTATTTTAGACTATAGAATTTAGTTCTACACGGTGTCAAAGATCAACATACACTTTTTTTTTCATTTACCTAGGTCTACACCAAATAAAGTAAATGAAAAGTCTTTATCACGAGTTTTACGTATTTCCCTCTAAACTAAGAGATACCTTAAAACTGAAAATAGAGCCTGGAAAAAATTGCACGACTCATATCCCTGAAAAATACGCGGTTCTGACAATGCCCATATATTATATTACTAATTTGGGAATTGACTTCTGTTGAGTGCTCAGTAAGAGTTATAAAATAAAACTGACCCGTTTAAACCGACGTAAAGTAACAGTGCTTGCATTGTTGCGTTTCGTTTGGTTAGTGACAGTGCCGGATAACCCACCTCCCCTCCTCTTCCCCCTTCCCTTACTCCCCCTCTCCCCCAAGACAGGTTGGCAACGCACTTGCGACTACCCTGGTGTTGCAAGTGTCTATGGACGGTGGTGATCACTTAACATCAGGTGACCCACCTGTCCGTTTGTCTCCTATGATATAAAAAAAAAATGCCTGAAATTTTGAAATGGTAATTGCTATCATAATTTGTAATTTCAGCGGTAATTAACACATTATATACCTAGGTACTCGTATAAATAAAAATTGGAGATGATCGGCCACTTGCCCATCATATATATGCACTCGGACTCGCTCGCCTTCGGATTCACTCTTCGGTACTACGTATACAGTTTCGATATTTATGGTTGCATTATTTGGAAAGCTGGTGCTTTCTCAACATCGGCAAGGGTGGTTATCTTATCTTATCAGGCAAATGAGCCTTTATCCTGATTATAAAACCAGCGTACGGTAATCATTTTAAAGGGGTGCTTCCAGCCACCAGTTTTAGTTCAGTCCACTGTCGAGGTAGATACCTCGCCCTATGTGGGCGTGGTTGCCATGCTGCATTATATAGGTACTTTTCATATCACGAATATTTCGGTAGCAAAATGACAGAAACATGTTGATAATACATATTTTTAAAACATCTTTTAAATACAAAGTTTTGTTAATAGTTTTAATCAAAACTTAAATAAGAGTTACGAGTATTCAAGTTCTTTATGACAATATGTTGGGAGTCGGGATGTATTATTCTAATTTAGATATGACCATTTCGTATCCAGATAAACGTAAATCAAGGTCTTTTGCCTTTCTTCTCATAACGGGGCATAACAAATATATAAAACGAATATTTTTCAATTGCTTTGTTTTTTGGCATTTAATGAGTCATCTCGAATTCGTAATCAATTTAACATTAAGAAATTCTTGGACAATTTCCTTAAACCATTAAAATACTTCAGGGTAGCTTTAATATTTTTCTGTTTGTCTTCCCGAATAATTGGATTTTTTGTTGTGTCAAAACCTCTTTTATCTGCAGAGTTAAAAACATTTATTACATTTTTAATTTCAAGTGAAGTCTTTAATCACTTTAGGAGTTGTATTTTTCACTGAGACGAAATAAAAAACGTCTGTTGTAAGAAGGATACGATTAATTGTGTCCTACGAAACAATTTATTTCCATTTTGTTTTAATTGTGCAGTTGTCTACAATTAAGGCAAGAGAATACTATTATTTATTGTTACAACTGTATGTGCGGCAGAATTAAATTGGATCTTAGAAGGTTATAAAAACTTTACTATTTTTTATGCGAAGTTTTCTTTTAATATCTGCCTTTATCACGTTCGTACCAAGGTTTTTACTTTTGTTTATATAATTCAGTAAAAACTTGTTGTTTTAAAGAAATCTGATATGAAATTAATTACATTTGTTGTTTAATAATCTTGTTAATTCATTTTTTAGATGGGTTTCCAGAAATGTTGTTTTGGAGAAAATTAATATAGCAAAAATGGTTAAAAATCGGCTTAATTTTTTTTGAATCGATGTTGTTAACCTAGAGGCTCCTACGAACAATACTATAGAAGAAGAATGCACATTTTAGTTTGTATTATGGCTGATACATACTGAATCTGCTTTTTTGAAGTCAATAATTGGTCCTTTCTGCAAAATGCGAAATATGTGATCGGAGATGCCGGTAGTTGTCCTTATTTCTTCCATTTCTAGTCTTAGCGATAATTTACATTAGGTGAGATTGCATTGAAACGCTTACATCAAATATAAATAAATAATTAAATTACTGTATTAGTTGGGTTGGAATATTTAGTTTATTTATCATCTTTTAAACATAAGCACTCGCTTTCACTATGCTATGTACTTCAATTTAAAAGTGTATTAACTATTTTTATTCACTTAGCCATTGAGATTTTATTAAAGGATGCAAGGTTTTTAAAATATTTTGATTTAGAATATAATTGATAGAATCACTGTTGCAAACAAAACTATAACTTTAAAAAAATTGTTATTAATCCATACTAACATTATAACGTCCAGTTTTATAATGGTTTGTTTGTTTGGTTGAACGCGCTAATATTAGGAACTACTTGTCCGATTTGAAAAATTCTTTCAGTGTTAGATAGCTCATTTATCAAGGAAGCTAGGAGCTAAGGCCAATAGGAGCATCAATGAAAAATGTTTCACAATATATTTGTTTTCCTTTTGAGAGCTTCCGCTGCGTGTTACTGTTAGCCCAAAGTAACTATTGCACGTAGACGAAGTCGCGGGCCGAAGCTAGTTTACAATAAGTATAGAGTTACAATTAATACTTCAAAGGTTAGTTTAGACTAATTTGAAACATAAATACGTAATTAGATAATGCATTTTATTTTCAATTATGAAATAATGTTTATTATTAAAAATAAAAAAACGTATATAACGCGAAATGAAAAAAAAAAACGCTTTCGTTACACGCATCCTGGTTTTCAAAAGTCTTAAAAGTAGTTTTTACTGAATGAGCCTCATCATTAATTTTTATCAAATATAACTCAAGTCAATCAACGAAAAGTATATTATTTAAAAAAATCAATCAATAAATAGTTTTAAACCACGTCGTTTTATAATATTGCCACGCCAATGGGTAATTAAAATACCGTTTTGTGTTAAAATATATTTATTTACACTCCTAAAGATAAAAAATAGACAAACTCACTACTAAAGTTACTCTGTGGGCTTACTTATACACGTTACTCTTAGGTTGTGGTCCGCTTGTAAATTTCTCCCTAGTTGATCTTAGTGTTCACTTTAGAACAAAATAGAACTGTCCTCGGTTACCATGTAAATTTCTTATATGCCAAATCAAACAAAGGGTGGAAACCTCTGTGAAGTTCACATAGATTTATTTGTAACACAGATAACGCTTTAAAGCAAGTGTAACGATTAGAGGAGCGCTATTTTTAGAACTTTAATCTTTGTTTATAGTGGTCGGACCGCTATAAGGTTTCTCCGATTTTGCCCACACATTGATGACATCTTAGTATTTTATTTGTCATAAGGAGTTTTACGAGATAATTCTAGAATGATTCAAATATGTCTTCAGCGTTCTGACGTAATATATTGTTTACACAGGTCGTAATAATATGATCATCTACTAGGTTACTGATTGTATATACTGTTCGTGTTTGGTACGAAAAGTCTATTCATATATATTTTTTGAAGTTATATTTCTTTTGGCGCGTTAGGGAAAAATTATGAGAGTAAATTTTTACGATGCGCGCGCACACGGTCACGAAAAACCGACACCCTGTAGTTAGCTATAGTCAACATTTTGTTTCCTTGTATTTGTTGTTTGTATTTCTTTGTATTAAAACTTTCAATGTATTAAATACCTTCTTTCTATTGTTAGTGTCGTTTTTTCTACAAATGTAGAATAAGGCGAAAGATACAATTTTTGAAAAGATTTTTATCTTTTTACGCTAAAGAAGTCTAACTTCTAACGCGTGTACATAAGCACACACGCATACTTTTTTTAATATATTCTTTTGTATTATTTTTATTATAAATTGAAATGCAAATTAAAAATGTATTTTTATTTATTTTATATAAACGTAAATCTACTTAAACTACTCATAATAGCGCTATAAGCAACTGTTACCTCACGTCGCAATCGTATCACGGTTGTAGCTTTTGTCATTCTATATTATTGTCTCTTATCGAAAATATCATTTTACAATATCAGTGTACCTGACCTAAAGACTCGTGACACGTGTTTGATGTTGATACAAAAACATTTCATATAATGATATGTGGAAGTTATGTGCATTTATTTAATATTCTACTAGTGGTTATATTGTTGTATATTTTTTTCTTCACTCGGGTAAACGGGGTGATTTACGGAGATAATTATAGAAACTTTAGTAGGTGGTAGAGCGACGCTGAAGCTATTACTGGTTTCAGCGTGAATAGGTCGGCTCGCCCGGGCTAGTACCACCATCTCACAGAACACTGACGTGAAGTAACAGTGCTTAAATTTTTGTGTTTCGTTCGGTCAATGAGAGTGCCGGAGGACCACAGTGTCGGGTGGTACTAACCCGGGCAAACGAGCCATTCATTTTGAAACCAGTGTTTAGGCTAAAATGGTTAAGAAGCATTGCAGTGCACAACGATATTATCCGTCCTTCTATAAATCCATCAAGTGCCATATTTCCTCCGCCCCAACCCCCTCACCGGTGCTTAAGTCAGTCCGAATACATAATGACTACGGCGCACATCTCTGTGATCGAATATTAATAATAAATTGCATTATAAAGGTTTATAATTAGAGAGTAAATGTGAAAGGTGCGAACCGAAGTGTCGGTGAATGAAGAGGAGGTCTCCTACGACCGTAACAACAGCAAAAAGATGAGTTCTATTTATCCCCATGTCCTTCAGACTGTTGTGTATTCTAAGCGATCACCAGAAAAGCATCCCGCCGAATTATTAAACCTTTTTCATTACAATTACCACCAGCGTATACAACTAGTAATAGCTTTAGTGTGGCTCTATCACTTTACAGTTGGCAGAAGCACAGAAAGGGACATGCGGTATCGTTCTTTCAGAACAAAACGCTGCTCCCGAGGGATAGGTAAGATCTACGTAAACGCGAGCGAAGCTGCAGGCAAAAGTTAATTACTAATAAATGACACTTCTAATTGTGTTGTCATTTATCTAGAAATGAATATTTTTCTGTTCTGTAAAGGTATAAAATGTGATGAAGAAAATAACTATTCTCCTTTAACTAGTTCTCTCGGTAATATGTTTATAAGAGTATACCGCGATCTTTACATTCGAGTAAAGTGTACTTTAAAATATATTAAAATCTTGCAATGAACCATTCATTTTAAAATCGCTAATCGTGAAGCGATGCAATTTGCAAGGCTTAACAAAATTAGGCTTTAAACCCATTAAGAATTGTTTCAGGTAGAGGCAACACGTATTTTATATCTTAAATAGCTGCATTTTAGTTCATTGGGATCTCTATTGCCTAAATGTTCAGATATTATGTTTCTGTTTATTACATTGATCAACAGAATTTTGTAGTAAGGAAGTAACTAATTTTGAAATATCTACTTCTATATATATTTATTTATTTATATAAACCTAATAATTATGCTCATTGGCTGCAGAATGTTTTATAGATGGTTCTAGATGGTTTGGTTTCGACTGATTGTTTGTCATTTTTCAATGAATCATCTTGGTAAAGTACATTTATCTTCGTTCATTCGGAGTTTTTTTGTATATCTAGTATCCGTAAAATAACATTTTTATTATTTTGAAGTAACGTCTTAAATTCAGGGTGTTTTGTTTATGTGCAGTAATTCTCTTCTATATTTTCCGAGTTAAGCGACTCTTCAATAATGATATGAGAGCAAAAATAGCTCGGATAAGTTTTGTTTTATTTGTTGTAAAGTTACTTATAAAACTCAATGGACGATTTTTATCGCATTAGCAAAAAGAAAAAAGTTTTCAACGTTATTTTATGCATTCCTGTCAGACATAAGGGTAGTGTAAGTAAGAAGAATGTAAGTTAAACTACAACCCGATAATGTACTTTTATGATTACATATAAAACTTTGCCATATGAAAAACAAAAACCATTGATTTGACCTTTGTAGTTGAAAGAAATTTTTTAACACTCATTAAAGAAGGCGTATGTATATGTTTCTGAATAAAAAAGAACGATAATATATATAAAAATAAATTTAATGACCCTGGAAAATAAAGTTAAGGATGTTTCATAAAAGTGACTTCGAGTTTTCTCATAAATCACTAATTAAATGACTACAAGTGTATCATTAAGGAACTTTTAATTACACCAAAGGCTTGACAAAATGAATTACCGATATTCTTATTTGAGCTTTCTTCTTAAAAATTGGAGTGCCTTTATTAATGAACATGGTGAAACATTACGCCAAAATATTTCTACAATATATAATATAAACAATAGCAGGACAAGTGGAGTCCATGTATGCTGGACGATTACTGTTGAGTAATAAAACGAGTTGTCCTTGAAATAAAATGCAGAAGGCGATATCTATATTAACATTTTATTTTTTGCATGGTGGTAGTACTTTATCTAAATATATCTCCAAGGACCATTTGGTGAGTTCTGAGAGTAGCACTTGACAGCCAGTCCCACAGGACAAAAAGACCACATCGTCAATTTGTATCGTCATATAAATAACTAAAAAGAAATTGTAATACTATATTTATTTTCATTAATTCTTTATATTTGGAAGTACTGAAAAAGTCTCAAGTATTGCAATTAAATTATTTATATGTAAAGTATTTCTAACATAATTGGTTGAAAATTTTCATTTCATCTTTATAGGGTGCTTTTGGAAATAATATAATAAAAAATATCGCCTCCTGAAGTTTTGTGACATCCTTAAGGTAAAGCTCTCTCTCTCTCTTCCTGGTTGTTAGTCCCACATGGTGGTGGGGTCAGCCTTCCTTACTTTTCTTCTCCACTTCGGTTTGTCCCTGACATCACATTCGGAAACTTCGCACTCGTTCATATCTTTCAGCACTACACCCTTCCAATTTGTTTTGGGCCTGCCTCTGGATCTCTGACCCTGAATGGACAGTTGCAATGCAATTTTGTTGTAATTCCCACGTAGTCTGGTGGCTTTCTCTTTACGTGACCATACCATCGCAGCCTACTTTCTTGTATCTTGTCGGCAATGTCGCGCACCCCTAGGCTGCCTCGCACGTATTCGTTGCGGATTTTATAGAGCCGACTGACGCCGCCTTAAGGTAAAGCTATCAGCGTTATTTAATAGATATCTTTTTGCATATTATAACATTAACCAAATTTCGAAACAGACTCATGCCCTGTTTCTGTGGTACTTTAATTGTGGTTTATCTGTTCAATAGCGTTATCGGTTCGATGACTTGTCAAATTGCGTTACTGAACACACAATTGTACGATAAATGACAGTAAAAGTCAACGGGCTATTTGACAGTTTATCTTATGGATAACTTTGTTGAGTCGATAACTATTGGTAGTTCAACCGAGTATCTTAGAAACCGGGCACCAAAGGTTCTTAAATTACCGGTTATTTATATAAATTATTATCAAAATATAGTACCAACATTTGAGGAAATAACATTAAATCATATAATTTTAATGGGTCATCATGTAATGGGTACAGATTTAATATTGCGCAAAACTTATTGTTTGTTTTATCTCTAAAAAAAATGTTCGATCTATTAGTAATAATTCTTTGTCCGAACAGACAACAACAGAAAGTTATCAAAGTTAGTTTACTGAGATCGAACTTTGGTAAGCTGTTCATACAGACGTAGTAAATGAAGTACTTATAAAGTTGGACGTGACACTTGTGTTCAATATCTTCCAACATTCTTTTAAGTAATCCTCGTGAGACCAGCGCGGTGATAAATGGATTTGTTCAATATGTTTGGAGTATGTGCCTGTTTATTATCTAAAACTACTTTTATTAACTAGCTTTTGATCGCGGCTTCGCTAGCGTTTATCTAAATTTGACTTATCCCTCGGAAACCGTACTTTTTTCTAGGTTAAAGGTACCCTATATTCTTTTCTGTGACCCAAACAACGTGTATGCAAAGTTTCATGACGATCGGCTAAGCATGAGAGGCGTGAACGCGTAATAAACAAACAAACACAAATTAGTTTTTTTTTTCAAGCTGACTACACTATTGGTCTGACAGGATTTTACAACTTCACCGGATTATAACTCAAATTAGTATTTATAATATTAGTAAGGAAAGAAGAAAACTTTTTATATTGTTAGAATAAATAACGGTTACAAGATAAATAAAAAAAAGTGTGTGTGTGTACTTATGTGCACGCGTTAGAAGTTGTATAACGCGAATTGTCCACGCGTTCTACTTCTTTGGCGTAACAAGATAAAAATCTTTTCAAAAATTTTTTCTTTCGCCTTATTCTACGTTTGTAGAAAAAACAACACTAGCAATAGAAAAAAGGTATTTAATACATTGAAATTTTTAATACAAAGAAATACAAACGACAAATACAAAGAAACAAAATGTTGACTATAGCTAACTTCAGGGTGTCGGTTTTCGTGACGGTGCGCGCGCGCATCGTAAAAATTTACTTTCATCATTTTTCCCTAACGCGCCAAAAGAAGTATAACTTCAAAAATATACATATGCTTAGTTCATTATATAAGCTTACATGTTACTTAGTACCAATTATCTAAGTTGAAAATATTAACCTTAGTAGAAGATACATTTAAAACACTAGAATACCAGAATATATTATTGAAGTGAAAACCTAAGCGCGTTATGCGGTATTTTTGGCGGGAGATAAAGTTATGATTTCGCATCATGACATGCTAGTAAAGCGTGACCGAGCACATTGCGTTTACACGGCTTTAGACTAGCGACGCGTAGTATAGTGGCCTGTGTACGTCTAATATTAATGTTTTGTATAGACATTGTGCAGCAGATCATATGTTTGATTAATTAATAAACGCATGTATCAGGCAACATCCCAAGCCGAGGTGTGTCGTGTACCCTTGAGCTAGTTGCCCTAATAAAGTCGGCTGAGTGCCTTAAGCGCTCGCCTTAGTAGTCCGGTGAAGCTGTTAAGAACTTGTTAGATCGAAAACGTAGTCAGTTTGAAAAAAATAAAATAATAAACTGTATTAAAATGTATATAGTTATTGTTCGAAATGCCAATAGATGTGTGTAATGGTAATCATTTCAATATACAATATATTAAATTTAAATAATTCCTTTAAAAATTAAAAGAAAACACATTTCATTGTTTTAAGTTTTTACTTCTCATCTAATCGCTAATCATAGTTCCTAGGTTAATATTTCAGCTTCATTGATAGCTTTTATTGTCTTATTACAAGTTTCATCAAATACCGCCAAATTGTTACCGAAAATTTACATAATTTTCAAAGATATATTTAACGTTCGTAATAAACCCCCCTCGAAAACAGTACTAACAGTACCAAACTAAATTAATATAAGAGCAACGAGCGCAGACTACTGAATTCTCTTAGCTATTAATTGAATAATAAAGCACCTTTGCGTCAAAATACGGGAACTTCTCTGTGAAGATAGGATTGGAAATCATCCGAGAAATTAATATCTCCCAGTAAATAAGATACATCGAAATTCTGCTATCTTAAATTGATATTATATTTGCAGGTATACAGTTATACTTATCTATATTTAAATTAAAAGATTTATTTAAATATTTTATAAAAAGATATATTTACGAGTATCGTATATTGTAGTACGACAAGGTGACTGTACTATCCCTGATGGTAAGCATAGTACAATCTAAAAACAATGGCAACCACGTCATGCCGGCCTGCGTAAGTGTCTCTAAGGAGGTTTTAACATTTCACTACAATCTCACCTGATTTATTTAACCTTATGATTAAATAGAGTTCCATGTTATATTATCGTCGATTGATTGGTTACTCTATTTATTGCGGCGAGGTTCAATTTATGTGGAACAGTGCAGCGGACAAAAATAGTGCTGTATAATAAGAGGTACACTTCCTGATGACACAAGTAATACCAACCCCTCCAGTAACATCAGGTTGATGTTAAACAACGATGTGGTCCAAGATTGTAAACACGCTAAATCATAAGGACTGGCTGTCAAGTGCAGATGCCGGACACACACCCATAGATGCCTGACGATAGATTTTCAAATTGGCGGTGGTAGCTAGTCAGATGGGTTTAGAAAAAGATTTATCACCATACAATACAGTGTAATACACTCAACGAAGCGTAATATTTATACATTTTAAAGAAATCCTGTATTATATATATCGGGGGAGCCACTATTGACCTGCAATACCGCGCTATTGACTATATCGGGGGTGTTACTAATGACCTCGAACGCTATTGGTTGAAGTTACCGGCTGTTCATTATTTACCCCGATGTGAGTCGCCATTGGTTAGAGGTATCGGCTGTTTATGTGTCTTAATACCTTAAAAGGCGACCGATGACTAAATGTTGAACATATTCGCTCAGACATTTGAGCTAGTCACACCTACGGATAATTCATCGTAACTATAGTCAGTGTTGTGTTTCTATATCGGTTAACGTTTTATTAGATTGTGCTTGGTAGATTGATCAATCAAATCATACCCATGACGTCAATATGGATGACGTCATACTACTACATGGACGCCATTATATATATATATATATATATATATATTTTATTGTAGCATAGCAAAGCGATGGCACTATGCCTGATGGTAAGCACAGTGCAATCCAAAAACAATGGCGATTACCGAGAGATGCGTTATCCCTCGCCGGTCGCCGCTGTCATACCGGCCTGCGTAAATGTCTCTTCACGTTACGCTTGAAGGACCACATGTTATAAGAAGGAGGGAACTCACTGGCCGAGAGATTGTTCCACAGCTTCACGGTACGGCAAAGATAAGAAGAAGTTTTTAGTTCGTGCCCAGATACGATTTAACGTAGCCCGAAGCCCGTAGCCGTAGCTCCGAAGCCCAGCGCGCGTGGTACGGTTATGAAAAGGAGAGGAAGGGATTAAATTTAATAGCTCTTCAGAACACTTGCCATGATACAGACGGTAGAACACGCTCAGTGAGGCAATGTCTCTGCGCAACTGAAACGGCTCTATATTGATGCCTTAAAAGTTGAATATAGACACATTTCATTCGTTATACGTAAACACCTGACAGGAGGCTTAAGACTGTAAAAGGATATCTTGTATGAAAAGATAACCTAGCAGTTTGTGAGAAATAGATTTTAAAAAATGAATGCTACACGCACTATTGAAGTAAAACTTCTTTGCCATTATAAGAGATAGCGACTTCCATTAAATCAATGAATTTAATTCGTTACTTATCATATAATCTGCTCGTACTTTTGTTTACTTTATAACAAAGAGTTGCTTATAATATTTCTTATGTTCCTGGGCACCACAGATAATGAAGCTTTGATTTAATTTGTTACTTCCTTACATTGAAACATTGTAAAAATTACATTGTCAAAAATCCTTAATTTTTTTTGTTTATAAACTATTTATTGACAAAATCGAAAATATTTAAAAACTGGAAAGTAAACGTGACGCCATATTGCCGTAACTTCTGTTGCATTGTCGTCCAGTTACCGTAGTCCGGTGAAGACCTTGCTAGGTCAGTAGCGTAGTCAATTCGAAAAAAAAAAGTGCGTGCAAGTCTTGTTTATATTTATACAAACAAGAAAAAAGAAAAAAAGAATAAAAAGCTTTTATATTTATTTAATCTGCGTTTACTGCAAATGACGTCAGCTCCGTTGCATACCTACGTGACGTTACATCTGTAAAAATTTTACCCTCATGCGCCTAAAGAAGTTTCACTTCAAAAAGAATAAAAAGTTTTTTTATTTATTTAATCTGCATTTACTGCAAATGACGTCACTTCCGTTGCATACCTGCGTGACGTTACATCTGTAAAAAAATTACCCTTATGCGCCTAAAGAAGTTTCACTTCAAAAAAACCGTCCAGCTACCTCCTAGTTTCGCCTAAAAAAGTTTTACTTTAATATTATTAATTAACTATTATTATTATTACTATTACTAATTAATATATTATTATTACTTTATATATTATTATTATTACTAATTAATATATTATTGTATATAATCTCTCTGGCACAACACGGTACCTATCCCCCTTTGGTGATCTAAATATGTTAACATGTTGCTATTTTAGATTATTTTACGTTGTTATACTGAATATTTGGCGTTAAGTTTGAAACGTGTATCTGTCACACTTGACAGTGGCGAAATTGCCTACATAGACACAGTCCATACCGAATGAAGAAACAAATTATTTGCTGTGCACCTGAAAAGTTATATATGAAAATAGTAATACAAAGATTTTTTTTAAAAGATCTTTTTACAGACAAATTATTGTTGAAGCAAAATACATAATATATTATTATATAATCTACAATACGCTATAGCGTTCGAGAACACTCAACAGGTGCTCAGTAGTTGTGTACACGATGACATTAATACAATTTTCTTTCGAAAAAGTTCTGATTCTCAAGTAGGCCGCACTTGAAAATCAGATTGAGGCGATTTGAACATTTTATTATGTATTGCCATGTTAAATACACTGATATATTTTAATTTACCCTAATAGTATCTATACTAATATTATAAAGAAGTAAAGTTTGTGAGTTTGTGACGTTGTAGGGGGTAATCTCGGGAACTACTGGTCTGATTTGAAAAATTCTTTCAGTGTTCTATAGCTAATTTACCGAGAAACGTTATGTATCATCATGCTAAGACCAATAGGAGCGGAGCACCAATGAAGAATATTTCAAAATCGTGTTTTTTTTTCCTCTTCAGAGCTTCCGCTGCGTGTTAGCGTTAGCCCAAAGTAACTATTCCACGCGAACGAAGTCGCGGGCAGAGGCTAGTTTTGTATAAGGTAGTCAGCATTTGTTAAAAGTAACGCGTATTTTCACTTTACTATTTTTCCCTTAAAAAATAAACAAGGGAATATATGATGTATTTAATTATGTCATAAAGCTCTCTTCATAATAAGTTTTTACAATAATTACGTAGTATAAAACAAAGTCTGCCTACCTACCCTACCGCGTCTGTCTGTCTGTTCGCGATAAACTCAAAAACTACTAAACTGATCTTTATGCGGTTTTCACCAATGGATCATGTGATTGACGAGGAACGTTTTGGTATATAATTTGTCCAGGATTTTTTTATAATCAGGGCGGGACAACGTCTGCCGGGCCCGCTAGTTAAAATAATAAAGAAAGAAATTTTAATTTATTTATTTGATGGTTTTTAAAAGTAGTACGCAATAAATTTGCTGATTATTAGACTTATTAAGTGGAGTGAATACAAAACGGTTATAATTACTTTAATAGTCATTTTATCATATATCTGGGACCCAATACGTGTATTAAAAAATAAAATTAAAAGACTGGCTTCCTCAATGTAACTATGAGGACATTGAAAATATTTTAACACCACTTTATAGAAAAGAAATTGATTATATTGATAACTTTGTCAATGCAAACCCTATATTCAATATCTACACACTCTTCTACTCGCTCCGTTTTTCTACTCCTGTGTAGTCACTCGATGATCATAAGATATACATGAACCTACAAATAAATACAAACGCATACTCAATCACAAATAATAGGAACTCAAGATTTAATACAGACTTTACGAATACACAATTAACCCCCGTTCAAATTACTGGTGACATTTTATTTCTGTATTCTAACAATATGTTGTATGTTTAGTTTACATGTGCTTTCTTTGTGGCATCTGTTTGTAGATAGCCCGGTCTGGATATAAAGATAACTGTTTAATTGTCTGGCGCAATCTCCATTGTTTATGGCTCCATTCACTTGACATTGGCAAAATTGTGTACGCACACATGTTGCCATTTTAAAAAAGAAGAAGAAGAAGACACTTTATTTTTTAATTATGAAATCAGGTAATATTTTGGAAAATATGAAAAAAATAAAAATAAACCATTTGCGTTGGTGTGAAGTTATAAATCACTTTTATAAGGACGTTCATTCGGGTGCATTATTAATTAAAGCTCGGCTTCGGAGCTCTCAGTAATGAGAGTATCGTGTTGTGCTGAAGATATCTCGCACAGAATTTATTGCTATTATAAAAACGCATAACTCGAGCTGTGGTTAATAGTTTTCTGGTTTGTAATTTAATTTCAACTAGTGATTAAATCAATCTTATTTTATACTGGCTGACTCACGCAACTTAGTCTGCGCTAAATCGGCTATTACATGTTCCAATGGCACTTCCAAATGCGTAAAATCAATCATTTTTTTTTAATCCTTTTTGGCTGTCAGCTGAGATATTAAACTTAGATATTTAGTATCGGTGATTTTTTTCTAAAGCTAAAAGTAATGAATATTATATATATAATATAAAAGAATATTTTATTATTTTATTTCAAACAGTTCAAGCAGCGCACGCCATATTAAGAAATGTTATCAACTTCAATTACATTTATAGTGATTAGGTACTTATTGAAAAAATTTATTACCAAAATAAAAAGTATAGTATATAGCACTCAGGGATAATAAACCTATCTAACAGTAAAATAATTTTCAAAATCGGATCAGTAATACCGGAGATTATCCCGAACATCCAAACTCACAATCTACCTCTTTATTATATTAGTTAGATTAGGCACTTGCCTCGACTTTGCATGGGTGTACTTAGGTATTAACAAAGAAACCGAGACCAAACATTAACTTTACATTACGACCATGTAAATTTTGTGGCCTATAAAATGGCCATTAGACAACGGAACATAAACTATCAATATTTTTCAAAATCTACCTACCTTACTTAAATGGAGATCTTTAATGAAAAAAATTCAATTGTCCGTACGATTTTTTAAACTTTTCGTCTATAATTAACTTATCCTGCTAATTACACTCACAATAAAAAACGAGTCAGTCAAGTATGTGTAATCGTTCTAAAATGAGACAATTCATTTTGATTTTTATAAATTTGCCTCCCGTCCAGGTTTCGTATTATAATGCACTCGGCATTGTACTAATTTGTCGTTATAAGTGTCTGAGTTGTTTGAGACACTCTTTATCTATTTATTTGCGCCTTAAAATTTACAATTCCTTCAAGTTAAAGAAACTATATAAGTATCGACACACGAATAACTTCGAGATATTTTCATTGCAATATGTATTGCAAAGGACAAACTAAATTAACATTAAATACCCAAGGTAACTAATGTATGTAAATGGATAGGAATTACATCTATGTTAGTCAAAAGTGTTTCGTAAAAACCCATTAATTTTAATACTATGTAAAAAAACAAAAATGTTCTAAGGGTACAGACAGACATACCATTGTGAATTTCTCTTTACGTCATTTTCAGATATAGAATTTTGTACATAAAACATTATTCTGACATCTTTACTTACCTCTAATTTCCGACTTCATCGCTACATATAAAACAAAGTCCTCTGCCACGGCTGTTTGTCTGTCTGTCTGTTTGTTAGCGCTAAACTCAAAAACGACTGAATGTAGTTTCATGCGGTTTTCTATAGATAAAGTAATTCATGAGGAAGGTTAAGGTATATAATTTGTCAATGTTTTTTTTACTATCAGACAACGTACGTACGTACAACGTAAACGTTCCCTCAGAATTTCACTAAATAATAGTGAAAACCCTAAGAAAATTGATTGCTTAGTAGCGTAGATGAATTAAGGAACAAACAAAATGACGCTAATAATGTCTTTGCTTTCAGTTTTTACTATTGTCACTTTACATAAACATAGATAAATACAATATGAGATATCTAAAAGTATTGTGCGTTTTAAGAGTTTTATGCATAATGTTAAATATGCCTATAAAATATCAAAATGTAACTTGAATTTAATTATTATGATTACGTTTCCTTTAAGTACAATACGTTGACAGCATGGGATAAGATGAACAATATGCAATGTGTACTTATTACTGCAATTAATAATACATGACCATAATATTACGTAGTACATAGTAGTTCTAATACATGGATCAGAATTATTACGGATATAAATTAGGGAATACCTAACTGTACTTAGCTTAAAATGTTCAGCCTGTTCTGACGGGCCGTGCCCTAGCCGAATAACTTTAAACTCCAACGTGAAACTCAGATTACCTGTCCCGTTTCAATCTCGGGGGTTCATGCAAATATTGTTAATTATTGGCTATCAAATTTCATCTATTTGTTTGACGCTTCGAAATAGTGTACGAGTTGACTATTACTGGAAATAAAAGCTTATTTATTTATTCCTATAAGCAACCTGCGTCTTTGTCTGTGTGTGTATCTTTATAAATTATATTTACGTAGAACTCTGAATCTTTTATCTGAAATAAAAGTTGAGTTACTCGTAATAACATGAGCTATCGGTAAGTGAAAGTCTCATCAAAATCGGTCCAACCGTTTCAGAGATCAGGCGGAAAAAACAGACAAGAGTGACAAAAGTATTAAACATAGTTTTTTGTTATCAATGTTTTATTTAATTTAATATCAATATCATAAGAAGCTATTATTTAGAAATTAAAAACAGATACTTTCAATTTTAGTTATTTGTAAATAAGTGGGAGCGAGGGAGGGCAGTGGCCATACGAATTTATTTAAAAAATTGCGCCTTAAAAATTTACCCAAGATGTACAAGCACCATGTTGATAATAAATAAATATTAAAAAAGTTATTATTATTATTAAGGAATACTGTAATGAAGAAGTCCTAATAAGTTCCTAACCAATATTTAAAACTAGGAATTTATTAAAATAACAAGTCTCGATACATATATAAAGCAAACGATACATATATAAGTACTAGTAACTATATTAGACTGTTGCGAACTAACCTCACAATTCACCAGATTAGGCCCCTCTCGGCAGCTGCTCAAGCCTAGGTCCTTCCCTCGGCGTAGAGCCCTTGAGTACGCTGCTCGAGCGATACAGTGACACAAAATCTTACATCACTGCGACAACTCAATGTTAGCTCACATAGGTCGCGAAATGCATGTATCAGGCAACAGCCAAAGCCGAGGTGTGCCGCTCACCCTTGAGCTAGTTGTCAAAATAAAATCGGCTGAGTGCCTTAAGCGCTCGCCTTAGTAGTCCGCTGAAGCTGTTAAGACCTTGCTTGGTCAATAGCGTAGAAAGTTCGAAAAAAAAAACTAACCTCACATTACGATGAAACATTTTTTTTTCTCTTGAACTTTTTATACCTAGTTTTAGTTTTGAATAATGGCATCCACTCACTTTGCACTCATTGCAAGGATTCGATCCTACGTCAACTGACTCAGTGTCCAGCTACCACTGAGCTATAGAATTACTAATCAAATACAAACGAATAAATTTACATGAATTCAGTAAACAATCAATGGGAACTGACGAAACGCGTACCACTGGATCAATAACTTTCAATATTATTATCTTAACCGTCCGATCATAATAGCAGCTCATCTTATAAATTTATTTTTATTTAAACTCATTGTACTACGTTTCCTAGATCGCTAGATTTTAATTAGGAAATGAGACTGATCAAGAACATATATTGTGTGTGGGTTTCTTCTAGCACTACCAATTGACAACTTACATCATACGTGTTGAAAATCTGCCGCACAAAGACCTATATATTACGCTACTAGGAGCTTTTTTTCGATATAATAGCTAAAACTCCTATATAGGCTTCACGTTTAAGAGCTTCAACAATATCAACATAACTACATAACAAAACTAGAATATACAAATTATATCTAGTTAGGATTGTTGTTTTAAAAAAAGTAAAGGCGTGCAGGATACGACAGAAAAATAATTAAAAGCATAATATTATTTTCTTACATATCAGTTGAGGTCCATGGACTATAAATATTAAATTATGCATACGCTAGCGTTGTGGAATGGGTTACCCAGCACGGTTTACCCTCAGGACTATGACATGGGGCTCTTTGAGAAGGGACTGAAACGCGCTCTTCAAGGTTGACACCACAACAGTGATGCCCTTGGCGTTGTAGTTGTCTATAGGCGACGGTAACCATTTACTATCAGGTGAGCCGTCTGCCTATTAGCTTTTGGCATAATATATACCTTATGGCATAATAAAATAATAAAATTATCGTTTCATTTATATTATAGGTATATATTAATTGAGCGTTTCATACAATTCTGGCTGAAAATTTACCTAATTTATAACAAAGATCTACAATAAAATAGTGTCTTCTTATTTAACGTAGCAGAAAACGACAATAGCCACAATATTTTATAAACCTAACAGTTTATTCTTCGGCTTTTATCTAGCATTTTTATTAACCTAACCTTTTAATTTAATCCCGTGTTCAGCCAACTGAAACAGTAATAAACCTACTGTAGGTTAGGTAAAGTTCAGAGTTAATGGCACAAAGTTTAAAGTTAAAGGAGTGAAATAGCTAAATGTTAATACTTTATTGTAAGCGTTTGTGCGTTAAAGAGGAAATTCACCTTTCATCGTTCAGTGACATAATATTTTGATCTTTTCCTTAATCCCGGTAAAGATCTTTACTGTAAACGTTAGTCAATTTTGAAGATAAATGCTTTTAAATTAAATAGTACTTTAATAATTAGGTTGTCTATCCTTACTTTACAGAAAACACAATACCCTTCACCAGTCTGTCAGTACGTCTATAACTTGGGAACTATTTATCTGCATCATGTTTTTTACTTTTTAGATAAGTATATTCAACAATAACTGATAACAGCTGCGTTGTTTATTATCTCCACAACATATTTTAAGGAGAAAGGACAAACCATAAAATAAATGGACAGCAAAACCATAATTTGCTTACAGCATTTACACACACAACGACAAACCTCTATCACATATATTCCTAGATAAATTATGTTCTTTTACTACAAATCTATACTAATATTATAAAGAGGTAAAGTTCGTGAGTTTCTATGTTTGTGACATTATAGGGGGTAATATGTGGATCTACTAAACATATTTTGAAAATTCTTTTACCAATAGAAAGCCACGTTATTTGTGAGTGTCATAGGCTATGTCATATATTAACCCGTAAAATGAAAAGACTTTTTTGTGGTAGTCGGATTTGCAAAGTAAGTCGGAAAAAACGGTCGAACGAATACGTTTCTTACGAACGCTGCCTTAACGATGAGAGATATATGATTGAGTTCTAGCGAAAAGTTGTAGAGCTTGATAATTCCTAAAAAAGTCAGCGACAGCATATGTTTAACTTTTACTTAAGTTTTTTTTTTAATTTAAGTCACAAAAAGTACTTTTTTAGTAATGTTTACCGCCCAACGAAGTGAGCACGGGTCAGCTAGTAAATAATAATTCTATAATACAGATAGTAACGCCTTGGCATGTGACATTGGCTGATTACAATTAACTACGGTTAATAATTACGGTTTTGGAAAACCCTGAACAGGTTATGAAATCATCCCCAATGTACAATGTACATAATTTTATAAAAGATATTTTTGATAAACTGTCAAGAATATTATGATTAATGATGAATAATAACTAATTTTGATTATTAATAGTGTGTTAAATCTATATTTTGAAATTAAATTTGTACAAAAAGTTGTGGAAGCTACTGCAGTATAAAAGCAATAAAGTTTTAAAATATTTATAAAGACCATGTTAACTAAAGGAATTAATCATTTGTATCAAATAAATAAATATAGCTTATGAGATCTCTTCCATAATAAATATTTCTAATTAACATAAAATAAAAATAAAAACATGAAAATTCATATATATTTTATCCGAACCCTAATTATAAAAATGAATAAATATGTTGGATAAAATATTTGTCACAAAATAAAATACATGAAAAAAAGCAACGGGTAAGGGGGTGGCGAAATAATTCTTCATACTAAAGGGACCGTGTCATGAAAAAGGTTGAAAAAGACTGGTCTATTTTATATACCTATATATACGTAATATATATATACTCGCTCCGGCTTCGCACGGGTACTAATGAAGGATTTGACACCAAATCTTTCCATTACAATACGACCATGTAATTAAATAAAGAAACATCTGTAGAACAAAACGTCAAGTCTGTCAATATTTTTGAAGATCTCCATACCGTGACCTGTCTCACTCATTCATGCGCTTGTTTATATGGAAATAATTGAATCCAAAACTTTAACTTTTCCGTGCGATTTATCAAACATTCTCTTGCTAACAATCTTTGTTCAGAAAATTACAAACACCACGAAACAATAATCAGCCAAATAGGTGCAGCCGTTCTAAAGTAATGCCTTAACATACATTCGGCAATTTATGTTTATTTCATTAATAGTGCCTGGACGACCGAGCCTAGCTCGGTTCTTTAAAAAACATTTTAAAATTTAAATAAATGAAAAAAGATACCTCCCTATTGGTCTCATTTAGATTCCAACTGGGGTTAGACGGATTTTCAAAGCAGCCGATTTCTATTAGAGCTATTTTTGTTTTGACAGCGGCGGCGAAATTTACCTTTATATTCTAGCTATATTTATCATTGCCTAAAAATTCCGATAAAAAAGTTTTCTATGAACGAA
Organism: Antheraea pernyi; assembly: GCA_015888305.1. Classification (NCBI taxonomy): domain Eukaryota; kingdom Metazoa; phylum Arthropoda; class Insecta; order Lepidoptera; family Saturniidae; genus Antheraea; species Antheraea pernyi. The sequence goes on along the minus strand of MU158727.1, from coordinate 1,527,785 downwards.
ATCTAGCTAGATCGATTTATCGCCCCCGAAACCACCTACATACTAAGTTTCACGGAAATCGCTGCCGCCGTTTCCGAGATCCTGAATATATAAAAATATACTAGAATTGCTCGTTTAAAGGTATAGATACGTAATTTCAAAGTTAAACTAACATGATACTTATTTGATTATCCTTATCTATGCTTAATATTATAAAGCTGAAGTGTTTGTTTGCTTGAACGCGCTAATCTCAGGAACTATTGGTCCGATTTGAAAAATTCTTTCAGTATTAGGTAGCTCATTTATCTAGGAAGGCTATATATTGACAAGCTAAGACCAATAAGAGGGGAGCACGAGTGAAGTATGTTTCAAAATCAAGAATTTTTACCTTTTGAGAGCTTTCGCTGCCTGTTAGCATTAAGCCAAAGTAACTATTCCAAGCGGAAGAAGTCGCGAGAACAGTTAGTATTCTATAAACATGGCATATTATAAAATAAAGTACTTTGCCACGTCTTTCTGTCTGTATGTTCGCGATAAACCTAAAAACTATCGAACGGATTTTCATACGGTTTTCACAGGTAGAAAAGTGATTTATGAGGAAAGTTTAGGTATATAACTTGTCAATTATTAGTTAGTTTTTTTTTTTATTATCAGGGCGGGATAACGTTCGCCGAGCCCGCTAGTATGTTATATTATATTGTTTGCCTTACATTCTCTTGCCTGTAAATACAATTTATTAAAATATGAACATCATTTTATACAAAAATAACATTGGCGCGTTCAGAATATTAATGTGTACGTTTCCACGGAACAATATCGTTATATTTGCTATAGGTTTTCGTTTATTTCAATCGAATACAATGATACATGATCGTACCTTTGTACACACTTGTTCTAACATTGACATCGTTTCGGGGTTCTGTTAATTTAATGTGAATATTTTATGTGTTGGTATGGGGGAGTTTCCTAAAACTAAAAAGTAATCGAACATAATTACTAACGAACGTGGTTTCAAAGACAATTAAGCTACCTACCTATTATTTTCTAATTGTTAGTTACCTTCAGTGTTTGATATTTAATAGAGACTATTGCTTGTAACAAAGTTTTGAAGTGGAAGCTTTGAAATTTGAAATTGATCATCGCCGTCCATAGACACTAGCAACACTAGGGGAGTCGCAAGTGCATTGCCAGCTTGTGTTTGGGGGAAGGGGGAAGGGGAGGGGGAGAGCGGGTTTAAGAGAGGGAAGGGGAGGTGGGTCTCCGGCGCTCTCACTGACCGAACGAAACGCAACAATACAAGCACTGTTACTTCACGTCGGTGTTTCTGTGTGAGGGTGGTACTACCCCGGACGAGCCGACCTATTCATGCTGAAACCAGTAATAGCTTCAGCGTGGCTCTACCGCCTTCACACTGTGTGACGTTGCCTCTTTGTTGTATTTTTTCAGTTAAAATATTTCCCTGTAATACAAAAGTTTTACTTCTGTCGTGTGTTACAATAAAGCTTGTTCTTTTTTAAAATTCTGCGTAGGCTGACAAAATATATCTGGCTCACTAACAACTACGATGTAATTCCCTTTTAAATAAGCAAACAGAATTTATCAGCGACTTTGATCCTTTCAAAGCTTTTCATTTCTGTTTAAAGGGAATATTTATAAGCCGCCGCCTTTTAACAGTTTTATACTTTAAGTTAAAATATAATTTATTAACTGTGATATCTAAGTTTACTAGATATGCATGTATATTTTCATTTTTTTATATCCTAACTAATATTATAAATGTGAAAGTTAGTTTGTTTGTTACACTCTCAACCTTGACTTCTCAATTATGAATTTTTGCATACCGTTGTCAGGTGTACAGGAAAGGATACAGGGTGCCCTTTATCTAGAACGAATGTAGTCTTCCCAAGGGATAAGTTACGTTCACGTGAGGTGAGTCACACGCACGACCTAGTGTTTAATACATCTTTAATAACTTATTTGACTACAGTATGTTTGTATTTTTTGTATGACAAAAGACAGCAAACAGACAGAAGGCCCACCTTATGGTAAATGGTTACCGTCGCCTATGGCCAACTGCAACACCAAGGGCATCACTGTTGTGTTGCCGGCCTTGAGAGCGCGTTTCAGTTCTTTCTTGAAGAGAAGAATATGATAGCCCTGAGCGAAAAAACAAAATACAAGTAAAATAATTAACTTTTGCAATAATTACTGTATTATATTTTTTCACGTACCAAATGCACCGACAAATTGAACTAAGGTGTACATTCCAACAGTGATTTGTGTTACCGATTTTTTAAATCTGATTTTTAGAGCATTTCTGTTAAAGTACAAACGACCTTTCTCTAGAGAATAGATTTCCAGATAAATTTTCTATTCTTTATTATTATCTTATAATTTTGTATTTTATTTGGAAGAATATTTTTGATAACATATAATTATCATATATGTTAATATGTGAGAACAAAAAAACACTATATTCACAGTGAACTTATTTATATAATTAAGTAAGAAGTAAGTGTACAACTTTTAATAAGGCGTTTATTTATGGTACAAAAGAGTGAGAGCTTTATGACAAAAAGATGGCGTCATAGAACATACAAGTCTATAGTAAACAATATTCAAGGCGCGAAATTTAAACGTACAATCGACATTTTATTTTAACAATATATAACTAAAGTTGACAACTTTTTAGGTTCATCTATACATATAATAAAAATCTAACTGACCGCTGTCTGTACATGAAGTATAAATGAGAAAAACTATTATTAGGGGTCTTTATAAATGCAATAGATATTTAGACGTGGTTTTCACTGATATATCGTGGTAAGCTTTACTTAACATTTAGTGTTTGTTTCATGTCAATCTGTTCATAAATAAAAAAGTTATGCCAATTTAAAGAATCACGTTGAACATTTCTTAAACTATCTACTATTCTTTCTCTGTTCAGTAGCATTGACTGAAACTTTACTAAATTTCATAATAAAAATAATGGTCTATATAAAATTACGATTATCTATACGTATAATAAAAATGAAGTGTCTGTATGTCATATCAAAATAAAATGTTTTCACTGATTGGGTATGAAAGTATACACGCTTCTGATAACAAAAATGCAATTTTTAAAAATTTTGTCGGTCCGTCTGTCTGTCTGTCTGTTTGATCTAGGTAATCTTCGAAACGGCTGAACCGATTTTGATGGGAATTTCACTGACACATAGTTGAAATTACAGCGGGTTTCTTAAGTTACTCTAAATTAGACTAAGTATTAACCTCAGCTTCGTCTGCAATGCTATCTACAAAACGATTGGACCGATTTTCACCAAAATTTCACCAGCAGATAGCAGACATCATTTCAAGTATTTTAGTCTATTTTAATTTAGACTTACTATTAACCGTGGCTTCGCCCGCAGTACTATCTTAAAAACAGTTCAACCGATCTTCACGAAACTTTCACTAAAAGATAGCTGACCTAATAAAAAGTAGTTGAAGCCATTTAGTTTATATTGAAGCCATTTTAGTTTATACTAGCTGTTAAGCGTGGTTTCGCCCGCAAGACTATCTCCAAAACGGTTAGACCAGTTTTCACAAAACTTTCACTGGCAGCTAGCTGACTTTACGAAAAGTAATTAGGCAATTTTAGTTTATACTAGCTATTAACCGTGGCTTCGCCCACAGTGCTTTCTCCAAAACGGTTAGACCGATTTCGATCGATCTTCACATAACTTTCACTGGCAGATAGCTGATCTTATAAAAAGTAATTCGAGCAATTTTAGTTTATGTTACTAGTTAACCGTGGTTTCACCCACAATGCTATCACCAAAACGGTTACATCGACTTTCACGGGACTTTCGCTGGCAATAAAAAGTGATTGAGGTTATTCTATTTTAGACTAGCTGTTACCCGCGACTTTGTCTGCATTAAATTTAGCAAGATTTCAACTCACTCTTTATTTTTAATAAGAGAAATAATTTTCAGGCTATTGTTTACAATTCCGCATTATAATTATTAATAACATTAATGATATAGAGGTTTTCCTAAAAAGATCTTAGATTATAAACGTATTACGTAAAGTATTCCATAATACAATTTCTTGCGGAACAGACAAGCGTTTATTTTTTGTATAGTCACAAAATCTTAATTATAATAATGGCAATGTATATTAAATATAATGTAAATATAAATCTTAATAATAATATTTGAAGTTTTTGTTTCGTTAGTTCCTTATACAGTGTAAGTGAGCACTGAGGTAGTTCTATGGTGGGTTAAGGTTCCAAATGTGTTGTTGATGATAAACCTCATTTGGCACACTTTTTGTATTTATATATCTAATATACACGTTACATGTTACTTTTAGTGGCGTGCGCCGATGCGCATTGTAAGTACGATTACTTACAATTGCCTTTAAAGAATGTTTCTGTAATTATACATAGTCTCACAATTCTAGAATTCTTTAATACGATTTAAAAAAAACGCGTGCGTAGCTGCGGGTACAGCTAGTTTATACATATATTCAGTTACCAGTGGCAATATAATTTATTTTTGTACCATTATACCAACTTATAATATTTCGTAAAACAAATTTTCAGAATAATTTAATATATATCTTTTTTTTATATCAATTATACTATGAAACCGATGCAGTTGACAAGTCGTTACTTCGTCTATTTGATGTTACTTTACTATACTTACCTGTAACCGATTGATATCCGTCACGTCTGCCTTAAACAGGTAGCGTTTGTTAGTATCTATAAATGTACCCTTGAAAATGAAATATTTATGGTATAAGCTGTATAGAAAATAAATTTGAGTATTAAAATAAATATGTGTGAATAAAGACACTCGATAGAAGTAAAACTTTCGTATTACAGTAAAAAAGACAACAAAAGTCAATCGTAACGCGGTGTTCTCAGACTGTCACCCATCCAAGTACTGACCACGCCCGACGTTGCTTATCTTCGGTTAACGGACGAGAATCGGTTTTTTCAACATTCTATCCAACAGAGTGTTTACCCCTACCCCTTTTTTTCAAAATCAAAATACTCTTTATTCAATTTAGGCCCTGAGAAGGTACTTATGAACGTCAAAACTACCACCGTTCGGAAAACAATTCAGTCACCAAGAGGAACCGGCAAGAAACTCGATCTGGTTTGTCTTTTCATAATACATAACATACTTTTTAATTATTACTATATAATAGACATATACAATTACATTCGTTTTTGGTGGAGGCACAGAGAGAGGAGGCACTTCCATACGTCACCATCGTCCACATATTGATCCACCCTGTAATAGCCTTTATAGCGTTAAGATCCGCTTGACATAACACTTGAACTTACTATCTGGCAAATCGGTAGTGTGCTTTGGAACTTTGTTATAACATCTAACACTTATTACCTAATAAACTGTAACTGGTCTTAGTGAGCCTGAAACATGGAGTGACCAGCTTGATGTTGATTCTACTATTTACACCATGTCGGTCTTTTACAAAAAAAAATGTTATACAAAAAGGTCGTGGATTAGAATTTCAAAGCCCTCACACAAAAAAACATCACTGTAAATAATAATTTCTATTTGCAGTGGTGCCGAAACTATTCTATGCTAGTAATTATCACAATTACTACACAGATGTCAATATACTTTCTCAGCAAATCTTAAAGTTGCTAGCGCATAATAACATTAAGCCATCACTATGGGTGTTGCCATTTCATAAATAAAATTTACGCCGTTTTCACATGGCGCAGTGTTTTTATATATCTATATTCTTTACATATAATAAGAACGTAAATCTAGGGATTTTGTAGTTTTTCGATTTTCGAGAAAGAAATTGTTACAGGTGTCGTGGAATAAGTAATAAAATACATTTCAATCGTTTTTAGAAATGTCTGTATATTTGTATGAACACACATCACTGCTGAAGTATAGGGTTCACAATAAAGCAATAAAGCCTATCCTCGTGAGAATCTTAGTCTTTGTTTCACTAAAACTTTGGTTCACTCTATCAAAATGAATAATGTAATGTAATATTGTAATTTTAATGTAGACGCGACTTGAGTACGAGAGAAAAATAGTTAACTAAATGGACTTAATACATTTAGATTAATACATTCTCATTTTATTAGTCACTGTTTTTTTACATTAGGTTCCACGCGGACGGAGTCGCGGGTACAGCTAGTCATAAATAAACTCGACGCCGTTTTCATTTGGCGCAGTGTTGTTATATATGTGTTATGAAACACATGCCATTGTAATTATCGAATAAGCAAATGAAGTAAGTTATGCAAAAAGAATAAATATATAAAAATACGTTCGAATGACACCAGCAAAAGAAGGAAACTAGTAAGAAATATATATAATCTCAATGAAATACAAACATATTGAATTGAAACATATATTTAAAAAAAATACGTTGATATGTACAAGTTAAAAGTATTAGAAGTACGGTAACATCTTTTTCTTCTATACATATAATAAAAATGAAGTGCCTGTATGTAATATAATTTTTTTTTATTTACTGATCTGATACGAAAGTATACAAGCTACTGATAACAAATATGCAATTTTTATATTAATTTTGTCAGTCTGTCTTTCTGTTTGTTCCGGGTAATCTCCGAAACAGCTGAACCGATTTTGACGGGGATTGCACTGGCAGATAACTGAAATTACAGCGAGTTACTTAGAGTACTTTAAATTAGACTAGCTATATACCGCGGCTTTGTCCGCAATGCTATCTCCAAAACGGTTCGACCGATCCTCACGAAACTATCATTGGCAGATAGCTGACTTTACAAAAAGTAATTTAGGCAATTTTATTGTATACTAGCTGTTAACCGTTAATAGTCTTTTCTCCAAAATGGTTAGACCGATTTTCACGATACACGTTACGTGTTACTTTTAGTGGCGTGCGCGTCATATTTACAATTGTCTTAAAGAGTATTTAATAAACGTGTGCGGAGTTGTGAGTACAGCTAGTTAAAAATAAAGTATAAACGGTTAAACTAATGAGAGCCAAGTTCAATATTACGATATATGCCTTGGTTGTTGAATTGAACGACAAAAGAAATGAGATTTTAATGGGTGCCAAGTTCATTGGTCAGTCCTGTAATTTATTTATAACAACATAAAATATCATTTTTTCTTATAACTTAGGATAATATATTGAAGCCTAAGGTCTGAGTTGCCTAGTTTATGTGAAATCGTTTTTGAGTTATCAGGCAGTCAATAGTGGCTCCAAATGGTTCGTGTAATATTACACACGGTACCTTACGCTCACCATTCTGACCGTGTGTCTAGATAAAACATTGTAAATATAGGAAACTAAATAAAACAAGGAAATTATTAAAAAAAATTGCTAAATTGTTGCAGTGACCCTCGCGTACTTAGGTATTTAGAAATAAATCTCACAGATAAAAAATAAACAAAATATCATAAAAGACATAAAACTCTCATCCCAACAAAAATCTTTGACCCCCGTGTTAAAGGAAGGTCGACATAAAGCTCACAAACAGGGCCTTATTAATAAAAAAACATTATCTTTTATACGAATCTTGCCCTGATAATAACAAACAACGAAAACTAATGGGCCAAACAGGTTCTGGGAGGTACATACGTTCTGAGGTGATGAGACATTCGGTAATTGATTTTTTTTATACGTATATATATATATATATATAGCATATATTTGTAGTTGAGAAAAAAAAAACGAAAGGAATGATTAATCTTTACATGTATAAAATGAAGTCTCTTCCGCTGTCTGTTCCCTTAGATCTTTTAAGCTATTCAACGAATTTTAATATGATTTAATTCAGCAATAGATAGAGCAATTTAAGAGGAAGGTTTATATGTATAATACATATGTATTTTAGTACAGAAAAGTCGAAAATATTCAAAGATTTGTAATGTGATGTCATTACAAATATATTTTTGTGCACTTAAATCGCAAACGCTGGCTAAACCTTACGAGATAGACCAAATTAATGTATTACGGAATTGTATATTTAAAAAAAGATCGATATAACGTCCACGATGGTATATATTTATCTGCTAAGGATAACCCACATTAACCACTGTTATAAGATGCGACTGGTCGCTAGTATTATATAAGAGACAAGCAGACATAGCCGCTGAATAAAGCCAGTTTCTTAAATACTATGTTTCGATCGCTTTAATGTAGATTTGTTTTCTGTATCCTTGACACCGTCTTAGCAATATGCAATCATAATCTATTATTATTATCCTAATCTATATAGTAAACGAGTGAAAGCTTAATAAACAAAATAAACAAATAAATAAACTTTCGTAATACGGAAAAAAAATATCACTAATTGCTGTACAATTACCACCTGCTTAAAGGTTGCGATCAAAGGTCGATTAAAGAAAAAAAATCAAACAAACATACATTCGCATTTATAATATTACTTTGAATTAGGAATTATAATATTAATCTATTCTGGTCGTGACTTCGTCCGGGTGAAATAGTTGAGGTTTACACAGCGCAAACAGCGGAAGCTCTAAAAAAAACAATTTTGAAATATTCTTCATTGGTGCTCCGCTCTTACTGGTCTTATAGCTATACGGTATATCGCCTTCCTCGATAAATGAGCTATCTAACACTGAAATAACATTACAAATCGGACCAGTACTTTCTGAGATTAGCGCATTCAACCTAACAAACAAACCCTTTATAATATTAGTATAGATATATTTAAAAAAAATCTATATTGATACTACGTTATAATCAATTCATTTAGGTGTTAATTAGAAATGAATGCTATGAAAATTTATCTTGATATAAAAAAAAATCATCTTTATAAAAATGATAGCTGAAATTTTATTATTTTTTGTAATGGTGTGTTTAGACATATATTAATAGAAGATACCTTACAAGAACCAAGACGAATTTATTCATCCAACGAGACGGTGCCGAAAATATATGTCTTCTTTTTATAATGGACTCAATGTAGTTTGCGATTGGAGTTTTTAAAAAATGAATGAAGGTAATAATACATGTTTATCAACTTTTAATATAAAGAGAACATATCAACTACAACTTATTTGGCCCTAACAGGAATGGAAGCGACGAGTTTCACGATTTAGTTACAAACCTTGACCACCGGTCGACGTAAGCGGTTTTACCTTAAACGTGTTATTTTTATTATCGTTCAGTAAATAACAATATTATACTTCGACGTAGGCATTATGCCAGATTTATTTATACGAATCGATTAAATACATATACTATATTTGCCCACGTCTCCGCACGCTCTAATTACTATTTGTATTATGGGTTATACCAAAATAACTGTATATTAATAATATATAAGTTTTTTTTTATATCAAAAGGATACAAACGAACAGGTGGGTCACCTGATGTTAAATGATCACCACCGTCCATAGACACTAGCAACACCAGAGAAGTCGCAAGTGCGTTGCCAGCCTGTGTATGGTGGAGGGGGAGGAGGAGGGAAAGGGGGAAGGGAGGTGGGCTTCCGGCGCTCTCACTGACCGAACGAAAAGCAACAATGCAAGCACTGTTACTTCACGTCGGTTTTCTGTGAGAGGGTGGTACTACCCCGAGTGAGCCGGCCCATTCATACTGAGACGACTAATAGCTACAGCGTGGATCTACCACCTACAAGCCTATAATAATAATGATATAAAAATACTGCGTAAATATTTTCCATATTTAAATATGTAGATATAAATCATTTTTTTATGGTGATCAGTTGAACAGCACAATCGCTGATGCGATAAGTGTTAATATACTGCAGTGCCATCTGGATTGGAATGAAAACAAAATGCATAGTGTGAGATTATTTAAATGTCTACACGTAGATGCAGCGATACCTATGGACGAGTTATAGAATAATGAATAGCATAAAAATCTTCTATATGAGAAAACACGGGTTTGCTAACTTTTTCAGTGGCTTTGAGTTTTCGAGTTTATCGATCTCATGTATACGATCATCCATTTCTAACTATATATTATAACTACAGTTCCTTTGATGCAGAATCACGATAAAACTACTGAACGCATCGGGATAGGACTGTGACTATCCGATGAGGAATTTTAGGTTATGCTAGGCTACTTATATTTCGGTTACGATTGATCATTTACCATTTTTAATGTCCAACGAAGCGGGCGGCAGTTTGCTAGTGAAATATTAAAAAATTATCTGCTATCGAATTGTATGTCCTAAAAGGTCCATATAAAAATTCCCGATGTTATAGGCCTATTTTCGAAAAATAACTTATAGTAAACAGTGTTATCTCTCATATAATATATTATTACAAAAATTATCAGAATCAGCTAGCATTTTATATAAGTACATAAAAATTGTTGTTGAATTCCATAGTATATATGTCATCATCATCACCCTGTAAGAGACTGCAGGGCCATAGGCCTTTTCCCTAAGGAAGGTATGGGCGTAATCACCACGCCAGCCCACGACGTATGGGCAAAGAACATTTCTCAGGTTCAGGTTTCCTCACGATGTTTTCCTTCACCGCTAGCCGATGGTATTACCAATTTAAATTTATAAATGTACGCGAATTTCGAAAAATTCGTTAGTACATGCCGGGGTTCAAACCTGTGGACATCGAAATACTATTCCACCGGTAAAATTCCAAGGCCACCACGACTTTTCCTTATAGTATATATGTACCATTATATTACTTGAAATGTTTGAAATAAATTTTTAATAAATACGCTTCAGAATAAATTCAAATAATATATCAAAATATACGCATACATTCGATGTATTACGTATAGTAACTTGTTCTAGGTATTTGTTTGTACTCGACTGTATTTGTTTTTGTAACTAACATAAAATTATATCAACTGTTAGCTTTGTCAACCTGTATAACGTCATCGGGCGACTGTTCTTTAGATGTATTTCGTTAATAATTTATATTGTTGTTGTGAATACCAGTCTACCGATTTTTACGCATCTGTTACACAAACAAGGAAATAGGTTTCCAAGGAAATACTTTTCTAGTTTGGACTTCTTGCTTAGGTTTAAAAATAGATTATTTCTTAAATTGCTTAAATTGAAGTATACATACTCATTGAGTCATGGCTGGTAAACGAATATTAAATTCTTAAAAAAATAGTACCATTGTTTTGTTATAGAAGACATGGTTTTAAAAAAATCTCTTTATCTCTTTTGTTAGAGCCAAAGCCTCTTTATCCTTCGTGCTAAATTTGTTAATACCTGGGATGCGTAAAGTTTGAAGTTACACATATTAAATGAGGTTTACAATATTATTAACTTCAAAAGTTTATTTGTCGCAACAAATTTTAACGTAAGTATCCCGTCATTTAAATCTATACTATTTTTTAGGGATTTCTTTATTTGCTGTTAAGTGTCAAAGTTTAGAAAGTCTAATATTGGAATTTTAAAGTCATTACCTTAATATTAATAAGAAGAATTAATAAGAAGATAAGAATGTATTCGTTTTTAACCACACTTCGCTCGTGATAATGTTGATTTGATATATCTCTCGGGAACATTATACATTTTCTGGATAATAGATACCCTATGTTCTTTTCTAAACCACTAACAATGTATATGCAAAATTTCATGAGAATATACTTAAGATGTGAAAGCGTAACAAGCAAACTGAAATTCGTATTTATAATATTAGGATTAAAGGATTTCTTTTCAAAATGACTACGCTATTGGCCTAGCAAGGCCTTAACGGCTTTAACCAAACTACAAGATTAAAGGAGATAACTCTTATCATCTTTGTCAAGTTCTCACGCTAAATCATTAGAACTTTTTGCTGAACTTTAAATATGTATTCTTCTTCTTCTTACCCTTATCTCACGTAAGTAGGGTTGGTACAACATGTTCGTCATTTTGTGGTATATGATTTGGTTTAATTTTTACGATCGGCCGCCTGCCTGATATCAACCCTCCTTGGGACTATTTTGTTGTACCACTGTATTTATGATTAGTATTATATAGTTACGAAGTCTGATGGGCTCTTTTAGCTTTACAATTTTTCGTTCCGGTTAAAAACTAAATTCTTCAAGATTATGATTTGTTTGTTATATTACCATTTTTATGTAACAGAAAACTAGCCAACTTTAGATTATTCCCGAGGATTGCATTTTATGAGATTTTTTTCAGGATTCGTGGTTTCTAGATGCAGATCTAAATATAATAGCTATGTTTGGATATCCCACGTCACCCACATAAGTCTACAAGATTCATAGGTATCTTTCATTTCAAAGTCTTTCCCTTAATTTCGTAGTAAAGCGAAAAAAATCTTAAAAAATCGATTACAAAAGAAAATCAAATTATATGACGATTATAACAAAACAACCACATAAATTCTATATACGTAATAGTCAAATTATCTTACGAGAAGGATTATACACAAGAGTGCACATTTCAGTTTACCCTGGCGATGACACTTAACCTGAATTTGCAATTTTAAAGCCGAAATACGTAATTAGGGAGGGCGCGACATATTGTTTTAACAGTTCAGTTTTATGGACGCCTTACTATTTTCTATATATGAATATGAAGCAATAACTAACTTAAATCGAGTCTTGTCTATGGGAAATTGAATCAACAACCTTCTCTGTTTGAGTCACCTTGACCGTAAAATCACGAAGATTATTATAAATATAAGGAAAATTAATATACCGGTTTAATAAATTGACGTAAAGGTTATTGGAATTACTTATCGAGAATAATATTTTGTAAACAGGTTTCTTGTATATTTATTGACTGATTTTTAGTAAATCTGTAGTTATGTCTGTATATGATTATTTTTTTCGATGTGTTGATCACTAGTATAATCTTCTGTGTGTTTATATGATTGGGTTTACATTAAAGACATATTGACCGGATTTTATCCAGTATGTACATCAGAAATAATTTTATAATAGCATTTTCTCTCGATAAATACAGCATTATTAATGATACTGCTAGAAATTGTAATCGAAAAATAAAAATCACATTCTATAGAATTAGAATACAGGACGTAGTACTCGCATGTCATATCAAAATTTATGCCATATTTTCATTTATGAAATACAATGACAACTGAACGTCTGAATGTGAATTGTGAATTCTGTCAATAGTTTTGATTATCTTGTACTGTTTTCTCTTTCAGCCACTCACCCACTTTTTTATATGGCGATTTTTAAAACAAAATTATAAAATTTCCTTTCATGCAGACCTTGTCCTGAAAATTACAAACAAAATAAAAGAATGCTAGGTATATGCAGCCGTTCTAACGCTTCAGAACGCATCACTATGCGCTTACATACATTCTATAATTATTTTTTATTTATATGGTCAGAAATGGTTAATAATAATAATAAAATTAGATTTGTACAAAGAGAGCACATCCGTCACTCATATTCCTGACAATAAGCAGCAACTCTCGTGTCGCTGTTTCGATCCGAAGAGTGTGGATTTTCCTACCCACTTCTCATAGTCGCGACCTATTATGACTTGCGTCATTAGTGGGGTCTTATTAACGCTGGTTACACGTAGCTATATGCTACAGTGTCGATTCAAGAGCATACGGATCGTATACCTATTCGCTAGCTTCATAACAGTAAAAAATACTAGCTGGAAATTGTAAAAAAAATTTTTTTTATTTATTCTAAGTCTATGTTATTCCGGGATTGATATGCTATAGTTTTAAACTAAAAAATATTAATAAATTATTTTTTTTTTACTTCATTTTACAAAATGATTTTAATGAAATGTTAAAAAGGGTACGGCATTCCGAAATTGATAGACGTAAACATTATTAATAATACTTTGATAAACCATACGAATATATAATTACACGGAGAAAATTTTTTTTTTTCGAACTGACTACGCTATTGAACTAGCAAGGTCTTAACAGCTTCAACGGACTACTAAGGCGAGCGCTTAAGGCACTCAGCGGCGAAAAAATATATATCGTAAACTAAACGCGATGAGAGCTGTGGCCCTAGCTTATATTATTAGCATATATTAGCTAATATGACGTATCACCATATATTTTTTGCGCATTATTTTATTGTTACGCAAATATTTTTATATTAATAAAAATATAGATTTTTTACAACAATTCATAGATGCCGTTAATTTATCTTTTTATTATCATCATATATATTACTACGTGAAGCCTAAACTTTGTATCCCTTTTTAACGGAATTGGGCGAACGGATGAACGTGAAACTTGGTATAGTTAAAGTTTATATGGAGGAGAAGTGCAGAAAGCTATTTATTTTATATAAAATGCATTAGAAGTAAATTAAATTAATTAAAATATGCATTACTCACACTACTGCTTCAATTTTACACAACATATACACACATGTAAATAAAAAAGACATTTTGACATCTGTGACTGTCTCAATATCTTGGAAATCATATCAACCTCAATACCAAAGATTACATTGGAAGCGTAGTCTCCACTGCATCTCGGAGACTCGGAATCCTGAACAGGGTGCGACGGTGTTTCACACCTGATCAGCTATATCTCCTTTATAAGGCACAAGTTCGGCCTTGTGTAGACTACTGTTCGCACCTCTGGGACGGTTCCGCTAAATACCTACTGGATGCCCTGGACAGGTTGAAGAGACGAGCTGTCCGCATTGTTAATGATGCAGACATTACAGATTTTATGGAGCCGCTTCAGTTGCGCAGTGACATTGCCTCACTGAGCCTATTCTACCATCTGTATTATGGCGAGTCTTCTGAAGAGTTATTCAAAGTAAGCCCTTCCTCTCCTTTTCACAATGGAACCACGCACGCTGGTCTTCGGAGCCACAGTTTTACTCCTGTCTGGGCATGAACTAAAAAGTTCGCAACATCTTATCTTTGGCGTACCGTGAAGCTGTGGAACAATCTCCTGGCCAGTGTGTTCGCTCCTTCCTATAACATGGGGTTTTAGAAGCGTAACGTGAAGAGGCATTTACGCAGGCCGGCATGACAACGACGACCGACGGTATCTCTCGGTGGTCGCCGTTGTTTTCTGGATTGAACTGTGCTTACCATCAGGCACAGTGCACTCATTTTGCCATGCTACCATAAAAAAATAAAAAATATGTAAGTATACATAGGCTGATCTCCAAAATAGCTGTACCAATTTTGATAATATATTTATGGGAGGATAATGGATGTTTCCGAATTATATCTAGACAGCATATCATTATTGCTTCTACATAGCGACTATGTAGTAATGAAAACTATATAATAAAATAAATAAAAGACTGCCCAAAGGCTCAAAACAAAATCGGCTGAGTGCCTTAAGCGCTCGCCTTAGTAGTCCGGTGAAGCTGTTAAGACCTTGCTAGGTCAATAGCGTAGTCAGTTCGAGAAAAAAAAAAAAAGACTGACCACAACTAAGGCGAGCGCTTAAGGCACTCAGCGGCGAAAAAATATATATCGTAAACTAAACGCGATGAGAGCTGTGGCCCTAGCTTATATTATTAGCATATATTAGCTAATATGACGTATCACCATATATTTTTTGCGCATTATTTTATTGTTACGCAAATATTTTTATATTAATAAAAATATAGATTTTTTACAACAATTCATAGATGCCGTTAATTTATCTTTTTATTATCATCATATATATTACTACGTGAAGCCTAAACTTTGTATCCCTTTTTAACGGAATTGGGCGAACGGATGAACGTGAAACTTGGTATAGTTAAAGTTTATATGGAGGAGAAGTGCAGAAAGCTATTTATTTTATATAAAATGCATTAGAAGTAAATTAAATTAATTAAAATATGCATTACTCACACTACTGCTTCAATTTTACACAACATATACACACATGTAAATAAAAAAGACATTATGACATCTGTCAATAAAGTACTTCAAAAAAGGTTGTCAAGGAGGCTGCTATGCTCGACTGTATGTATTATTTTACTCTTACGTTCCAATTACCCTTTTTCATTCTACATTCAACAATGATGTTATAACATACAACTATTATTATAATAACTGAGTAACCATTATAAAAATCTTTGATTATAGAAGTAAGTTGACTCTAATAAACTCTAATAAAGTTCAAACTTTAAAAAATCAATGAGCTATGGTCGAATGTCGACCACTGGACGCCCACTAGTTTGTTTAATTATAGCATTACAAGGAAGAACATGGAAAATATAAAGTTATTTCTAGGTTTGTCAAACATACTTCTAGGTTGTTATTGTAGGCTTATTTGTTATTATAATTTGCATGAATTTGGATGATAATATTAACACTACACGCGCCAAGCTATTTTTGTTTGGTTTATTTTGGATTTAACTTTTACGCATTCGGCCACGATACGTTTTTTAATAGTATTAAGTGTAAAACAAATTAAAGCAATGGGGTCATTTGTGTCAATTGTGCAGTCCTTACTCTTGTTTTTATAATTGATTATTAGATTTAAAAAGATTTAACTTATATTTAACATAAAATTATTATATACGATAAACGTGACTATTCTCAATGAGTTTTCAAATCATTGGGTTACGGATTGGGTGGAAATTAAAACTTTCTATCAACAATTAGGCTGTTATTATTAAGTTTTCTGGGAAATATTGTTTAGCGTTTACTTTATTATACTTTCGTTTGATTGTGTTACGAAAATGTATTTCTTTAATGTTGTCATACTTTATCTTTTGACTGTATTCTATTGTTGTTTGATTGAGGGTAAACATTTAGCAATCTATGATCTATCATGGTGGTAGAGCCACGCTGAAACTATTACTGGTTTCAGCATGAATGGGTCGGCTCGCCCGGGGTAGTACCACCCTCTCATAGAAAACCGACGTGAAGTAACAGTGCTTGCATTGTTGCGTTTCGTTCGGTTAGCGAGAGAGCCGAAGGCCCACCTCCCCTCCCCTTTCCTCTCTCCTCTCCCTCTCCCTCCTCTAACCCTTCCCCCCAAAGGGTGGCAACGCACTTGCGACTCCTCTGTGTTGTTATTGTCCATGGACGGTGGTGATCACTTAAAATCAGGTGACACACCTGCTCGTTTACCACCTACGACATAAAAAAAAATAAAAAAATGAACGAGTATTTGTAAGATGAAATTAGGTGACAGTAAAACGGTACGGTGATACTCGTTATCGAATGAGACCACTAGAACAACCTACTTGCCTTTAAACTCGATAGCAAACGATTTGTTTATCAGGTTAAATTAATAGTGTGTCGAGCCGCGTGTCGATTAAATAAAAATAATCATGTGCCTGGGACACTACTGATCGTTGATTTAAGTACCACGCCATATCCCGAAATGCAAAATTATAGATCCACGGTGTGAGTAACATTATTATAATATGCCACGTTCCGTCTCTGAGAACAAAATCGTACACAAAGGGCGAGGCCTCGTTAAATCGTCGATGTTCAGTTTCACTAGATCAGTGTGTATATACTTGAAATTTCATGCGGATTTAGTCGCGGGCACGACTAGTGTGATGTATTGGAAAGCGATATCTATAGTATTGAATAAATTAACTGTCAATTGTACTTAAAATTTCTGCTTTAATAATCTTATATTAATTAGAGTGCGATGGCGGTTACATTTAATTGTTGTAATTTATATTTCATATGTTTCTAGTTATTTTGTATGGATTTCTTCAGTATCAAGTAATATAACAGCAATTGTCCACCTGTGGTCACTATCCCTTATATATAATCAACTTTAAAAGGAACACAAAGCCTTAGCCCGAATTGAAGGATTCGAAATACATGTATGTTCATGCTGCACATGTGAAACTACGCTTATATGTTTCACTAAAGCATACATGTATGCTTAGATTAGCTCGTAGAGATAGTATTGTTCGATTCGCGATTGTAATTTTCAATAGTCCAAGCCGAGGTCCGGCCACTGGCTAAGTGCCTTAAGCGCTCGCCTTAGTAGTCCGGTGATGCTGTTAAGACCTTGCTAGGTTAATAGCGTAGTCAGTTCGAAAAAAAATACATGTTAACCACTGAGCCGTAGTAGTTTCAATGTAGAGGTATTCAGTTTCTGTACTGAATATGACTGCGTTAGGTTTATAAACCAACAAAACAGCCACTGTAATAAATACTACCTACTACTCTACTACTCCTACCTCTGTCTCTACGTCATCATAGTTGCTATTTTCGGGTTGATTGAAATAATTCAACAAAAATTTTATTACATAAAAATACAAGAATTACTTACTAAAGACGCGTGCTCTGATTATTTATTTAATGGACCTATCACTTAAAGTTTTATAAAGACGGCTCTCGAGAAATATCAAAACACGTTCATTGGGGAGTGCTCTGTAAATTAACTCCCCTATCTTGTACATCAAGATATTCATTTTTATTTTTTCTCAGTATAAATTATATTTAAAGTGTATCTGTAGCGTTATATAGTAGACATTATTATCCTTACTAATATTGTAAATTTGAATGTGAGTTTGTTTTGTTACGCTTTCATTACCGTCACCGATGACCATGAAATTTTGCTCTCATGTAGTCAAAGAACATTACATATCTCACGTATACGTATACTTACGTTACATATCCATCCAGAAAAAAAAGTATAGTATAAGTCAAACCAACGCGAGCGAAGCCGCGAGCAAAACCTAGTAATAATAATAATATTGAAATTGAAATAAAGTACTTATGACATATTATAGTGGACGTTACTTTGCACTTCCATATCTTGGTATAATGTTGTATTTTTAACACTGCTGATTGAACCATATGTTCTGGCCCGCGACCCGATGAAGTTTCGTCAACTTGATGTAAAGTCGAGCCTGAACGGCTATGCTTGCCGTTCTAAGCTATTACCTATTTTTACTATGGTACTCTAGGGACACAATGTAGGCATGTAAGGCAGAGTGCATGGTAAGCAAATAATTATATGAGAGCGCGACGTATAAACACCGAGCCAGTTACTGTCACAGAGTATGTTATATAAATAGAGGTCGCACTCGTTCTTTCCAATCAGCGCCTCTATAATACTATTTTCGAACTAATATCTGTTGGTTATAAATGTACATTTATAGCTATCTATGTATGTATGCATACAGCGGTACTGCGTAACTCGTATACCAATTTTTGATCATTTTTATTTGTAATGAATATATTCATCGTAAGGCAAATCTAAATTCATGTATATGCAGGAGTTAATGTTTATATAAACTTAAGGGAGCACACTCTCGTAACAGATACGTAAACTAAGTGAATGAAAATAAATATTTGAAAGTTGTCAGTTTGGAATGTCAAAATTAATTGTCATCCACCATCTTTTGTTATCAAACTTGTCAAAAAAATTATATAACAGTGCCAACTAGAGAGTGGATTGATAGCCAAAAATAGACGAGCCCTTTTCCATACAAATCTGATTCTGAGAAGTGAAAATAGCGTGGTTACTGTGCGCTGGTCCGCACGAAAGGTCGTAGAACGGGGAACGTTGACATTAAAATAAGGCAAACTAAGAATTGCTCTTTTTAATACAATAACCCAATGTTGAGGACCTTCATAACTCAGCAGGAGCAGTTACTCAATTTGGGTACACTAATACACTACACACCAAACACCTCTACCCCAAAGTACTAAAACTCAGTCATGCTTATTACGTAGGTATGCAATATATATTATATCACATACAGTCCGAATTGAAAACTTGCTGAATTATAATTACAGTAATGTAATCGAAGAACCTGGTTAAACAGTTCTGAAATATCGTCAAAATAAAAATATTAAAAATGTCATACACGTATTTAGGCTCTTAAAAGCTATTAACACTTCCCCGTGCATTAGATTTATAAATTTAAAAAAGAACAATGTCAAGTATGCAGTTATTTAGGTTACAACAAGCCAAATTTCTTCCGTGTTTATCTTTGAGAAATTCTTTATTATGAATCTTGAAAATAGATTGCGTCTAGCGAAGTGGTCGGTCACGCGCATATTTCTTTCGTTATAAATAGATTTATCATTTGGCAGATGTCCTGCAGATACCCGCGCGAAAATGTCGCGTGCTCTTGCGAAGCCGTCACAGTGATTGCCGCGCCGCTTTGACATTATTTATATTTTTATTCATTGACTTTATGATTGATCCGCTCGATTTATGTAAGGCTTTTACTAAATATTTTTGTTTATTTAAGTAATGGGTTAAGGTTAAATAAGTTCCTGGAAACTCGCATCAAGGAAGAAGACTGAGATATCTGCACTGTGTGTTAATTTAAAATGACTGCAAATTATTATGTTAAAAAGGAAATTTCTTTACAAAAAACTCTACGATATAAGGCGTATTACGTCTTAAGTTTATTTGTACATGCGTGTTTAGTATCTGTTTTGTATTTACCCGAGGAATTTCCATTGAAAGTGGAGCCTATAAAATTTCTACCCGGTGAGGGAAAATTTGCATCTTAGGCTTGTTATCCATAGTGGGTTTGAATATTCGTTAATAGTTAGCTAAATTCTATATACTTAGTTAAATTACGTTATATTTATTTAGAAAGAGCTATTATACGTAATATGACGATGAGTGCTTAATTGATAGCGTGTTCGAACACCGTGTTGATGACCATTGGTTCGAATCCGAGAAACTTTTTTAATTTTATTTATTTATAACACGTTAAAATGACTGCACTGTGCCTGATGGTAAGCACAGTTCAATCCAAAAACAATGGCGACCACCGAGTGACACAGTATCCATCGCCGGTCGCCGTTATCATGCCGGCCTGCGAAAGGCTGGATTTTTCACAGGCTGATCCCGAAACGCTACCCGCAGAAGCGAATCAATATGACGGGCTTTTTCGCCATATACATAGTGGTTGCGACCCAGTCAGACTGTATAACCCTACCACCCCGCTTTCGCCATTGCCTCGTTCGTTATTCAGCAGGGTGCACCACGTGCAGGTGAGGTTGGCTTGGATGTCTCATGTCTCAGATCTCGTGATGAAACCAAAAACAGCTTGATGGTAGTGAATTTTCTAAGCCCTCCCGGATATCTACCACCCACTCTCAAGATGACAATCTGTCGCCAAGCACCTGTTCGTGTGTTCCGGCAGCTGCACTTCAGAGTCAGTCCTCTCAAGGTTTAGCGTGTTTACTATCTTAGACCATATGGTAATTCAACATCATATGAAATTGTGGTCAACCTAATTGTCAAAGTAATATATAATTACTTAAATATCTTAATATTTACATAATTATAAAGAAGAAAGAAAGAAATACTTTATTGTTGGAACAACCATACAATTAAATTAAATTACACAAACTTTTTAGACAGAAAAATAAAATACATTTTAAAAATGAAAAATAGATGTCCAACAGTTGGCGAACCCATTCAGCAAAAATTTGCAATACTGTAAGTAGTACTGCAACGCTGATTTTCGATGGGAGCCTATATATGACGATATACGGACGTTAATGTTAATACCAAATTTGAAATGAACAAACAAATAACACAGACACACGTAACACGTCACGGATGGTCATACTAAAGAGATATAACTACTGTAACCACAAATTTAGGATTAAACAAAACAAATATAAATTTAGTAGAAAAAAAAATATACACCAATAATCAGAGCTTACAATAGAACTACGTGAATACATTATACATCACTTTAAATTACTGAGTTTGAAATTGCAATAGATAATGTTTATATGAGAGTTTAAAGCTAAGTTTACTCTTTTTGGATCGACATGGCGGTGGGATGTTGTTTATGTTAGTATTTTTTTTATATGTATGAGGTGACATGTCGTCACTCCTCGTCAGGATACCTCTACCGGTGGTAGGCAGAGACATTTTTGTGACTAGTTATCATTTTTTCTCCTATTTATTTTTAATTTTTGTTATTTAGATGTACTGTTGTTATTCATGTTATTTTGGTTTCCAGTACTTACCGTCCTCTTTTCCTTATGACGCTATAGGCTTCTAATTTTTCATAGGAGTCCTCAGCAATTATATTTATTCCTCTCTCTTATAAAACTGCTCTTTTTCTAAATACTGTCGCTATTTGAAAGTTGTGCCATTGTACGATATTATCCTAGAATTTTTTGCGTTTATGCAGAAGATTCTATTTTTATGTGTTGAAGCTAATTATTTTACCAATTTCCTAGACATTTATGTTTTGTTAATTTTTTTTCATAATCATAATTAGTATTATAACGAGTAACATGTTCAACTTCTCGTTTCTCTTAAAAACTTGGTTAAGTATTTGATTATTGCATTGAAATTTTATGGACTACGGTGGCTATTTTTTATGTTTGATATTAATTTAAAATGCTCATTGGGTATAACACTGTCAAGTTTATTATATTTTACTTAATATTATTCTAGTAATCCTGATTAAAATGGGAATGTACTGGTTACGCTGCAAGTTTAAATGTGACTACGATACCCGTACCTGCGTGCAACACGCGCAACGTATTTTTACACGTAACTCACGCAAGCGGTTATAAAAATAATACATTTTTTAATTTTTTGGATTACATTATAAACCTTTAACCACAATCTCGCTTCATATTAAACGACGACATGGCCGAACACGCTAAATCTAGACTGAGAAATCAGTTTTTAATACAAGTACCAAAAAACTCTTTTTAAGTGTTTGTCAAAAAAAAATTCAACTTAAGGTTTACAGTTGTACTAGTTCGTGTTAGAAAATGCTCAACTCCACTGCACATCGTTTCATCACGATGCATATCGATTCATCCTTCATTGAAAAACATAACCTTTTTGCAAAATTCGAACCCACGTTTTTCAAAGCGGTATCCGTACTCTCTTATTCTTTGTAAGCATCATTTAACTTTTTTCCCTTTACAAATTTCCCAGGCTTAATAATATACTTCGGTGCGATAAAATCGCACACATAAACATTTTTTGAAAAATAATGTCTTATTTGTTCGGTTTAAAAAAATGACATATATATTTCTTTTTAATGTGATGAAATACCTATTCAATGATACCTATATAAGCGGTGAGAAGTTTACCTTATTCCCGGAAAAAAAGAAAAACAACAAATTCATTTTTGCTCAAGTAAACAGTTCGGAGATTATTCTAACGAGTTCGGAAATTCATTAAAAGAAACAGAAAAAATGTCTGAAAAAACTTTTATTAATACGAAGTATTGCCCCCTATTGGTCGAATAACAGCTTGACATCGGTTTTCCATTGATTCTACCAATAGTCCAGTCAAAATAAACAAAAATTAGTCATAGCTTAGCCAAAATTCACATAGAGCTGAAAATTGGCAGAGATGTTATATACATCATTATAAATATAATTCAAAAAATCCCCTTCGATCCTACTTCTGCAAAAAAATGTATTCAAGGTCAAACGTAATAAAATTAAGCTTTTTTCCATTTTTCTCGAAAACGGTAAGTTTTACCGTGAAAATAGGTCATAGGTCAAAAGTTGTAGATCATACAATTCTCTACAAAAATGGTCTCATCAATTTTCCTCTGACGACTCACCATTCGTGAGATATCGCGGTTTTAACAATTAGAAAATTCATATTAATTAATACCTATTCTAATATCAATTATATATTTATTTAATTTAATTATATTTATAATTATATATAATATAAATTCTTATATCAATTAGGTAGGTTTCAATTGTTTTAGAACGAAAATCGAGTGCAGAGTGCCCTCCAGAAATATTGCTACTGTCTAAACAATCACCTGGTATATTTTTACCTAAACAAGTTAATAAGGAAATAATATGTTAAGCACAAATTGACATGAAATATTTATATCGAACCTTTATGAATAAAAAAATTCAGACCGACTGAATTCAGCGTTTGAAGATATGACTAAATCTATTCTCAAAGAAGCATTGTTATAGAGTGAGTTTGCAAGAGTCTGGAATATAATGTGTCAGTAGAATAATGGGTACATCGTAAAGTTCATAACATTTTACACTCTATGCCAATGTACAAAGTTTAACAATTAGCTACTCAAAGCAACTTTGTTCATTATTATAATAGTTATATGTTTGAGGTATACATACTACAAATATGCACTATCCTTGTTAATATGTGAATATAAAATAGTAGTTACATTTTAAATATATATAGGAAATACGTGTAGAAAAAATGTCATGCATTTGAAAAACATACGCGGTTTTTCCGAAACATTTTACTATAGTTTCGAACTTTTATCAGTATATTTTGATTGAATTTATAAATATATGTTTACAGGCGTTTCTTGAATAAAAATAGATAGTACTCGATAATATAACTTGAAACATGTTCGTAATCAATACTGACAAATTTTTCTCAATTCAAATATTGGTGAAGTGTAAACTTTTTAAAGGCGCGTCGAACGGGAATTTTTTGGCAGGAGATAAACTTATAATTTCGCGTGATGACATAATAGTAAGTGTGACCTAGCATATTGCACTTGCGCGGCTTTCACCAGACTAGCGACACTCGGTATAGCGGCCATGTAATATCGATATTTTGCATCATAGGTTTGATTGACTAATAAACTTTATTAGAATGTATATTATTATTGCTCCTTGTGCCAATAGATGTGAAAATCAGAATAATGTTAATAATTTCGAAATAGAAATTATGAAATTTAAATAATTTACACTATAATTAATTCAAAATTTCATAAAAGAAATTTATTAATGAAACTTGCACAGAACGCATTACTATATTACAAGACTAAGTAATTAATTAACACACGATAAACTTATTCGGTGTTATTACAAAAAAGTTAAATACGTATTGAACCCTGGCTTTAAAAAAGGTCTCATATTAAATGAACCGCGGTCGCTGAATGTTCGCCATTTTGCTCTTTTGTCTCGCTTTGGTTACGTTAGGTTAGACTTGCGAAAAAGGATACCGCGAACTTGCCTCGGGCGAGCGCGGTGCATTTATTAGGAAACTTTTTTAAACCAAGTATTTAATACGTATTTAACTTTTTTTGTAATAACACGGATTAAGTATATTAAATAAAATGTAGTCATCTCTCTTACCGCCTAACGAGAATATTATAGGAAAGTATGAACCACACATTGCGTAAAGCTGCTTCCATATTTAACTGTTATAGGGCGACTAGCTTTCAAGCGTACTTTCTGCCCATACCCGTTGTAAGAATACAAGTTTGCAGTTTAAATAAAGCAATTTTTATTTTTGCCTTCCAGTGAATCTTAAATTTATTATATGACTCGACCCGACGTTAATAATAACGTTCCGACTATGGTAAATTGCAATACAAACGTGTTGGTGAAATCACTTAAAAAGAAACAACATAACATCATCTTCTTCTATATCTATAATTATAATAAGAAAGTAAATGTAAAGTGTCTGTACTTTTTAGATTTTTGTGAAAAAAAATTGTTGCAAGTCTAAGTTCAATTTACATAGTTACATTTCAAACATTTTTAGAAATATCCTCCTGTCTGTCTACGCCACAGCTAAAGTATTGCGTTCATAATAAAACATCACCAACAAAACCATAAAGCACATTATCGAGTAACATTTAGTCCCCGTTTCATTAAAATCGGCTCGCTCTATCAAAAGTTATAGTAATTTTTATGACGACGCGAATTAAGTACGAGAGAAAAGTAGATAAGTTAATGGACTAAATACATTGGATTTTATTCGTAGACGAAGTCGCAGGTACAGTTAGTCTATTGATAATAAAAGTAATTTTTTTTTTCGAACTGACTACTCTATTGACCTGAGCGTAGACGTTTACGTTTTAGTCCGGTAAAGCTGTTAAGACCTTGCTAGGTCAATAGCGTAGTCAATTCGAGAAAAAAAAAGTTTGACCGGACTACTTAAGGCTTAAGGCACTCAACTGAGATAAGTAGTATTACAATTTGTCACATACATACCTAACTGAATACCTATTTAAAACATAAAATTGAGCTCTATATTTTTATCTGGACCTATGTTATTGTTCTTAATTTTATTTATGAGAATTTAAAGTGATAAATTATTGTGTATTTAAGCCCCCTTTTTATTTCGAAAGCCAACGATTCGATTGGTATCGTTATTTATAATTGGATAAGGGCGTCGAGCCAATTGCCAAGTATTAAAAAATCTTGACTAATTTATTTAAATAACAAGATATGTTTGAGTAAAAATTGATACGTATTTGTGATTTAAATAGTTATATCTATCGTGACACTATTTTTTCACTGAAATAGTAAGTTTTCTTTAATTGAAGGTTAAGATATATTAACAGAGCGTCTCTTCTAATAGGAGCAGATAGCTTAGAGGATAGACGTTTTCTCAATAAAAGATTTTCATGAACCACCTTTCGACGGGACATGGAGCTGGAAGAAAAGATGGATCACCACTTTTTAATATACATGAAAACAATGAAAACTATTTTCTTTAGATCCATTAAACTATTAATTATGCTTTTTTATATCATAGGAGGCAAACGAACTGATGGGTCAGCTGATGGTAAGTGATCACCGCCGTCCATAGACATTATTATAGACTAGCAACACCAGGGGAGTTGCAAGTGCGTTGCCAGCCTGTGTTTGGGGAGGAGCGAAGGGAGGGGGAGAAGAAGAGGGAGGGGAGGTAGGTATTCGACGCTCTCACTGACCGAACGAAACGCAACAATGCAAGCACTGTTCCTTCACGTCGGTGTTTCTTTGGGTCGGGTGGTAGTACCCAGGGCGAGGCGACCCATTCATGCTGAAACCAGTAATAGCTTCATCGTGGCTCTACCACCTATAAATTGCTTTCGCAATGGCTCCAAAATACTTTTTACTTTTCCTGTGATCAGTAGCTTCTATTGGATTCATAAAAGTCACATCAAATTTAAATTATTTGTATTTACTCTTATTCACAATTACTTATACGTTTCTAGTGCCAAAATCAGCAACCAACATGTCATTATGTTCTTGTTATTTTCTCCCAGACTAGCTATTGTTTGCATCTTTTTTTTTTCTAAATACTATTTGCTAATGCAATGCCGTAATGTAACTCTAGACCAGGAATATCGTTTTTCATTGCAGTCACCATACTTCTTATCCTCTTATCTATCTTATCCTATCCAATATACTGCTAATAAATGCTGTAAAATTATTTTTTCTTGTATGTAATATAGTATCCAAAGTAGCATATAGTTTTTGTCGATTCCTAAGCACATTTTAACATCCATAATACACTATCATCATCATCATCTTCCTTACCCTTATCCCACCTAAGTAGAGTCGGCACAACATGTTTTCCTTTTCCACGCTCGCCTATCAGATGTCATCTCAGTCAACACACCTTTTACACACATATAATTGTTCACACAATCCATTCATCCTTTTTTCGGTCTTCCTCTACTCTTTTATCCATCGACCGTCATACTCAAACCTTTTCTAGTTACATGGTCTTCATCTCTCCTCATAACATGCCCATACCATGCTAACCTATTACTCCTTAACTTATCTGTTACTGGTGCTATTTTCAAACTTCCTCTGATATATTCATTCCTAATCTTATCCATTCTAGTTACACCACACATCCACCTTAACATTCGCATCTCTGCCACATGTAGTTTTCTCTCATCCGTCTCTCTAGTCGCCCAGCACTCAGATGCGCACAACATTACTGGTAATACACTATCATATAATCAAAATAAAATATATCATACAGTTGCATTAGTTATTCATAATCAATAGATTAAGGGATCGTTTTAGCAGAAATCTCATTCAGTAATAATAGATAATAATTTACGATCTAACTTATATTAGGGTGATCTTGATCATTTAGTTCTAATTTTTTTTTTTCGAACTGACTATGCTATAAACCTAACTAGGTCTTAACAGCTTCACCGAACTACTAAGGTGAGTGCTTAAGGCACTCAGCCGATTTTATTTGACAACTAGCTCACCCTGCGCGGCACACCTCGTCTTGGGCTGTTGCCTGACTGATGCAATTCGTGACCTATCTGAGCTAAGCTAAGCTATATATTCATATTTATATGAGTTATTGAAATATATATATGTACTAAGCATACATACCTCAACTACTCTTATATGTATTTTGTGTCGGATATTTTTATCTAGTTCTAAAGGTTAATATAATATGTACTTAATAAGAAATTAATGACAGATAAGTATTGCGAAATATTCCTTATTGGTCCATATTGACATCGATAAAATCCTCTTATTTGTTAAATATTATTCTCAGGTTAAATATACAATATTTAGATGGTAGAGCCACATTGAAGCTATTACTGGTTTCAGCAAGAATGGCTCGGCTCTCCCGAGGTAGTACTACCCACTCATAGAAAACCGACGTGAAGTAACAGTGCTTGCATTGTTGCGTTTTGTTCGCTCAGTGAGAGCGCTGGATGCCCTCTACCCTTTCCACCAAACACAGACTGGCAACGCACTTGTGACTGCCCTGGTGTTGTTAATGTCTATGGACGGCGGTGATCACTTAACATCAAGTGACCTGCCTGTTCGTTTGCCGTCTATGACATAAAAAATACAAATATCATCAACATACTACCTATAATACTCGAATAAAAATAAATAAATCTTCTGTCATCTATTTTCGACGGAAGTATTGATTTTATTCGTGCCGTCTACTCTGTGTATTCCAATGCAGCGTCTATCATTTCGATATAAATAGTTAATCTCTAATTTTAGATCTATACGATTCGGAATACAGGAAACTAGTTCAAATCTAAAGACAGATCCATTATGGCCTTACTTTGAATTTATCGAACGACTATAACAGTGAATGTAATTAATGAAACGTAATTCTTATTTCCTCTTCAATTAAAACTAGCAAAACATAATTCCTGAGATCAAATTTAATATGCCATTTTCAAAATTACTGATAGAGATAAGGTTATCAAATAAACAGTATTCATTCATTAGAATTTGTTTCTAAATGTAAGAAGTATTTCCTATAGACTTTTCCTTTTCTATTCAACCGTTGGTTTCATTGAATATTTATATATAGTATATGTATCTTTTAGTACGTGTATAAATGGAAATGTAGAAAACTAAATTGAAGGTTTAAATAAAAATATTAAAACGCTGCAAGTTTTTATGAAACAATTAGCAGAATATACTGCCTTCGGCATTTTTAACTTCCACCGAAACGCTCTTGGAAAACAAAATGCAATTTCCGAGTGGATCTTTAATTTATTCTCCGTTACGTTGTGCGAGCTAGCCACTTTTTAAAAAAGTTTATACGAGAATAAATTTTCAGTGTTAAATGCATTGCCTTCATTAAATAAGGAAGTACCGAGAGTTATAAAATTATAAGTGCGTGTTAGAGTGGAGTTATTTTTTTAAATTTTTTCTGTCATGGTTGTTTTTATAATGATTAAATGTTTATGAGCTATTTAATACTAGCTTCTGCATGCGACTTCGTCTGCGTTAAATGGTTACTTTGTGCTAACGCTAACTCGTGACTTCATTTACGTAGAAGGTGAAAATGAAGAAAGTGAAGAAGCACTTTTGCAGGTCGGCATGATAGCGATGGCTGCCATTGCTATTTAACACTGACAGTCGCCGTTATTTATAGACTGTACTGTACTTTCCATCAGGTACAGTGCAGTAATTTTGCTTAATCGTTTAAAAAAAAAATTAAGTCATACGTACGTTAACCTCGATTTTCAAACATTCTTCATTGGCGCTCCACTCCCGTTAATCTAGCGTGATAATATATAGCCCATATATGTACATATAGCCTTCCTCGGTAAATGAGCTATTTAACATTGAAAGAATTTTTAAAACCGAACAATTTGTTCCCGAGATTAGCGCGTTCAAGCAAATAAACTCTTCAGCGTTATAATATTAGTATAGATAATACATGCTTGAAATAATGTTGTGTTATATTTAGTTACAATAGGTATTATTTATAAATGGGAAATAAAATCTGCACACAAACCTTTTTTCTTACATTATATCATACACATATATCCTTGAATTTAATAATTTTAGCATAGTGCGTTTTGTTGCTCAAGTGAAATCTAAATTTTATAACAATTGTATTACAAACTAACATACCTATACATCATTATTTTACTAATATTTCTCCTTATCATAAATGATTTTCTTTTTTATTAATCTGTTTATTAATAACAAAGTAACATCTTTTTTCGATCATGCGTAAGAGAGCGGCATCCGTCCTAGGTAGATTTCGCAATAGTCCCAATGGGATAATGAAAATACTATATGATAGTCCTTTTCCGAAGCACTGGATATCGGTGGTTGTGTGATATGATACAATGCGGCAATTTTATTTTACTACTTCGATTAAGTTGTAATACAATTACATTTAATAACATATTTTAATTAGCAGGTATTAATTTTTTATATATTGTTTATATTTATCTAATGAACCTTCGTTGATAATGAATGAAGAAATGAATAATAATCATTAAAATGCGTCAATTATAATGTACAATAGATACATTCTTATTAAGGAATGATTCATAAGTCTTTCTCTTTAATAAGGAAATTATTAAGTCATCTAAAAAAACGAGTTTTTTTTAAATATCACATAAGGCAAACGAACAGGTGGGTCACTTGATGTTAAGTAATCACAGCCATCCATAGACACTAACAACACCAGCGTAGCCGCAAGTGCGTTGCCAGCCTGTGTTTGGGGGAGGTGGAAAGAAACGGGAAAGATGGGAGCCGAGGGGGAAGGGAATGGGAGGGGTGCCTCCGGCGCTCTCACTGACCAAACGAAATACAACAATGGAAGTACTATTGCTTCATGTCGGTGTTTCTGTGAGAGGGTGGTACTACCTCGGGCGAGCCGACCCATTCATGCTGAACGTAGTAATAGTATATATCACCTATATATATCACCTACCACCTAACCTCAATTAGATACTTCAATTAAAGTTTTTTACGTGTCTAATTTTGACGTGATAACTCCTTATAAATCGATGAACGCCGTCTACACGCACGAAAAAGCATGACTCATTATCACGTTCCGCCTGAGCCGAGTGGGCAAGCGAGAGCACGGAACAAGCGATTGAGAGGCGCGATTGGCCTAAGCAGTCTCTCTTCCACTCCATCGGCCGATGCGTCTTTTCTTATGACGTTATTACGTAAAATTATCGTCCGTAATACAACCAATTTTTTTATAACATAATGATTGTAACCGCTTACGTTATATATGTTTACGTCAAACATATATATTATATAGATATTTAAAATATAACTCAATACACGGAAATCGATTAAACGATATATCTTACTTTTAAAGCGGTCCATCCATTAATTCAACACTTTTAAATTTTCCATAATATCTTCTTAAGGCAAAAGAATTAAATGTAAATGTTTCTTAGAAATACTTAACCTTGCCGAGGGTCAGGAAAAGGGATATAATATCAATACGCCAACTTTGAAATACCGTAAAATTTGGGACGCTTGTGTCTTTTTTACATTTTTCCTCGTGGTATATTTTCATTTACATTTACGATACGAATAGAAAAGGTACGATATGAAATTACGTTTTTGTGACAGTAAGTTAACGGTAAGAACGATCCTCGTGCATTGTGGTTTCTTACTTGCAATGACAAACTGAGTTGCAGCTCTTTTGTACTCTAATTTTTATATATATGTGTTTGTAATAATGAACTTACTGATCTTACAATAAGGGCCTATGCCCACGACAGTTTAATAATATGAAAACGCATGTCTAGCGCAACTAAGGCGGTAACCTGTATACCTTTGCATATGTTTATAATATCGAACATCACATTTTTAAATCCAGAAATATTTATGACATCCTGTAAGAACCTGTTTGTATAAAGCTTCACCAAAAATATAGTTGCGCTAAAACACATAGTTTATAGACGATCCTGATGCATTTGACCTGCACCTACATCGATATACCTAAACTGATTCAATCTGGTAATTAATATTCCATTAAAAACATACATTTAAAATTAGAGCCAAGTTCAATATTATGATATATGCCTTGGTTGTTGATTTCAACGACAAAATAAGTGAGGTCTATAGGGATGCCGAATTCAATAGTCAGTCCTGAAATTATATAATAACATGAAATATTTTATAACAACTTAAAATATCTGATATAAAATATCAAGATCAAGTTCGAACATACTAAGTTTGCTCAATACATTACCAAAATTTCACATGTTTATGTTAAATAGTTGTTGAGTTATGAGGCGTTCAAAAGTGGCTCCAAATGGTTCGTGTAATATTACACACGGTACCGTGCGCTCGCCACTCTGTTAGCTTGAACTTGGCTTGACACGTTACCGTGTGTCTAGATTATGTACTGACGACGGACAGTGGATGCGGGCTTATAAAGAAAGTGTCTTGCTTCGTTAGCTTGTTTAAAAACGTCATATGCATAAGGCCTAAAATCAACCATAGCTGAATCTAATTATTATCTAACTTTATATTATTTAAGTAATTTAAATTTTTAGTAATTGATTTCTTGAGTAATAATAAAGTAATATCTAATATCGTACTTATATTTTTATAAAAAAATACAGACGAATTTAATTTAACCAAGAGCTCCAATTTTTAGGTGAGGATTAGTTAATTGTTTTATACAAGTTAAGAACGGAAAAAAGCTTTCTCTTCAATATGTAAAAAATATATACCCATCATATTTATAATAAGTAAACAAGGCATTGTGGAATTATTTATAATTATATTTTGACTATAACAATATGTCACAGTTAAAGATAGAAAAACAACTCGCATTAGGCGGAGGAAAGTAGATAATGTTTTCAGTTGATACTTCACAAGGGTACAGCTGGTTTCTGTTATGTCATGGACCTTCGTTTACATTAGGATATGTTGTGGTTATACTAAAATATTACATTAATAAATTATGTTACTGGATATATACAAATAAATTCGTTTTAGCCTTCACGTTTACTTTTGCGTGAGTTTTGTCATTTGCAATAAATCTATGGCTTAGCTAGCTACCACCCTCACGTTGAAAATATGTTACCAAGCGCCTATATGTAGATATGTTTCGCCAACTGCTCTTGAGAGTCAGTTCTCCTGTAGGTTTAGGAGCATACATCATTTTACATCAGGTGACATTTGTGGCCAAACACTAAAACCTATACTAAACTCTATAACAAAGTTAACGTTAAAGAAAGAACGCCAAGTATTAATCCATTGTATTAAAAATAACCTGCCTTTAAACAAGCATTGAATAGATAAAGACATCAACCCCATTCGAATTTCAGTGAACGCTTTTAATATATTGATGGATTAATATTTCAAGAGAATTGCATAAAATGGCATACATCGCTTTGAAGTACTATTTCGGATACATGACAGACAGCTGGGTAGGAGTCAAAAATATGCAACAATGACACGTATTGATTGGCTTCAAATTTTGCAAAAATTGTGACAAAAACACTTTTACAAGTTGAAACAATCGTGTAAAAGGTACTGCTTATTAGTTCCTGAAGAACACTGGGTTGTCAAGATTGAAAAAGAAAGGTAAACATGTTGCTATACCACCGCCTGAATTGATTACTCATTACGTTATCTACCATGAAATTGATAACGACATAAAAGTGGGTTTCTGAAACACGTTAATATTTAACCTAGTTTTACTTCTAGTAGGTACGATTGTGAAAACATAAAAAAATACCGATTTTTTTGGAAATACGTTTACGAATTGATTAGATCTTCTATACATATAATAATAATGTAATTTTAACGTGTCTGTACTTTTTCGATTTTTAAGGAAAAATGGTTGCAGATGTCTAGGAATAAGTTAATACATTTCTATCATTTTTGAAAATGTCTGTCTGTCTGTTTGTATGAACACATATCTTCGGGAGTAATTTAGTCTTTGTTTTATTAAAATCGGTTCACTCTAGCAAAAGTTATTGTAATTTGAATGACGGCTTATGTGTCTCAGTCCGGTGAAGCTGTGAAGACCCTGCAGGGTCAATAGCGTAGTCAGTTCGAGAAAAAAAAAACTTATGCGTTTCGTTGAACGCGCTAATCTCGGGAACTATTGATCCGATTTGAAAAATTCTTTCAGTGTTAGATAAACCATTTATAGAGGTAGGCTGTACGATGTCATCACGCTAAGACCCATAAGAGCGGAGCACTAATTATTTATTTATTTAATAGGTTTACAATAATTGTTACATCGGCTTATTCTAAACACAAAATTGATGAATGAGGAATGTTTCAAAATTTTTTTTCCTTTTAAGAGCTTCCGTTGCCTGTTAGTTAGCCCAAAGTAACTATTCCAGGCGGGCAGAAGTTAGTTTAGAATAAAATTTCATAAGCCATGTTAATATACAATTTCCTATTCCTTTTAAAGATAAAATTAAACTTGAAAAAAGTCTTCGCTATATCAAACCGGAGACAAATATTTCAAAATAAGCAACAGGTAACGGCCAAGCCGAGGTGTGCCGTGCACCCTTGAGCTAATTACCAGAATAAAATCGGCTGAGTGCCTTAAGCGCTCGCCTTAGTAGTCCGGTGAAGCTGTAGAGGCCCCCAAAAAGGCCAATAGCGTAGTCAGTTCGAGAAAAAAAAAAAAAAAATTTTCAAAATAAAATTTTGTACATTTCGACCACTTTTTTATTACCAGTTTTTGTTCGTAGTTCTCCTCGGGTTAATATAGATTTGATATATCCCTCGGGAATAGCATTTTTATTGCTGATTAAAGGTACAAGATAGGCAACGGGTATGCGAAATTTCAAGATGCTAATCATCTTCAGGAATTCAAGCGTAATAGCATTACAAACAAATAAATAAACTCACGTCCACATGTTTAATATTAGTAAGCATAAAAGGTAGGTTTACATACATTTATAATATCCGAGAAATTTTAACATATCATCTACATTACTTGAGGATGTAGGTGGATTTATATACCTATATACGAGTACATACTGAGTATGATGTCTCGTGCTTGCATAGGGCAGCTGGTTTGCGAGATATCGCAGTAAAACGCTACGATATTAATATGTATACCGCTTACGCGTGTTTAAGCTCCAACAATTACTTGAGGTAGGTATTATTCCAATAAATAAAATATATTAATTATACGTTTACGTTCATACTTACTATAAGTACAATTAGGTCAAATATGAAAGAATTTCAGAACCTTATTTTCTGACTGTTAGCTTTACGAGAAATATTCAATTACTTAATGCATTCAGGGCAACCACGATAGTATAGATAAAAGGAGAAAAATACCGGAGACATAGCAAACATTTCATTAAAATGCTAATTGATTCTTTACCGCATAGATCTGACTGGACGCATTAAAAAAATGTGTTAGAAATAGCCTCAACATAAGCGATTAGTTTTTATTCGGGCTCTCATTCGTTTTAATGTAACAACGTCTAAGCAAAATTTCATGGTAATACACTCATTTGGAAGGCGTATAAGCTTCTCAAACAAACTCACATTCGCAAATCACAATTATAATATTTGTAAGAGTGTAACCATCCTATTACTTATAAATTCTATTCTCCTAAAGAAAAGGAGATACCATTGTGAATAGATATCAAACACATTACAACACATTGATGTACACCGCGGCATGCGTTTTTAGTTTATTTTAAACAAACAAGCGGACAGCCCATCTCGTGGTAGATGGTTATCATTGCCTATGGATAACCGCAACACCAGAAGCATAGCTGTTACGTTACCGGCCTTGCAAAGCGTGTTTCAATCCCTTTTGGAAGAGTCCCATACTATAATAACGACGATAATATGGACGACATTTTTCTCGTTTTTTCTTCAACATTTCCTCTTTTTTCACGCACCTTGTGTCACATCTAAAATTTGTGAAATCTTGGGCGGAAAAGTCTACTTCTACAACGCCGGAGCCATGACGTCACATTATAAATCATATAACGTGTTACTAATAACAAAAGACAAGACTGTCTTCAATATTTGTAAATATTTACTCATCATATCAAAGGTGGGATACATATTTAGAGGTTTGAGCTTCCATCGCATCAACAAATCATTAATGTTGTTCGTTAGTTGAATAATTTTTATTAAAATATGACAAGTGAGTTCTTTAAAATTAATTTATATAGTAGTTTAAAATATATAAACTGTAGATACTGTTCTTTTGATTATCAATTATTCACGAGAACTGAACCGTTGTTATGACGTAATCAGCAAACAACTTCTGACGGTCCTTTCATCTCCTAATTTAACCGTGTCACAAAGTTATTTAATTCACCCTCGGGCTGTTTTCGTGCATGGGAAGCTGGTATAATTATCTAAGTGTATGCCCAGGACTAAGTATATTTTCTTGTGGGAATACGTTAGGTTTTTATATACATATACGGTAATAATACGGTATAGAAGATTTCAAATTTGGATCACTCCTAATACGCCTGTCTGAGTTTTTGGACTATCATAACAAATCATGTGTAACGGCAAAAGAAAACAATACAAAACCCACTCGTCATTTTCGATACTTATAACCACAACTTTTGACGTAATATTTGCTAGTGTTTTTATTATTAAAAGTGATATACGTAATGGAATATTATTCTTACTACAATTTATTCAAATATCGTTTAGGGTTAGCAAAATTTAATGTTTTTACTAGCGGGCCCGCCTGATGTTGTTCTACCTTGATAATAAAAGAAAACCTTGACAAATTATATACCTAAACCTTCCTCATGAATCACTTTATCTACTGGTGTAAACCGCATGAAAATCCGTTCAGTGGTTTATGAGTTAATTGTGGACAGGCAGAAAGATGCGGCAGACTGAGTTACTATTTAACCAATCATCATTAAATTTTGGATTACATACATACATTTTTAAACCTATAGAAAAAGACATGTGGATATGTTTCATAAAAAAAAATCCTGAGGTACAAGTCAAATGTACATTAACCCCTCGGCTGATCTTTTAAGACCCAGATCTCAAAATGGCGGAACTTTGTTTATGAATAACTAGTCATTTAAAAAAATTATAATTTGATATTACATAATTTGTTGTTTTTTCAAATTTTGTAATGAATACAATTCTTGAGTGTATACATCACTTTGCTAAGGCCTACTCACTGTAAATTTTAAAATATTGAAAGTTCTATTATCGTGTTTAAGGGTTTCGTGTTAAATGATCTAATGGATAAAACAAAATTTATACACAATCAACGAGACGTCGTATTAACAGCTATAAGGAGAATTC
Source organism: Antheraea pernyi (assembly GCA_015888305.1). NCBI lineage: Eukaryota > Metazoa > Arthropoda > Insecta > Lepidoptera > Saturniidae > Antheraea > Antheraea pernyi. The sequence goes on along the minus strand of MU158727.1, from coordinate 1,490,724 downwards.
AACCAGATTTTGAACCACAGTACACTCCGCCAGTTCTCGATTATGATTGCCCTATACTAGAAAAGTTAAAGTTACACGAGGTCGAAGAAAGGAAGGGTCTTGAAAAATCACCAGCTGAGGGTCTGTTGAAATTAGAAGATATCATAAAAAAAGGGAAAGAACAATTCGTTTTTTTAAAATCGTATTAAAGAATTATAGGATTGTGAGACTATGTACAATTACAGAAACGCTCTTTAAAGACAATTGTAAGTACGACGCGCACGCCACTAAAAGTAACATGTAACGTGTACATTAGATATATAAATACAAAGAGCGTGCTAAATGAGGTTTGTCATCAGCATAATATTTGGAACCATAACCAACCATATAACTACCTCATTGCTCACTTACACTGTATAAGGAACTATTGAAACAATAACTAAAAATATTATTATACAGATTTATATTTACATTACATTTAATATACATTGCCCTTATTATAATTAAGATTTAGTGACTATACAAAAAATAATCGCTTGTCTGTTCCGCAACAAATTGTATTATGGACCTCTTTACGTAATACTCTTATTAGGGAGACCTCTATATCATTAATGTTATTAATAATTATAATGTCGAATTGTAAACAATAAGCCGATAATTATTTCTGTCATTAAAAATAAAGAATAAGTTGAAATCTTGCTAAATTTCATGCAGACAAAGTCGCGGGTAACAGCTAGCCTAAAATAGAATAACCACAATTACTTTTTATTAGGTTCGTTATCTACCATTGAAAGTAATTATTAATAACATTAATGATATAGAGGTCTTCCTAATAAGAGTATTACGTAAAGAGTTCCATAATACAATTTGTTGCGGAACAGACAAGCGTTTATTTTTTGTAGTCACTAAATCTTAATTATAATAAGGGCAATGTATATTAAATGTAATGTAAATATAAATCTTTATAATAATATTTTTAGTTATTGTTTCAATAGTTCCTTATACAGTGTAAGTGAGCACTGAGGTAGTTATATGGTTGGTTATGGTTCCAAATATTATGCTGATGACAAATCTCATTTAGTACGCTCTTTGTATTTATATATCTAATGTACACGTTACATGTTACTTTTAGTGGCGTGCGCGTCGTACTTACAATTGTCTTTAAAGAGCGTTTCTGTAATTGTACATAGTCTCACAATTCTATAATTCTTTAATACGATTTTAAAAAACGCGTGCGGAGCTGCGGGTACAGCTAGTATTAATAATATATTTCATATACAGAAGAAGAGAGTAAGAGAAGTAAGAAAACACACATCGTGCAAAGCATAGTGTCTATAAAAACCGTTGTTTCTTAAACTCTAATAACTCTATATTAAATAAAGCTATCGTGATAATTGTTTTACATAAGAATAAAGTGTATAAAAATTAAAACAAAAAAAAAGAATTATCGAAATATATGCAGTAGTTTTTGACTGATGTGTGTTCAACGGCAAACCTCTATAATTGTATTTATTTGGTAATGTATGCCTGTCAAAAATTGATTATTCATAAACCTATAGGAATGGCGTATAGTGAATACATTTTGTATTCTTCTCGGTGGAAGATGAACATCACGTCTATCAAAAGTCACGCTAGTGTGGTGGGAATAGATTAGGGTTATAAGAAAACAAAGCCGATTTTCCAATATCTTATATCGTTTTTTTATATTCAGAATGTTTTATAATAATATAATTGTTTACTATCTTATGTTCGCTATTCCGCACACATTTAGTACTTTGTGTAATTTCGTATTAAATGAACCGCGCTTGGCGACCGCTGCCGCGGTAGGCTACTGTTATCTCTTTACTCTATGATTAAACTTGTCTAATCTAACCTAAACAAACCGAGACGAAACTGTTTTGTTTTAACTTAAAAATCACCAAGTTGGTGATATAAAAAATGGTACTTATGTATTAACGGATACGGATACATGCAGTCGTACAGTGTATTTCCACCATCACCGGAGGGTCCACTCGGACCTGCCATTTAATGTTATATCCTGTGTTTTTGTTTATAATTTATTTTTCTGTTTTATTATTATTATTAACACTTTTTTTTAACCTGTAATTTTACCCACAAATGTGGATGTAACGATGAGTTTGAAATAAATTATATTATTATTATTAACGGCAACGCAGTGCGCTCGCCGACCGTTACCGTGACTGGCTCACGCTGCCTTTATCCCATAAGTCTAACTTGGGTTACACCTAACCTATCGAACCAAGACGGGAAAATTGAGAAATAAATTGGTTAGGTTACTTTTTTTTCGACTGACTTGCTCTTTTAGGTTGCTCTTAGGTTAGACTTGTGTAAAAAGATAACGCGATCCGGCCACGGTAGCGTTCGGCGATTGCGGTGTATTTCATACGAAAGTACCGAATATTCAATTCAGAGACGTTGCATTATACATACTTATAACCTATGTTATTATGTACCTACAATCTCAAAATACTATATATTGAAAATCATATAAGTAATTTTCCGTTGGGTAATACCACCCTCTCACAGAAAACCGACGTGAAGTAACAGTGATTGCATTGTTGCGTTTCGTTCGGTCAGTGAGAGCGCCAGAGGCCCACCTCCCTTCCTCTTTCCCGCAAGCATTGTAATTATAATACATTACTTAAGGTGTATTATATGTGAAGCGATGGTAGCCGAGTTTGTGGTAGAAACTATCGCGGATTATTGATACGGTTGCGTTCGTACCAAACGTTACTTATTTTACAACCAATTGAAACCATATCGCATACCATACCGATAGATACCATACCGCAAAAATGCGCATATTTTCATATACTTAAGGCGGAACGGAGTTCGCGGGCACTGCTAGTAAAATATATTTATGTACACTAAAAATGGAAAAATAAAGTAAATTTTCAAAAAAAAGTATTAACCGACTTCAATATCAGTCAAAAACCCATAAGGCACTAAAAAGCTGAAAATAAATAGTTTATCAAATTAAATAAAACATATGAATATGTGTGCTACCTAGAGATGTATTGGAAGTCGGTGCCAACCAAACCGAAAATCATATCATCTACATAGGTACAAAGTTTAAGTCCACTCTCGCGTCTCTGTAATACAAAAATTTTGGTTGGTACCGACTTCCAGTACATCTCTAGGTAGCACACATATTCATATGTTTTATTTTTGATAAACTATTTATTTTCCGCTTTTTAGTGCCTTATGGGTTTTTGATTGATATTGAAGTCGGTTAATACTTTTTTTTGAAAATTTACTTTATTAAATAATATACAACAATGTTTACAACTTCTGTTGTAATATATAAGTGTCAGGACAGTTGGTATTTACTTCATAATAAATACTATTTGTAATTAAAATGCTTGCGTTATGTTGTAACACAGCAACGAACATAAGCACAATAGATTCCTAAGAATTGAAGAGTTTTTTTTTTATAATATTGGTGGCAAACGAACATACGGGTCACCTGGTGGTAAGTGATCACGGCCGCCCATGGACAATTGCGACACGAGAGGAAACACAGATGCGTTACCGGCCCCTTAAGAAAGGAGTAGGCTCGTTTCTTGAAAGTTTTCTTACTTTGTCACGGATCCCATAATCAGAACCTAACCAAACTCTCATCAAACTACCCTTGAAGTACATCCTTTCCAATAAAAAATGAATCATCGAAATCGGTTAGCGTGATATTGAGTTATTCGTCTATTTGTCGTATACATACTTAATGCAAATTTAAAACTTATACGGTTTTGTACTGGATGCCGTTATCGGAACTGGACCAAATTGAAATGGGACCACATGGGAAGTACCAGCTTTCAAATAAAAAAAGAATAATCAAAATCGGTTCACCCAGTCCAAAGCTATGAGGTAACAAACATAAAAAAAAAATACAGACGAATTGATAACCTCCTCCTTTTTTTGAAGTCGGTTAAAAAAAGAAAGAAAAAGTATATTATTTGAAATTATACACAGCATCACCTATTTTTAAATGACGTGATCTGTAGAAGAGGAAAGGTTATAACGGAAAGAACGTCTCAGAATATGCTACCACTAAATATATTATCTCATTAAAACTTATACAATATATGTATACTATAACACAATATAATAGTATACAATATAAATTACGTATAACAGCAAATAAAAGGAACAACATAGTGGAATCTATGTAAAAAGGAAAACACGAAAATGTCTTGCAGTGATTTACGACACCTACATTCCAACTAAAAGCTTATATATAACGTTTTAGCGAGAAAGGCATTAAATGCTTACAATTTTCGTTCATATTTTACTGGCTTTTAGCCTTGCAAGGAGGATACATTTTTATCTAAAGTATATTTTTTAAATATTCAATGAATACTTTCTTGCAATTTTTACTTCGAATATAAGCGGTTTAATTCAAATTTAGAAAAAAAAAACATAAGTACAAAAAATTACTCTAAAATGTATTTATTTTCACTGTTACTTGTTTCTTGATGCTGAAGAAATAATAGAACTTAACCGTTCTCTTAATTGCTTGTCAGTTATTATATAATACACACGTGACAACATTTGTTCGTGTACACGTAGCGAAACGAATTTTGTCATCGTTAAATATTTTGTTTGGTACATTTCCTGCTACGGAACGGATACGGTGATCATTTTAGTTTCTTATTGTCTACCTACGAAAGAAAAATTTACTTTGAAATATTCTTTACAGTTCTATTACATGCTTGTTATAACTTTATTGGCTATCGACCCTTGCACGATCATGTGTATGATCTTACAAAAGTTAACACATACCTATATACATATAATAAAAGGCTAACCAGACGAAATCTATACATTGAATATTTTAAATAATCCGGTGGGGCTTAGAATCAATGGCAGAACATATAACCATAGTTTTTAAAATTTTTGTCTGTCTGTCGTTTGTGCGGGATTCACGTAAAAACTACTGGACCGATTTTGACCAAATACATATATATAAGGGTGAGGACAATTAAATCATCGATGTCGAGTTTTAATACACTATAAAATCCTCTGATTTTATCAATCACTGTGTTTATAATTGAAATTTCACGCGGACGTAGTCGCGGGCACAGCTAGTAATGTTATATAATGATTGATGATTATGGCAACGTGGTCAGGTGGATTCTCATGAAGGTTACACACGAACAAGTGCGGAGTCTCAGCAGGCGTGTCGAAGCATTTCTATTTCGGCACGAATGTCGCGGCGACGATGACTGCGCGCTCCAAGACGCGCCGGCACTCGACGTCCGCGCATACATTTCAAATTCGCTTTAGTCCACGCGTATGATCCCCGTACCGAACACGTTCAGCCTACTAAAGTGTGAATTTCCTCGTAATATCATTTAGTCACGCATGGGGATATTTGTTTTAGACTAAAACGAGTTGTTTGTGAGGTTCCTAGTTATGAGGATAATTGTGAAGTAAAGAGTATATACATAATTAGACTGCGCAGTCATTGGTATTTACAGATATATACACAGCTGTAATACATTAAGTTCAGTGACTTTAACGGAATTATTGTCAATGTAATATAAGAGCCGAAATAGTTTATAAGTACCGAAATAATGATTCCTGTTTTAGAATAACACAACATAAAAATCGTGTGTTCGTAATATATTTTTTTAATGACATATTTTATATTAAATTACAAATAAAACATTACATTACCTATTATTATGTATAAATGTTATCGTAGGCATATTGAAATAATTACTTTTGTGCTCTCCTCTCTATACTCATGTAATTAAAGTAATTACAATTTACAATCGATAGACGAATAAAAAAAACTAAGAATTTTTGACATATTAACCAATAGCCTTCACCGAGTAAACGTTTTCAATGATCTAAATTGTCTCAATATGAGATATTGTAAAGCAATTAGGGAAAGCGTATGTTAAGTGGCATTTCATTGCAGATGATATCACTATTCAACACCGTCGTTCGCTAGCAGTCGCCGCTAATGTATGCGCACTAGATACCAATGTTTGCACAGTGATAAAAATGCCGTGATGATTCTGCGCGCGCACATGACCGATGTCATATTGTTCTCCGTGTTTGTTGGACCACGTGTTTCTAAACCAAAAAAGTGTTGTTAGAATACCTGAAAAGTTTTATTATGTTATGCAACTATAGTATGTGATTGTTTCTGTCTAGTTCATGTTTATAAGTGCACGTGGTTCTTGTGTTCCGCGGAGTGCGATTGAATATCGGTGCGCCGATATGTTGTTACATGGCAGCGACGTGAAAGGGCCCGTACAACGGAGACACTCAGGTCCTTGCGTGTTTCGATGCTATCCTGGGGGAGGACAGTGGCGGGTAGTTCGAAGCCCGTTCCCGCGCCAGCTCCCTCGAGGCTTTCTAGTCAGGTTGAGGTCTGGTGTACCGACGATGAGGCTTACAGTGACTGTGAGACAGAAGGTCCATTGCTCGCTGGCGCCGCCGCCGTGGCTCGAAGACGACACGCCATAAAAATCAAAAGGAAATCTAAGATCGCTTTCAGAGTAGTCAGGTCTGATATATCTTTTTAACTAAACTACACTATAATCCTATTTTGCCTTTATTTTAATATCCAAGTTTATATTAATAGACGTCTGTTAAAATGGAAGTAGTTATTTAGAAAGGCTAGATCATGATTCTGTTCTTGTTGAAGCTGAATAATTCAGTTAATCACGAGTAACGTGAAACCGCTCAAATTGTGTTTAAGTTGGAGGTTTTATCTTGCAGAGTATTTACGTCATGTTCAACCTTGTAAGTTGACCAATCTATATGTCTTAACGTTATGATAACAGAACTAAAGTTTCATTAATGATTAATCATTCGATATCATGGTTCACTGATCGAAACGATTGGTCGTTTTAAATGTCGAAAATGCTTTTTGTTTGGATGCAACTACGGTTATCGAAATTATTCGGGAAGGTCATATTAAAACAAACAAAAGAAGACAAACTTAGGTTATTAATCAGTACATATATTTCTATGTATAAAGTTTGAAATATCAGGATATAAATATTAATATTTAATATAACAGTAATATATACATATAAATATTATTGAAATATATGTTGTTTGTCCTGGTTAATCTTTAAAACTAGAAAACCAATTTCGATGTAATTTATATAGGCGAATAGTGAACTTATTAGAAAATTTATAAAAAATTTATATCACATCTTATCTTTGCCGTACCGTGAAGCTGTGGAACAATCTCCCAGCCAGTGAGTTTCCTCCTTCCTATGACATGGGGTCCTTCAAGCGCAACGTGAAGAGATACTTACACAGGCCGGCATGACAGCGGCGACCGGCGATGGATAGTATGTCTCTCGGTGGTTGCCATTGTTTTTGGATTGTTCTGTGCTTACCATCAGGCACAGTACAGTCACTTTGCCGAGCTACAATTAAAAAAAATTATTACTTACACCTACAATTTTCCGTAAAATCTGAATAGGAATGGTAAAATATAACAGAGGCAACTTAAAATCGGTAAAAGAGCATAATAAAACAATAAAAGATCGTCCAGAATTAAACCACATGAAACAAATAGTTTCCATGCAACAAGAAAACTATTTTCACGAAATCACAGAAACTGGTTAGTTAAATAGAAATTTAAAATAATAAAAATTAAAAAAAAGCGATAGTTAAAATGATTTTAAAAAAATGGAATATCATTAATTATACAGTTCTCGTCAATGTTTTTGGCCGCTCTGAATATAATCATAAGTTCGGGTTTGCTCGTAATATAGTTAAGAGTTTAATATAAAACAAACTTAAAAAATATTATAGGAATCTAAAATTGGCATTTATATATCCTTAAATTGTCTCGGTCTTATACATACAAGCCGTAAAAGTTTGGCGAGAATTGTATATGTTTTTCTATAATAATTATTTAAAGTAATTAGTCATATTATTGTATTTATTCAGTTCTAGTAATAACATCATAGCCGGTGGTCATATAATACGTTTATTAAAAATAAATTCTTACTGTGACCTGTAAGATTATTTTGCTTATTTAGTAACACGATGAAGCGTAATCATTATTTAATACTGTTCCGTAATATAATCACAAGTTGGTATAGACGTCTACGTGAACAAATGGACAGCATCCGGCAAACCGGCAAGGAGCTAGTTAACATTCCAAACGCGTCTATGGAGTGTCGTTTCTGCAACAGGTAGGTACAGACTATGGCCAGAGCGCGCGTCACGTCGCGTATTGTCGCTCGTCGCCTGTGCGTCGCTATGTGGACTGGGATAGCATGACACAACAGCTGTCACCACTAAAAACAATATTTACTTCGCTATCGGCTTAGCATCTATCGTAATTTGTCCGTATGACTAGCTTCAACAGATAAAAATATCAATTGACACAGTCTACTTTTTTTCACGTTCTCACGCTACGTTTTATCGAACACGAATGTGTCTTCCGAATAGACTGGAAATTGTTCGAGAAGCATTTTGTAAGTCAGAATCAAATCGATTGGTTTGAATTATTTATTAATGTAATTAGTACATACGACGAATGTGATTGAGTATTCTGGAATGGTTAAAAGGTTGAATCTGTACTATTTATAAATAAACTCCATAATTAAAACACAATTCTCCTACAGAAAATCAATCGATTGTTCACCACGAAGTAATGTAATGTAAATACTTTTACTAACACTTGTTTGCTTTTTCCATTGAAATAAAATAAATACTACAGGCATATTATTTTAATGGCGTATATTAATTACTTACCAGTGGGCGCCCAACGGTCGACATTCGACCATAGTTCATTGAATTTTTAAAGTTTGAACTTTATTGGGGTTCTTTTATCAATGGCATCGACTTCATATATATAATTAGGTAGTTCAAATCTCAATATTTTTTATTTAACTGGGTTATTTTAATAATTAAGTTATTTTTCGCTTTTAGTGCCTTATTCGTTTTTCACATCGAAGGTGGTTTATTTTTTTATGTAAAAAAATATTTCCCCATTTTTAGTGTTCATAAATATATCTAATTTGTAATGGGTATAATAAATCGGTTCCAATTTCAAGTAAATACGTAGAGACGAAGTGGGTGAAAATCAAATAAACGATATTTCACTCCCTTAGAGGTTGAATATTTTCTTCAAATTTATATAGGATCACTGCCGAGTATAACTAATTCAAATAAAAAAGAAAGTTTCATTAAAATCGGTTCACAATTTGCGGAGATATCGATTAACAGACATAAAAAAAAAATACATACAACCGAACGTAGTAACCTCCTCCTTTTTCGAAGTTGGTTAAAAAATACATACAGTCGAGCATAGCAACCTCCTTCGCAACCTTTTTTGAAGTGCGTTATTGACAGATGTCAAAATGTCTTTTTTATTTACATGTTACATGTTAGATGGTGGTAGAGCCACGCTGAAGCTATTACTGGTTTCAGCATGAATGGGTCGGCTCGTCCGGGGTAGTACCACCCTCTCATAGAAAACCGACGTGAAGTAACAGTGCTTGCATTGTTGCGTTTCGTTCGGTCAGTGAGAGCGCCGGAGGCCCATCTCCCCTCCCCTCTCCTCACTCCTCTCCCTCTCCCTCCTTTCGCCCTTCCCCCCAAAGGGTAGTAACGCACTTGCGACCCCTCTGGGGTTGTGAGTGTCCATGGACGGTGATGATCACTTAACATCAGGTGACCCACCTGTTCGTTTGCCACCTATGATATTAAAAAAAATAAAAAAATGTGTGTATATGTTGTGTAAAATTGAAGCATTAGTGTGAGTAATGCATATTTTAATTAATTTAATGTACTTCTAATGCATTCTATATAAAATAAATAGGTTTCTGCACTTCTCCTCCATATAAACTTTAACTATGCCAAATTTCACGTTCATCCGTTCGCCCAATTCCGTTAAAAAGGGGTACAAACTTTAGACTTCACGTATTAATATATAGATATGTTAAAAAACCAAATTAAAATTAGTCCAGTCACATACGTACTTTCACATTTTTAATACAGTAGCTATGCCCGAATCTCAGCACGTGTTTATTACGCGGTAATTATTTTCGTGTCGTAATTTTAATTTTACTCATATTTTATGATCTATAAAAGTATTATTGATAATTATTATAGGCTATAAATTTTGGAACGAAATTTACTCTCTGTGTATAAAACATTTTATTAAAACGGTTAAGAATAAACAAATCTTTTATTTCTAACAGTATTGATAATTAATTTCTTATCAATTGGAATGCACAACCCGTTGTATATAAAATTTATTTAAAATCGGTTAAGCCAAAACACTACAAGACAATATTACATGACAATTTATTTTCTTTATTTATTTAAACTTTTTTGTACACCAATTATATACATTAATTTCAAAAACATTTCAGGTTTTGGTATTGGTACAATGGGCGGCCTTATTGCCATTAGCAATCTCTTCCAAGCAACCTTTGGATGGATTTGTTCAAAGGAGTAGAGTCAGGGGTATTCTGGGTGTACAAGAAAACAACAACTAGTTAATACCACCTAAGTTAGTGGCACGTAACTGTAACATGCTTATAAAATACATTATAAAATATATATAATATATCGACTACATGAATATACCTAAATAAAAACAAGACAATATTTATAGGGGTATATAACTATATACTCGTATATATCTTTATATATAAATTTCTTCTGTACGTGTGTATGTCACTGAACTCCCCCTAAAAGGCTAGATCGATTATGAAATTTTGTGTGCGTGTTGCAGTGGATTCGAGAATGGCTTAGATTCGCAATTGGTAGGTGGCGCTGCGGTTGAAATTTAGAATTTTTATTATTATCAAGGCAGGGCAAAGTCCGCCCGGCCCGCTAGTATATATATATGTGTCTGTATATGTATATACACATACTACATATATATATATAGATGTATAGCTTGGTACTTACATACATTAAACAGATAAGCGAATTTTAAATTGATAAATAGTGTTTTTTGACTGAGTTTCTAAATGCCCATCGTCTGCGCCCATCTTATAGAAACCGGACAATTTACATATTACTAGCAGACCCAGCGGACGTTATCCCGCCCTGATATGAAAAAAAGTTGAAGTTTCTCATGAATCGTTTTATCTACCGGTGAAAACCGAATGAAAACCCGTTAGGTAGTTTTTGAGTTTGTCGCTAACAGACAGACAGACAGACGTGGCAGAGGACTTTATTTTATAATATGTAGTGATATTTCTACATATATTTCTCTCTGTATGCACTCCTTCCCCATATGAACTTTATGCCAAATATCGCAATCCTGCGTACGCACAATGTGCTTAAAAAAGAGTACAAAGGTTTTACTTAACGTATTACTAATATTTAGATTAATATAGGTAGCATCTTACCTTTGTCCCACCTTACTGGTCGGCACAACATTTTTCCGTCTCCCACTCTACCCTGTCAGGTGCAATCTCAGTATTCACACATTTTATACACAATTCATTTTTCATACAATTTGTCCTTACCTTTTTCGGTCTTCCTCTAATCCTATACCCGACTACCTTCATACTTAAAACTTTCCTAGATACATGATTTACATCTCTTCTACCATACTAACCTATTAGTCTTCAAGTTCTCTGTGACAGATGCTATTTTACAAACTTCTTCTGATATATTCATTCTTAATCTTATCTATTCTAGTTACACTATACATCCATCTTAACATTCGCCTCTCTGCCACATATAATCTTCTCTCATCCATCTCTTTCGTAACCCAGCACTCACACCTATATAAAATGACTGGTCTTATAATAGTTCTATATACTTTCCTCTTATGTTTCAAGGGCATTGATGAGTCATAACTTACTCAAGATACTTTTCGCCATTTCATCCACCCTCCATTTATCCTATTCTTTACGTTCTTGTCTATATTCTGTTCATATAGTTTATATAACTTAATATATTATTATCGCGCACACGTTTCGATAAAAGTTGATATAATATAGGTAACAAATATTTAATTAACTCGAGTGATGTTAGAGTGAGCTTTAATCAAAGCGGATCGGATAACTCGGTCCTTCAGCAGTTCGGTACGACCAAGTCGAATTTAATTGTACTGGCTATAGAATACGCCGAGTTCGTTGCGCGCTTCACGATATTGAATTCGATTCACTTCAATTTTAAAATATCGAGTGTTTTTTTTTTATTGTAGCACGGCAAAGTGACTGCAATATGCCTGATGGTAAGCACAGTACAGTCCTAAAATGACGGTGACCACCGAGTGACACACTATCCATCGCCGGTCGCCGCTGTCAAGCCGGCCTGCACAGGCTGATCCCGAAACGCGACCTGCAGAAGCGAATCACTATGACGGGCTTTTTCGCCATATACATACATGGTGGTTGCTACCCAGTGAGGCTGTAAAACCCTACCCGCTTTCGCCATTGCCTCGTCCATTATTCAGCAGGGCGCACCACGTGCAGGTGAGGTTGGCTTGTGTCTCTCAAGTCTTATGATGTTATTTGACAACCCTTACACCGCATAACTTGCACTTGTAACATACTTAAACACTCGTTTTGTTTTAATAATCTGTTTTTTTTTTTTAAATTTGAATTTAGAAACATTTCGTTTTCGTTATCGTCGTCAACTTGAAGTTTTAAATTATGTCTCTATTCCTCATACTTTACGATCCATACGTCTACTCATTCATATTATTTAAACTTACAAAAAAAATGAATTATGGTGCGAATTTCAACCACTGGACGACCACTATATAGTATAAATTTACTGTGGGCTGCTTTTTTTAAGAACCCTTATACACCTTTTAGCCATCTTAAATTACCACTATTAAATTTTAGCATTTGCCTGTTAAGCCTCTATGGGAAATTGTACTAATAAATAGTCCATATAACAGTAATCTAATTACCTCGGACAAACAATTTTAATGAAAACCTGTTGTATTGTTTTTATTTATCTAGTTTTGTAAGAGTGTTTGTTAATGTCGTATTTGCTTGTTGTTTTCTACTAATTAATAGGACTTTTTGATACATATTCTTTAGTATGGCCGCGTTATAAATAACACATTGTAGTTGTTTAACCTGGCCCGAAGGACCTATCAATGTATATTGGATCTTGTAGTTAAGAATCAGTTCTTTCTCTAAATTTATCCATTTACACTCAACCATAATAATCGTTAGAGATATTATTAAAATTTTTGTTCCTTTTTGAATGCAAGAAAAACCAAACGACTTTTACACGGTACTGTAAATTTTATTTCCTTTGGGTTTTGATAGTTGCGCTCTGATATTAGAGGTATAGACGGAAACAAACTCTTTAATCGTATGGGAAAATTATCCAAATCTATACATATAAATAAAATTGAATTGTCTATTGTTTGTTTTGAGTAATCTACTAAAATGTTGAGTCAATTTTGATTTTTACTGAGTAATAGCGGACTTTTCAGAGTATAATTTAGGTTATATAGCTTCCAATTTAAGGATTAAGGGTAAACAATAACAAGTGTTAAAACAAGGATATAATACCGGTAATAGTATTGCAGGTAAAATAACAATCGTTACTATGTTAGATTCTTAACTAATATTATAAATAGGAAAGTGAGTTTGTTACGCTTTCACGCCTTAAGTATTCACCCGATAATCCTGAAATATTGCACACACGTGGTCAGGCGTACAGAAAAAGAATGGAGTAGCATTTGTAACAAACAAATGTTACTGACGGATAGTTCGATTTTACAATATCACCAGCAAAAGCTAGTATAAAAGTAAAGACAACCCACAATCAATCCAAACAAATCACTTAATTTCCAAGAAACAAAACCGTGTCCACGAGAATGTTGCTACGGACACGGGCTTGTTTATAACAGGTGAAACGTTAGCTTGTGATAAATACCTAAAAAAAAACTAAAGAGGAGAATGCATGCAATAATAAAAAAAATTAAAGGAATGGAGACTACTTTACATTAGCATACATCATTCGTGTCCATTTGTGAATCTAAACCATTCTCAGGTCCACTGGAACACGCAGACAAAATTTCATTAAAATCGTTCCAGCGGTTTAGGAGGAGTTCAATGACATATACACGTACAGAAGAAATTTATATATAAAGATAATAATAAATATATTTGATTTACCAGCAATTCAAATTAATTTTAACTGTAAATTCAAATTAGTTTAAATGAAAAACCACCATCCTGTTTTAAAAAGTAAATATTCATTTCTCTTCTATCTACTATTAACTTGATTATTGTCTTGACTTGTTAAAAAAAACAATGTTGCTATAAAACATAAATTAAAATGTACAAAATTAAAATGTACATATTTTATGTTAAATAATCCATATACCATATATGTAAGTATAATAGCTGTTTAGTTATTGTAATGTCGACTATACTTAGTTTATAATTAAATGCCCGCGTGGGAAACGATTTCTTTTTATATCATAGGAGGCAACAGATGGGTCACCGTCTATAGATACTTGCAACACCAGGGGAGTCGCAAGTGCGTTGCCAGCCTGTGTTTGGAGGAGGGGGAGGTGGGCTACCGGCGTTCTCACTAATCGAACGAAACGAAATGGGGTGTAAGGGGTGTCGAATAACATCATAAGACTTGATACACCCAAGCCAACCTTACATGCACGTGGTGCACCCTGCTGAATAATGAACGTGGCAATGTCGAAAGCGGGGTGGTAGGGTTTTACAGCCTGACTGGGTCGCAACCACCATGTATATGGCGAAAAAGCCCATCATAGTGAATCGCTTCTGCGGATCGCGTTTCGGGATCAGCCTGTGTATATTCAGGTTTTCGCAGGCCAGCGTGACAGCGGCGACCGGCGATGGACAGTGCGTCACTCGGTGGTCGCCATTGTTTTTGGACTGTACTGTGCTTGCCATTTTGCCGTGCTACAATAAAAAAAACGCAACAATGCAAACACTGTTACTTCACGTCGGTTTTCTATGAGAGGGTGGTAGTACCCCGGGCTAGCTGACCCATTCATGCTGAAACCAGTAACAGCTTCAGCGTGGCTCTACCACCTTGAAAATATCGATGTCGTCATTTACTAAAAAAATACATAGTAGGGAATAGCATACCATTTTATTGAGGAATTCAGGTTGCCAAGAACAACTACAAAATGAATCGGCCAAGAATTGAACCTATGGCATCCTCATTATATGTTTAATACTAGACCATAAAGGCGATTGAATTTTATGGTTCGGCTCGGAATTCAATGCATTTGTTTGAAAAGAACCAGTTTTATGTTTTTTAATCTGCAATCCCACTTGATCAGTCTTATGGGGTCGTTTAGCTTGATTTGACGGTGTGTGACGGTTTTACGATCTATAAATTTTTATTGACGTTATATAAGAGACAACATATGCAGTAATAAAAATGTAGTTTTGCCATAAATATTCGTTTTTCATATACCCCTTTTAATATTCTTAAAAGTCGTAGGTTTTATTGGTAATATGTAATCTATATTAATGAGTACGGCATGAGAGTTTTTTTGGTTGAACGCACTCAAATCAAATCAAAAATACTTTATTCAGTTTAGACCCTAATAATGCGCTTATGAACGTCAAAACTACCACCGGTTTGGAAAACAACCCAGTCAACGAGAAGAACCGGCAAGAAACTCGATTGGGTACATCTTTTTAACATATATATATATCAAATACATTATACGTTACAATACCGTTTTTAGTGGATGCCCAAAGAGGAGTCAATTCCAGACGTCACCATCGTTCACGTATCGATCCACTCTATAGTAGTAGCCTTTCGACACTAAAACCCGCTTGACATGGAACCTTGAATGTAATCTCAGGAACTACTGGTCCGATTTGAAAAATACTGTCAGTGTTAGATAGCTTATTTATCGAGGAAGATTTATATAACCAGGCAAAGACCAATAGGAGCGGAGCACCAGAGAAGAATGTTTCAAAATCGTTGTTGATACTAATCCAAAAGTAACTAATCCACGCGAACTAAGTCGCGGGCAGACGCTAGTGTATAATAAAAATTTATATCGATGTTGAGTATATTTTCAAATATCGATTCAGTACTCTGTACCGATAATGCATTGTTTTACTCTCAAACGACTAAAATAACATAGCGTGTTTGTTACAGGTTTATTGTTAGCTTTTGGCACAAGTATAAGTAGTTTTTTAGGTCAATTTAATTTTATACTTAATTATGATTACTATTAGGGGAAAAGTTTTTACATTATTTTCAACGTAAGCATCCTTTAAAAATTTGTTTTATATTATTTTCTATATTATATGAGTTAAATCATCTCAGTAATGTAACTGCAAATGAAAAAATTGTACCAATGTTGGTTATCTTTAACTAATGATACCCATCCCGGCTTCACTTGTTAGCATTGTACTCATGAAAATAGCGTCACATGTGCCGAAGTGATTTAGGTATATAAGATATAGATATTATCTGATCTATTTTTGGTGCATTGAATGTTTATCAAAACAAAAGATACTCTGAAACTCTCGATACACAAACAACTTTCTTTTTATTGTTCGTAAATACTAATGATCTATGATATTCTCTAAAATATTTATTATAATGCCATGCTTTAAATGATAAGTTTGATTGACCGTGTTATGAATGGCCAAAGTTACAAAAATGGGTAATCGGATAAGAATTAATATTATATTAATCAACATTCTCGTCGCAAATCATCATTACATAGTATAAAACAAAGTCCCCTACCGTGTCTGTCTGTCTGTTCACGATAAACTCAAAATCTACTGAACGGATCTTAATGCAGTTTTCACCAGTGGATAAAATGGAGGATTCAAAGAATTCACGAGGAACGTTTTGGTATATAATTTGTCCAGGATTTTTGTATAATCAGGACGAGACAACGTCTGCCGGGCCCGCTAGTAATCTATTTAAAAATAATAATGTATATCTATAACACCGGGAATTTTATATGGACCCTTTTAAGACATACATTGCTATAGACATTATTTTTATATATTTTACTGGACGATTCCTGCGCGTTTCGTTGGGCATTAAGAAATAGCAAATGGTCAATCGATTCCAAAAAAATAAGAATGCTAGAATCATGTACGAAAAGTTTCGCATTCAATGGTCATAGTTCTAAGGCGATACGTTCAGTAGCTATAATGTTGAGCCTCAAAGGAATTGTATTTTCATTATTTATAAAAGAAGATTGATAAGGTTTAGCCATTATTGCTAATTGATGATGTTAGTGCCTGAAAGATATTTTTTACGACTTGATTACAATACATCGACTATGCTCTAATTGCTATATAAACAATGCATTGTTATAGATGTTTACCTTCCGGAAGAAATTCCCAAATGATAGTGAAACCTTATCAAAACCTGTTTCGGTTTTTAGAAGACCTAATCACGCACACGCAGTAATGGATAGGGACTTTATTTTGTGCTGTTTATTATTATAATCAGTAGGTAATTAAAAACTAACAAGACTGTATGTTATTCATATATACTGAAACCTGCTTATACTTTTTTTTTATGTCATAGATGGCAAACGAACAGGTGGGTCACCTGATGTTAAGTGATCACCACCGCCCATGGACACCAACAATACCAGAGGAGTCGCAGGTGCGTTGCCACCCTTTGGGGGGAAGGGTTAGGGGAGGGAGAGGAGAGAGAAGAGGGGAGGGGAGGTGATCCTCCAGCGCTCTCACTGACCGAACGAAACGCAACAATGCAAGCACTATTACTTCACGTGGGTTTTCTATGAGGGGATGGTACTTCCCCGGACGAGCCGACCCATTCATGCTGAAACCAGTAATAGTTTCAGAGTGGCTCTACCACCATTAAAGTGTTTATACTCTGAAATACGAAAATTACTAATAAGCATGGGAGCATATCGGCTGTATTATGAAAAAAATAAACACGTTCGATGGTAACGCTTACTGAAGTCTGATGTAACGATTACTCTCAGTTCCAAAAATTTCAGTCACAACCGGTATCCGTTATGTTTCTATTTATGTAATCCAGGAAATTATTTATTAGTTCTTCTATGAAAAATTTAAAAAAAACATTAAAAATGTGATACGTATTTTAAATACTTCATTTTCTAATTTATCAGCTACCAACCAGAATAGCTGATCTTGCTTGGAGTTCGCCACGAAGAGGTTCCCTGCACATGTTCTATTTCAACACCTAGGATGATGTATTTTTAGAAATACTTTATTAATAGTCACCTAAATTAAATAAGCAACTTCTGTGCGAATTTCGTGCTACAACCGTTTTAGGTTGGACATTTTATGTTAATCGTTTCTGAGGATTTATTAAGTTGAATTTCTAATCGGCTGAGTGCCTTAAGCGCTCGCCTTAGTAGTCCGGTGAATCTTTTAAGACCTTGCTAGGTCAATAGCGTAGTCAGTTCGAAAAAAAAAAGTTGAATTTTTAATGAATAGTACAATATGAGATCTTATAATTATTGTAATGAATATCGTGAAATCAATTAATAGTTGTGTATTCAATAACTACGGCATGAATTTTAATAGCTTATTTATAATCGTACGTGGAAACATACTGAGTGAATTCAATAAAACATGTTTTACTTAATATTCTATTTAGTGGGTAAAATGCCATATGTAATGTCATAGCTATTATTTTCACATTGAAACGTGTTTTCTTGTACGCAGACGTAAATACTAATTTTATTCCCATAGGAAATCCCAAAGTGAGGCACAACATTGTATCTGTCGAATTATTGCCAAGAATTATATCGCTCTGGCGTGTAACTGTTTCTAGTGGAATCACGTTTAACATGATTGTTTAGCACAAAAACCACATGTATAAGATTTGATTTAATATTTTCATATTGTTTTCTTGTTTCTTATTTCATACTAGTTGACCCGTGCAACTTCGTCTGCATCGAATCGGTTATGTAATTATTTACGACATCACATTACAAACCTCAAAAATAACAGTATTTCTCCACTATTTAATGGATGTTAGTATACATATAAACCTTTACTTTCAATCACTCTATCTATTGAAAAAAGTGCATCAAAATCCGTTGCGTAGTTTTAAAGATTTAAGCATACATAGGGATATAGGGACAGAGAAAGCGACTTTGTTTTTAGGGATATAGGGACAGAGAAAAGCGACTTTGTTTTATACTATGTAGTGAAGTTTCCAATATTCGATCATAATTCTCACTATAATCTATATCTATACATATAATAAAAATGAAGTGTCTGTATGTAATATCAAAACAATTTTTTTTTATTGATTGGGTGTGAAAGTATACACGCACTAACTGATAACAAAAATGCAATTTTTCAAATTTTTGTCGGTCTGTCTGTCTGTTTGTTTCGGGCCACCTCTAAAACGGCTGGACCGATTTTGACGGGAGTTTCACTGGTAGATAGAAAAAATTACAGAGGGTTACCTAGGCTACTTTAAGTTAGACTAGCTGTTAACCGCGGTTTTGTCCGCAATGCTATTTCCAAAACGGTTTTACCGATTTTCATGGGACTTTCACCGGCAGATAGCGGACATCATAACAAATAATTTAGTTTATTTTAATTAAGACTAGCTGTTAACCCTGGCTTCGCCCGCAGCAGTGCTATCTCCGAAAATTTCTTTAATACAAATTAAAAAAAACGCGTTTGGAGCTGCGGTTACAGCTAGTATATATTTAAGGATAGTTATCAAACAATGATAACAATATTAAACCATATTTAAATCATATATTTAACTAGCCTCTGCCCGTGACTTAGTCCGCGTCTAATTGGTACTTTGGGCTAAAGCTAATACGCAGCAAAAGTTCTAAGAAGGAAAAAAAACCAGACTTTGAAATATTCTTCATTGGTGCTCCGCTCTTATTGGTCTTGCCGTGATGATATGTAGCCTATAGTCATCCTCGATAAATGGGATACCTAACACTGAAGAACAAGATTTTTTCAAATCGGACCAGTAGTTTCTGAGGTTAGAGCGTTCAATCAAGTAAACAAAGCCTCCAGCTTTATAATCTTTATATATACATTCCTTCTATACGTGTGTATGTTACTGAACTCCTCCTAAGCGGCTGGACCGATTTTGATGAAATTTTGTCTGCGTGTTCCAGGGGTTCCGAGAATGGTTTAGATTCACAATGGGCCCCGGTAGGTGGCACTGCTGTTGGCTTTTAGGATTTTTTAAATTATCAAAGCAGGACAACGTCCGCAGGGACCGCTAGTGTTATTATATATTACTACTCTTCTCTTATATTTAACTCGAGTCGCCATTCAAACTACAATAACTTTTGATAAAGTAGACCGATTTTAATGAATGACTAAGTTATTCTCGAAAATATGCTTTATAAATTTCTTAGTATGGTTTCATTGTGAACCCAGTACTTTAGCAGTAATGTTTGTTCAAACAAACAAACAGACAAACATTTCTAAAAATGATTGAAATGTATTTTATTACATATTCCTAGACACCTGCAACAATTCTTTTCACGAAAATCGACAATGTACGGACACGTTAGATTATAATATATTTATGGAAGAAATTTAA
Organism: Antheraea pernyi; assembly: GCA_015888305.1. Classification (NCBI taxonomy): domain Eukaryota; kingdom Metazoa; phylum Arthropoda; class Insecta; order Lepidoptera; family Saturniidae; genus Antheraea; species Antheraea pernyi. The sequence continues at coordinate 1,470,240 of MU158727.1, read as the reverse complement.
TAACGCAAAAATTTCCAAGGAAAATATAGTTTTAAAAATATTTCACAAATATATTTATTGCACAGTAAAATGTGATTGAAATTAAATAAAATGACTCGAGAGTGCAATATTAAAAACGAAGTTAGCTAAAATAGGACATACCGCTTTATAAACTTAAAAGTAATATGTACGGAGAGCTCGCGTAATTAAAAGAAGGAATTTTATATTAAAACTTAATTGTGTGTATGTTGCGACCGAGGAATGACGTGCTTTTGTTTTATTACACTTTTCCTCTGCGCACCATTTCATTCGACCATCTGCGCCTGTGGTAATAAACACTTCTCTGTCTCATAAAACACACTTAATACGTCTAATTAATCCAGCGAAATAGATAGCGGCGAAACTTCACAGGCCTGTTTTAATTTTTTCCCCAGGAGTGAAATATGCTTCCCGTGTCATCTTAAGTAACGTTGAGCTTCAATCTTCACTTTTCATTCCGAGGGAACGTTTCATTTGTATAAAAAATACTAACCAGTATATTTTCTTTTATTAGAGAGTCTTTTCATATTAAAAATATAGTGTGTAGAGTAATTAATTAACTCACTATGTTCTTGCCATATGTACGCAAGCCAGCATAACAACAATAACTGGAAATGGATTACCGATGTCCGAGTTAAAAATAATATGCACAATAATTGTTTTAAATGTAAAATGTGCATGATTTTGGAAATCAGCTCGAAGTTGCTAAATTAAGTATTTAGTCAATAATATCATAGTCGGTTATAGAATAAACTAGCGGGCTCGGCAGACGTTGTCCCGCCCTGTTTAAAAATAAATCCTTGACAAATTATATACCAAAACGTTCCCCATGAATCACTCTATCTACTGGTAAAAACCGCATGAAAATCCGTTCAAGTTTTTGAGTTTATCGCGAACAGACAGACAAACAATATCGCAAGACAATCGCAGACAATATAATCGCACATTCACATTTTTTTTATATTATAGGGGGTAAACGAACAGGCGGGTCACCTGATGTTAGTTATCACCGCCGTCCATAGACATCCATCCAGATAGTCTATAGATAGCTACACTAGGGGGGTCGCAAGTGCGTTGCCAACCTGTGTTAGGGGGGAAGGGTGAGGGGATCAAAGGCGTATCCGGCGCTCTCACTGACCGAACGAAACGTAAAAATGCAAGCACTGTTATTCCACGTGGGTGTTTCTGTGGGTCAGGTGGTAGTACCCTGGGCGAGCCGACCCATTCACGCTGAGACCAGTAATAGCTTCAGCGTGGCTCTACCACCTAAAAAATAATTCAAAAATAGTCCATAATATAAAACAATAAAATTATGATTCATTTATTATTTTACTAATATGTCTCTGTAACTTTTATATTATTTAATACAATTCTCTTTTTGGTTGTTTCAGGTAATATAAACGTCGTCATGAAAAATGTTTCTTAATAGTTAGTTACGTAAGTTATGAGATTGTTTTTTGTATTATAAAAAAGTTAGGATTTAATTAAAATATCACCTGACGTGAAGTGATACTGTGGTTGAAGATAGTAAAATGCTAAGTCTAGAATCTAGATGGAATTTCATTGTAGCAGCATACCGAAAGATATTTCTATTTCAAAGCAGTTGCTGGCCAGGCTAACCTTTTAATGTTACAATGCATATATTTATTCCAGACTGCAATTAAATGGAGCGCATTCTCTTTACTTAAAAAGAGATATATATGTATTTTTTAATTCACTAAAAAGCTATGAAGGTTAATTTCTGACATGATTCGAAGCAGTTACTTAAAGGAGCAAATACGAACGAAAAAATAACGGATATATCTCTATTTTCTTTCACATTTGTCAACATAATTTTACTTCTTTAATTACTACCAACTAGAGGTTTCGCTTAATTCACAAGTCATCGATATAAATAGTTAGGTCAAGTGACCTGATACACTTAAGGTTGCACTGTTGTTTTATGGTATTAAAGGTGAACCAGTTATGATTCCTTCGTTGTAAACTTCACACTTTGTCTGTACTATTTATACTGATACGTCAAATGAAGGTAGTGCAGTTGATAATAAATTAAGCACAGTACTGTACCAAAATACAGTCGTCCGCAGAGGTATGAATATAATATATTGCACACCGACATTGTTGTATTGCGAGTGTTTATTCTAGAACAAATGTTATCAGCTTGATGGTTGACTGTACAGTAGCTCTTTAAATCTGACTTAAATATATAATTATTGCGATTCATTCTTGTAAAGTTACTCTGCCATTCCGTAAATATAAAGTGGTATCAACATCACATTTGAAAACCAAAATTTGTGTTCACGATGAAAAAATTCCTGTTTTTAAACCTAATCAAACGACGTCTTGACTGTGATTGTATTCGTGTTGAATACTAACGATATTTGGTGGCTGTCGGTATGCGGACAAGTGAATTCTTTGAAAAATATACATAAAAACTCGTTTTAATACGTCCAAACCGTGCATAATTTATTTGAACAATATCATTTGATTTAATTAACTATCAAACAACAAACAAAGAGTTAGCGCAAACAATATAGATTTAAGGAAATTAAAGAGCAGAACTAGGATTATAATATGCTTCAGAAATAATAATAATATATAAGGATTTCTTCTATATATCTTTACGTCTATGTATCTGTTATGTATGAAATGAAAGTATCTTCTTTGAGGCTGGATCACGTCAAAACTACTGACTGAACGTATCGACATAAGACTATAACTATTGGATGTGGATTTTTTTGTGGATGGTTCTAGGCTAGCAAGGATTCGATTGACCTTCTGGCCTTTTTGAAGTAAATCTTCTTATGCGAGGGTTTTGCAATTCTGATCCGCTCTTTTGCTTTTTGTTGCTATCGTATGTCTTTACGACTCACCCTGTTCTTGTTTTTTAATGTTAAACGAAGCAGGAGGGAATCAGTTAGTTCATGGATATCATCTGACTTAAATAATCTTTTTTTATGTACAACTAATGAAAAAAACGTTTCATAGGAATCTTGGTTACAATTCGGGGATCTCGTTAAAGTTTATTTACTTTTCTAAATATCAAATAAAAGTCAATTTAATTTATTCTTATTGTTCTTAACAAGTCATGCGTCATGGTAAAGTAATAATTACAAATAACGAAAAAATATTTAAGGAAACAATAATTCAACGATTCCGTTTTCAATTAATCTTCTTCGTCTACTTCAATTAAAGTGTAGAATTATAGCTTACAAAATATGTATATCTAATACAAAATTATTAATTTATATAATCGTTATTGATAATTTAAATAATTATTGTCATATTACGTGACTAAACTTATATTATAAATTTGAAAATTACCCTTCATTCTCAATATTAGCAATGAAATAGAAAACAAATATAATATAGACATTTATTTATGTTTCTACAATATATTTCAAACGAATTATTGAAACTTAATTGAGGCCCGTTTTAAAAAAAAACATCAAACTTTTCGAAAGTGTTTAGTTTCCGTGATAATACAGTAGAAGACTATAATATAAGGTATATAGTGTGGGCAAAAGAAGTGAAGTCGCAATTCAAATAAATTAAACGAATTAATTCTTACTAATCTCAAAAATGCGGATTGGAGTTTGTTTGTTTGTTACGCTTTCACGTCTTAACTATTTAAATGATCATGGTAAAAATTTCTCTATACATTGTCAAGGGCACAAAAAAGTAATAAAAAGAGTATTCTTACTGAGGGATAGATTAAATCTACATTAAGGCGGATAAAGCTAGTATAAATATAATCAAAGATTTTATTATCATTAGATTAATTTTCGTATTGTTTACTTAATTTACGTTAATTTAGAATAAAATTGGCACTTTTCACATAGATAATTTTATATATTAAAAGAAAATATTATTTTTATAAAGAATGTAAATAAACTACATCATTATATAATAAATAACACTTCTATAACATAGCAACAATGCGGAAACACGAAACGTAACGTAATTATGGTAACAAGAACTGACGACTAACTTGTAGGTGTCAATATAACGAACAAATAATACCCACATATATTTAAAAGTCATTCTCTTATGTGTTCGTTTAGATCGTTGAGAACGCGTAGGCGCATCGAATTTCGAGACCATACGGTGTGTGTGTGTCGTGGGCATAAGAGTATGAAGTATATATACTATAACAGCTGTACGAGCTAACCGTCGCGCTAGTAAATAACGTAAAGTAATTCAAGCCAACCGAGCTGTGTGCGTGTACGTTGTTAGGTGCATCGTGCAATGCACGTGGTGACGCTCCACTAGTTCAGACTCCGCGGGCCCCTGTCAGGCCTAGAGTCTCTGTGGTCGCGCTAATCGCTTAGTCATCGCACAGGTCGCAACCGCCGCGCACAACAATATTCTGTGATAAAAATCTTCTTAACTCTTGCTGTGATAAACAATGTGATATCTTATCTGTGTTATCATGGGATTCCTGGACGGAGTGTCGTTTTCTGTTTTCAAAAAGTGCCCTAATCTTAAACTGAAGCGGAAGAGGAATGGACGCAACAGGTAAACAATTTAAATTGATAATGTAGTCGTATGTAAAAACCATTAAGTGTATTAATTTTACGCATTCCCATAACAGAAGCAGTTTTGTTCCAATACATTCTAAAGAAATGGAAATATTTGTAACATCGCGACTATTTTTTAAAATAATTATTTATGTTCGTAATTACAGAAAACCGAATGCAATGATTTGATTATACCTACTAATAAAACACAGAATCTATTTAAAATGTTAGATTTCTGTAATTATTTAACGAACAAGATTAAAAATTATTGTGTAAATAACCAGAATTATTTCAATATACCCGTCTAGAATGTATATGATTTATGTACTTATTAAAATGTTTTATTTTTATTTTCATATTGTAATAAACAATAGTTATATTATTGTAGGTGTATTTTTTTTTATTTAAAATAGTATAAACAAATACATACTGTCACTGCTCGACTGTCCTTTGACAAGTTGAACAAGTGTTTGGTACGATCTTGTGATAACTTTATTCTGGCGTTCGGTACAGCATGCACTCAAACTACCTTACCTCTTGGTATTAGTTATCAATTGTCATTGATAAACTATCTGTATTAACAAGTCACTCAGTTATATACGCGATTCTTTCACATTGCAAAATAGCAATGTAACTTCGGTACATTTACTCATTAATAAGTAAACCTTGAGGAATTCTATAACAATAGCGTAACGGAGTCGATGACTTTGCGTATCGATTGACAAATATTATCAGTAATTTGGTTTCTAACACGTTGACAACTAAAGTATGGAAATTTGAACGATGTCAAATATTTATATTTTTAGTCTAATGTTGTTTTAATGGTTGTGATTGTTAGCGTTATTATTTTGTTTTTAAACGCAATATAATAGTGCTTCGTAGTATTTTTTTAGCTTAATAGGTAAAGGCCAATAAGTGTTATGATTTCAAGTACGTTTGCAACAATTTTTTAGATCCGTTTGCACATAATTATTAATCTTTTCCTAGTTTGATATGTATATAACGTATATACGCCTAATATATAGGTAAGTAAATCGATTAGTATCGACGCAATAAAACGTGTTGAAGGCATTATAAGTTACTTGCGCGTGTGTTGGTGTTTTGTGGCTATAAAATTCTATCACGGAACGATTTTCTGCTCAATGAAGCACGCCGTCCTTTATTAAAATCTGACGGAATTATACGTCGCTTGCTGTATAAGTATCAGCCTATACTTTGATAACAATTATTAGATTAATCCTATTACATACCTACCGGTAGTGTTTACGGAAGCGAGATAGATATATTCACCTTATATCAACCTTCAATTTTTAATTATAAAAATTAATGTTTGAAATTTAGAATGTGCCTATCCGTAACGAATTTTATTACTAGGATTTCCTTATAAATATAACTTTAGTCGACACTTATAAACGGATTTATACAAATCACTTCATAGATCTTATCGTTGCAATCCAAAAGAAAACACTTTCAAAGTTAATGGGAATTATGAATAAAAGAAACATTTACAGTAATAATAAAAAAAGTTCATGCATATTACAACAGTTTTGTTTTACTTTGGAAGGCTTAATTATTATATTACGTATTTATTATTTAACATTATAGCATATAAATAAATTTGTATTTCTTCGAACTAGAAATTAGAATTAAATATTCTGCATCTTTCTTGATAAATTTTCTTGTTAAACTTTGATCTTTGACATCAATAATAGTGCGGACTGCTTGTTTTCTTTTTATTGAATATTTCTTTATATTGTAGTATTTCGTATTCATAGTTGTTCGTCTGAATCAGTAGCATGACATGCAAGCGTTAACGCTTCGGAACTACAGCAAAACACCGTGACGGTGAAACGGGTCGGCGATTCTAAAACAGTAAAAGTAAATGTCAACTTTAATTACATAGAATACGATCTACAATGTCATGCACAAAGGTAAATTGAGAACGACAACAATAAGCAGGTACTCTTAGCAGCATGTTACCCTTGGCTTCAATAGGGCTTCTGAAAGGCTATATTAATTTATAAATGTTTCAATCTTTTGCACTCACGAAGAGTGAACACAGAAAAAGAGATATACCTAAACGAACATTTAGTGAAAAAAAATTGCGTGCCGTGTTTTAAGTACCCTAAAAAGATATTAAGTCAAATTAAGATTGCAAATGGTATTTCTATTTGTTTTCTAGCCAATTACTCTCCGGGCAATATTCGTTAATAAAGAATAGTTAACTTTCCGGCAATACGTTCCTTTGGCTTCAGTTTGAATCACATAATATTTCATTTTTATGTGATAGTATATTTAAATTTGATTATCAATAATTTAGAGTTTTTTTGAATAGTTTGCTAAAACTATTATGCAAAATTTACATAATTTTAAATTATAGTTGGCAGACGGCAACGCTTTGATGATATACGAGTTAATCGCGGGGTGGTAGGGTTTTACAGCCTGACTGGGTCGCAACCACCATGTATATGGCGAAAAAGCCCGTCATAGTGATTCGCTTTTGTGGGTCGCATTTCGGGATCAGCCTGTGCATATCCAGCTTTTCGCAGGCCGGCATGACAGCGGCGACCGGCGATGGATAGTGTGTCGCTCGGTGGTCGCCGTTGTTTTTGGACTGCACTGGGTTTACCATCAGGCAAAGTGCAGTGCAGTGCACTTTGCCATGGCACAATAAAAAAAAAGTTAGTTTTATTCTTGAGCTCTTTTTCGTTGTTCTTGTTTGGTTAGTCTTTAAAAACAATTGCCTGATAAGTTATATACATACATGTATATACGTGTTTGATCAAATGGAAATCAAATTAGATTCAATTCGTTGAATTACATAGATAACAACAGCTCAAACCGTAGTTGCCCAAACATTGGCATCCTTGCGTTTGTTGTCATTTCGGCTGATTGACTTCTGCGTTCGCCACAAAACCCGGTCAAGCATGCAGGCCAATAGCGTTAGTCAGTTCGTAAAAAAGCGATCTTCAAGAATTCTTTAAAATATTGATACAAAAGTCGACCTGTCAGGCACGTGCAGTGAGGATGGCATTTAATTTGGTATATCACACAAGAAAGTAATGTAAATCGTTGAGATTTTTTATGTCGACGACAACCAGTTGTATTAGCGAGGTTGTAAATACCCAAAGAAACCGGATAGAATAAGACTCCTTAAAAGTTCGACGTCTATGTCGTCGTACCCACTCAAGGATTCTTTCGAAGGAAATTACTTTCTACAGTGAAATCGTATCACGGTGTCGCCTCTTTTACGTGTAATTGACATTCCGAAGTTAAGTGGTACTCTGTTATTTCTAAGCGGGTAATTTCCTTAATGTACTTGTTTTTAAAATTTTAGGTTTTTGTGCGTCGTAAATAATGCAGGGTTTTATGCGAGAGCCTATCAGTTTTATATATTATATACTAGCTGACCACTCTGGCTTCGCTCAGATGTAATAACAAAGAAAATGAGATCAAATCCTTAGAATACGAACATGTCATGAAATAAAATGACAACTGTCTCACTCACTCACATTTTTATTTATATAGATTACTAGCGGGCTCGGCGGACGTTGCCCTGCCATGACATTAAAAAAAAACTTAACAAACTATATACCAAACCTTCCATACGAATCACTTTATCTACTGGTGAAAACCGAATGAAAATCTGTTCAGTCGTTTTTGAGATTATCGCTAACAGATAGACAGACGTAGCAGAGGACTTTGTTTTATAAAATGCAGTGATAGTAAGCCTATTATAGGTGAAAAAAGAAAAAAAATACTTACCTCAGAAAGAAAGACTTTAATGGAATCCCCTAACTTCGATCGTAGTCACAACCTTTATTTTATACCTTCGTCTTCGTTGATAAAACTTAGGAAAATAATAACTAATAATCTATAAAAAAAACAGTTGAAATGGTTACGTACGCTTGAAAGTTTCTAAATATATCTTTAAGACGACAATCAGTATTGGGTGTATTAGTATGGTATACACTAATACCTCGGAACTGTCGAAAAATTATAAAATTTCATTGTTTAGATTTTTCTCACTATTAGTGTCTTACTAGAATACTTTACAGATGTTTTAAATCTCTATAGAAATAGTATAATAGTAGTATAGTAGAATAGTATTGTTTCAATACGATTGTAATGTACGTGATAACAATCCCATATATAGGTGGATTTTTTTTTCGAACTGACTACGCTATTGACCTAGCAAGATCTTAACAGCTCCACCGGGCTACTAAGGCGAGTGCTTAAGGAACTCATCCGATTTTATTTGACAACTAGCTCAAGGATCGTCCTATACTTAATCACCAGCCAATAATATTAGAATTATTAAATACCCCGTACAAAGCTTCTGTAAAAATCATTGGTTTAAGTTGAGTCGCAATTCATTTCACACTATTTAATCTTATATTCCATTGCTATTAACCTCCGATTATATTTATTTTTAATAAAACAATTATTATTGTAGAAACTTACATTGAAAGTGTCTATTGAAACTGAAGGCTTCCATTGCGTAAAGCAAAATATCGAGGTATCAAATAAGACGGTTATTAATAATTGAATACTCTTTAATATTTACTTTAAAATATAAGGCTAGCTAGCTCTTTATATTCCTTGTGCATTTTCAAAGAAATGAAATGACGTCAGAAAGCTACAGAAGACAAATATGATTATGTACCTTGAAATAAGTTTGTACGTGACCAAAATAACACGAATAAACACGTAAGGATACAATGTCTAAGAAATTTCGCGGGCCTTTGAACTCTGAAGTAATATTGAACATTAATTTTCTCACAGAAATTTCGTTTCTATTTAGCTAAATATTCTTGATAAATATCTCTTTGTTAAATTGTATACAGATAAAGAAAAACGTTATACAAAGAAGAAATATTTGTGAAATAAAATATGTTAAGACTGATAAAGTATATCTAGATATAATATAAGTTGTACTTAAAACTGTATTTGAGTAGGTATGTATCGATATTCAAGACATGATCGCATCACGAAATACGCTATGACATGAAGGGTTTATTAAATGCGTAATTTCGTGTATTCGATATTCTAATTGTTTAATCATGACTCTATTAAATTGAAACTAATATGTACCAAAAAACATAAGATTGTTAGAACATGAGATTCCTAGAAATGAGTTACTACAGCCTTTATGTTCAAAATTGAACTAAACTCGGCAACAAAGAACAATATAGGGTTGAACTTAACATATCGATAAACTCGATAATGCACAGATATATGGTGTGGCCCATAATAAGACATTAGAATGGTAAATTGCTATAAAAATATAAGTACAATTTGAGTCATTCAATACACTTCATTTCTAACGAAGTCATTTCAAAGACAAATACTAATATAATGAAAATGAAAAATGTTTAAGCAAGTGATCTTTGTCTCAAATACTATGACAAGAACACTTATCTTCAATTCAAGGACGCTTGTCTTCGCTGAGTGATAAATGTAATTTAATATTTCGAACTAGTTTTTGTAGTCATCTTAAGATTTATTATGTCTTTTTCTGAAGATCACTATACAAAAAATTAAGTGGCAATGGGATAGGAGTTGAAGAATAAGTAAATTCTTTTAATTTTATATCCAGTATTCCACTTTTATAAGTACTTATTCCATATAAAAGGGTATTTTATTATTCTAATTTATAATGGATGTAATAAAAAAATGTAAGTACATATATTTAACTAAATTATTACATATAACCAAGAATAATTAAAATCATCGATATCGATAAACTGCACATGTTATTTACGGATATATCTATGCATATGTTACTTTATAATTATTATACCTTTACGTTCTAACAAGCGTAAATCCGCATTGTTCCTTAACATTCATTTTATATCATCATTTATTTTATAATTTCCTTATGTTGTGTTCTTAAAACACATTACAAAATTTCTTAATAGGTTACATTCCTCATTTGCACATAATAACAATACAATCATAACGACGAATGAATACTGTATAATAAACAATGAAGTTATTCATAGAATCAATATAATTTCAATATAATGTGTAATATAAATAAAATATTTAAATTTTAAGATAACAACAAAACGAGAAAAGTTTTGTATTTTTATGTATCTAATGAGTAATATTACTTTACATTTGTATTAATTATTGTAACTGAGTTTCATTTTTAGTGAAGTGTGAAGAATTAATATAATGAAACCATTTTTATGTCAAAAAATAGGTCGGACATTCTAAAAAATTAAAATAACCATCGTGAGTCGCCTGACAAACGTGATACAACAAAACAAATAGTCTATGGAGGACACTCAAATCGAAAAAATTATATATTACACGAAAATAAACAAACACAATTTTAAAGACATGAGGTTTATAGTATTAAAATATTTATCTACAATCAAGATACTCATACGTTGAATAATTGATTTTATGTCGGACGGGATGAAGAAACCGTAGACCATATACCTGCTTAGTGTTAATTAATTTCAATTTGGAACAATTAGAACAAAAGTTAAACTTGTTGATAATAAAAAAAATTGAGACAGTCTTCTTCTGAGACAACTTTCTATTCTTTTTTTAATAGTAGCACGGCAAAATGACTGCGCTGTGCCTGATGGTAAGCACAGTACAATCCAAAAACAATGGCGACCACCGAGTGACACACTATCGAACGCCGGTCGCCGCTGTCATGCCGGCCCGCGAAAAGCTGGATATGCACAGGCTGATCCCAAAACGCGACCCGCAAAACCGAATCACTATGACGCGTTTTTCGCCATATACATGGTGGTTGCGACGCAGTCGGGCTGTAAAACCCTACCACCCCGCTTTCGCCATTGCCTCATTCGTGATTCAGCAGGGTGCACCACGTCCAGGTGAGGTTGGCTTGGATGTCTCAAGTCTTAGATGTTATTTGACACGCCTTACACCCCCCTTCTGTTCTCTTTTGAAGTTTTAAATTAATTACAGTGTGAAATATATAATATTAATAAATTATACATTAAAAATAATTAACATTAGTTTTTCACATCTACATATTAACATACGGAGCAATAATTATATACATTCTTCTAAAGTTTATTAATCTATCAAACGTATGATGAGCTGCAAAATATCAATATTACATGTATACAGACCCCTCTATACCGCTAGTCTTACGCAAACCGCGTTAGCGCAATACGCCGGTCACACTTACTAACATATCATCACGTGAAATTATAAGTTTATGTCCTGGCAAAAAATACCCTTCAATGCACCTAAAGAAATTTTCACTTTATCTAATACTAGCCGACCCGTGCCCACTTCGTTGGGCGGTAATACGTAAGCGTGGAATGGTTATTTTGCGCTAAGACGCAGCGGAAGCTCTGAAAAGGAAAAAATACCCCGATTTTGCAACATTCTTCATTGCTGCTCTGCTCCTATGTGTCTTAGCGTGATGATATATAGCCTATAACCTTCCCTGATAAATGAGCTATATAACACTGAAAGAATTTTCCAAATCGAACCAGTAGTTCCTGAGATTACCCCTTACAACGTCACAAACTCACAAACCCACAAACTCTACCTCTTTATAATATTAGTGTCCCTGAGATTACCCCCTACAACGGCACAAACTTTACCTCTTTATAATATTAGTATAGATTTTAGACATATACAACTTACAATGAAGTACTAAAGATCAGCGGAAAGATGGCGTTTTAATAAACCTAACCCTACGCCATTAAGTGTGACGGCATATATATGTAGGTATAATCGATTTAACCCGCAACCGCGTCCTTATTTATTTGGTATCAAAATAACTACGTTAACCTCATAAAATAAAATAATATAATTAAAAATCTGTCATGTGAGACGCTTTTGTCATTCGTGTTATAGGTAGTTTGGAGATGTTTTAAAACTCCATTCCATCCTATTTTACATAGGATCTTTAGGCTCTAAAGTAGCCTAGAGAGCTATCGTATATGCTGTTCTATGTCGCTATATCGCTTGTTATATGTCTCGATTTTGTACACACTTATTTATCTATTTCATACAATCACTACATATTTATAAAATAAAGTCCTCTGCCACGTCGGTTTGTCTGTTTGTTCGCGATGAACTCAAAAACTACTGAACAAACTTTCATACGGTTTTCACCAGTAGGTAAAGTAATTCAAGGGGAAGGTTTGGGTATATAATTTGTCAAGGTTTTTTTTTATTATCAGGGCGGCATAGCCGCTAGTGCCCGCTAGTTGTTTATATATGTATACAATATAATGGACCGTTTACAACAACATTTTCCATTTATAAAGACAGCAATTGAAACATAACTGTTAAATTCACGGAGTGAATTCTCAAAGCTATCGTAAAGTTAAACAAGTACGATTACATAATAATTCTTCGGAAATCTTTTAAAAGTGAATGGAACATTGCAGTCTGGCAGGTCAATGCCAAATATAAGTAACAGTGCCCGTGGTGCATTATTACTTTGCGGTTGATACTTTCCATCTAATTCTATTTTACGAAATATCAGTCGTCCATTTAGTTTCATAAATATTTTTAGATTCAAATACCGGTTCCGCAGATATATGAAAGAGGTATCCATGCGAAATAGAGTGTAGGCCGTAATTAACATGCAAGCACTCTACATGTTGACCTATTTTTCATAGGCATACGAGAGATCAATTTTACAAACCCTATCATAACAAGATTTCAATGATATTTGTTTCCCTGACTACCATTCGAGCACTATCTATTATTTTAAGCTTACATCTCAATCGTTACATCATTACTGCAATAAATAATACAATATTTTATTAACCATTATTATTTTTAATGTATCCATTCATCCATTCATCATCATCATCATTACCCTTATCCCACCTAAGTAACCCTACTTAGGGTCAGCTCAACATGTTTTCTTTTTTTGGGGTGGACGGGGTATCGAATAACATCGACGACTTGAGACATCCTAGCCAACCTCACCTGCACGTGGTGCACCCTGCTGAATAACGAACGAGGCAATGGCGAAAGCGGAGTGGTAGGGTTTTACAGCCTGACTGGGTCGCAACCACCATGTATATGGAGAAAAAGCCCGTCATAGTGATTCGCTTCTGCTCAGGTCGCGTTTCGGGATCAGCAATCCATATCCAGCATATCCATCCAGCCTTTCGCAGGCCAGCATGACAGCAGCGACCGGCGATGGATACTGTGTCACTCGGTGGTCGCCATTGTTTTTAGATTGTACGGTGCTTACCATCGGGCATAGTGCAGTCATTTTGCCGTGCTACAATTAAAAAATAACTTTCTCCTGTCAAATGTCATCTCAGTATTCACACCCTTTCACACAGTCCATCCATACTTTTTTTGGTCTTAGTCTACTCGTATCTATATCCGTCCATAATTATAGTCAACACTTTTCTAGTTACATGGTTTTCATCTCTCCTCATGACATGCCCGTACCTTGCTAACCTATTATTCCTCAACCTCTGTCACTGGTGCTATTTTCAAACTTCCTCTAATATATTCATTCTTAATCTTATCCATTCTAGTCACACATCCACCTTAACATTCGCATCTCTGCCACATGCAATTTTCTCTCATCCGTCTCTTTCGTAACCCAGCACTCAGATGCATCCTAATTTAACCATTATTACCATTATAGTATGTTACTAATATTAATTTAATCAAATCAGAATCATTATCATTACATAGTATAAAACAAAGTCCCTTACCGCGTTTGTCTGTCTGTCTGTTTGTGATAAACTCAAAGACTACTGAACGGATGTTCATGCGGCTTTCACCACTAGATAAAGTGAGTCATGAAAGATTTAGGTATATAATTTGTCAAGGTTTTTTTATTTTCAGGGCGGGACAACAATAGCCGGGCCCTTTAGTTACTTAGTATAAAACAAAGTCCCCTACCGCGTCTGTCGGTCTGTCTGTTCGCGATAAACTCAAAAACTACTGAACGAGTTTTCAAGCGGTATTCACCAGTGGATAAAGTGATTCATGAGGAACGTTTTGGTATATAATTTGTTAAGGATTTTTTTATAATCAGGGCGGGACAACGTCTGCCGGACCCGCTAGTTTATTATAATTTATACATTTTTAATTGCACGAAATTTTATCCTATGCGGTACACAAATATTGCATATAGATTGTTTTATTAGTATCTAATTTATATGCATCAACTATATGCATCTATGATTACGTGATGTGTCACCATTTCTTTATTATCCGCAACAAGCTTTATATATATATAGCTATATATTTATTTATTTTATTATAATATTGTATACATGCATATATTTATTTATCCATTTTCTTCTGTTTGGTTTATATAGGCACTACCTACAAAAGTTTTTGCTTAACATCAATACCGCTGGTTAGCTGGAAGAAAATGTCTCATGGCATTAAGCTCGCCACTGTACAAATCAAAAGTGCAATAAAGAATTCATTCATTCATTCAAGCTTTGTAATCCACGAACCGCAACTAAAAAATAATTTTTACTCAATCTGTGCTACTTAACCATTTCTTGTTGGTCTCCCAAGTGCCACATCTAGTAAATATGTAAAATTTCTCTTTAAAATACCTTTTATCGTAACTCAACAGGTAATTATTCATTATTTGTCAATATAAACAGGTATGTTACGCTCATCTATGTGACTGCATTCATAACAATGTGGTTTGTTGTCAATTACCCGTAGTTATGTTGCTTTGATATAATTAGAGAGAGATTATCATTTTAACGATGATATTCGCACGAGTAGTCAAAGGTATGATAATAATTTACATTTCTCTAATTAACGAATTTTATTGCAAATAACCGTTGATATATACAAATACAAATAAATATATAGTACCTGGACGACCGAGCCTAGCTCGGTTCTTTAAAAAACATTTTTAAATGAAAATAAACTATTATGTTTACATCACAAAATTAGCATGTTATATTAAAAAAAATAATTAAAAAAGACATCTCTCTTTTGGTCTCTCACTCGAATTCGAACTGGGGTTAGATGGATTTTCGAAGCAGCCGATTTCCATTTGAGCTATTTTGGTTTGGCAGCTGCGGCGACATTTACCTTTATATTCTAGCTATATTTTTTCATTGCCTGAAAACTCAGATAAAAAAAGTTTTCTATGAACGATACCACCTACATACTAAGTTTCACGGAAATCGCTGCCGCCGTTTCCGAGATCCTGAATATATAACAATATAAAAATAAACAAGAATTGCTCGTTTAAAGGTATATATAGATAAATGCAAATATAGAAAATTAAGTTGGTTCGTAGGTAGAGCTTAGTACGTTTGACCTGAACATTTTGCAACGACTCATACATAAAAGGATGTTTTTGAAATACGTGTAGGCATTAGTCGTGCCCAATGAATGGCGTTTTACTTTTAATAGCAACGTCAAAATGTTGAATTTTGAAACACTATTTATCTATTTAAAATTCGCTTATGTGCATATATGTATCATCAATCTATACATCTATATACACATATATGTATGTATGTGTATATACATATATATATACCCCTATAAATATTATCTTGTTTTTATTTAGGTTTTTTTTTTGTCCCCAATTCCTCAGACATAATCCGAGCCCTTAGCGTGCGGAGGTAATATTTTTTTCATTTCCCATTTATTTCATTATAGCTTATTCTAATTAATTGTATACATTCATTTAATTATTTATGCTGTTACAAAATTTACGCGTTTATTTTTAAACATTTATTTGGTTTTTTACCTTAATATTCCTAATCCGCTTTATTTTATTTAGGTATGTAGTCGATATATTATTTATATTTTATAATGTATTTTATAAGCATGTTACAGTTACGTGCCACTAACTTAGGTGGTATTAACTAGTTGTTATTCTTGTACACCCAGAATACCCCTGACTCTACTCCATTGAACAAATCCATCCAAAGGTTGCCTGGAAGAAATTGCTAATAGCAATAAGGCCGCCCATTGTACCAATAACAAAACCTGAAATGTTTTTGAAATTAATGTATATAATTGGTGTACAATAAAGTTTAAATCTATACTAATATTATAAAATTTGTGACGTTGCAAGGGGTAATCTAGGATAGAATCTAGGAACTACTGAACCGATTTTATCTATCTGTCTGTTTGCACGCATCACTGCTAAAGTACTGGGTTCACAATAAAACGTCAACAAGAAAATCATGAAGCATAATTTCGAGAGTAACTTAGTTTTTGTTTCATTGAAATGGGTCGATTCTATCAAAAGTTATTGTAATTTAAACGACGGCTCGAGTTAAGTACGATAGAAGAGTAGTAATCTATACTACTATTATAAAACTGAAGAGTCTGTTTGTTTGTTTGAACACGCTACTCTCAAGAACTACTGGTCTGATTTGAAAAATTCTTTCAATGTTAGATAGCTCATTTATTGAGGAAGGCTATAGGTTATTATATATCATCACATTAAGACCAACAGGAGCGGAGCAACAATGTACAAAGTTCCAAAATCGTTTTTTTTTTGCTTTTGAGAGCTTCTGTTAGCGTTAGCGCTAGTCCAAAGTAACTATTCTACGCGGACGAAGTCGCGGGCAGAAGCTAGTACCTAATAAGACTAATACAAATATCTTTATTTTCTAAAACCTTTACATAATATAGCCTTAACTATGGCCCCAAACTAGATGATGCCTGTCTCATGGAAGCCTAATGCCTGTTTACAAATTGCCTTTAATTGATGGTGCCGCATATTGTGTTTATAATATTTAGAGCAAATTGCATTTTAGGAATTAAAGTTAAGAAGAAGAAACAGAAATCATATAATAACTTTAAAAAAGTGTGTGTATGTTAATAAAAGCGTGAGAGAAGGTGTGTGTAGTTGTGATGAGTGTGAATGTACGTGTCTATGCTCGTATGATAGTTGCGTATAGTTTTTGGAATGTTAATAGATAATACTTTGAGTAAATTTTCTGTCTGTTCATATGAAATACTATGAAGCCATCGTTTGGTGGCACTGTTCATATTATAGAGATTTTGCGTAGAAACGTACAATTTAAATTTAACTAATTATGTCCGCGGTTCTGTAGGCGTTTAATACACAGTAATTATATTCGTATCGCTGTTTTTTGTAATTTTTATAACCTATCAATCTCGGTATGATATACATAAACTCTCTTTGTATGGGAACTCATTACAATCGGTTAAGAATAAATAAAAAAATAATGTTTTTTCTTAACTTTATTTTTGGCAACCAATCTTTTAGACTATTACTGCCATTGTCAAGTGAGTATCGATATTACAAGTTTCTTGATATAATTTCAATGAACTAACAAGATGGTGATCTTGTTAGAACTTTCCATGGAGTTTTTGTGGCATCTCAGAATTCATGGTCCGTAGTATTATTTTCCAATACTATGCACAATAAACAAACTATATTACATAAAACATTACCAATTTTACACAATATAGAGTAAAGTAACACAAAATTATGAATAAAATATAAAATCCACTACATGACAGACCAAAATCCCGCCAAAAACTCACAAAAGGAACTCCTTCGAGCCGAAAACTAATGTTTTGAATATTTTATACGAAATCTAAAGTATTATTAATATTTTTATTGGGGAATGAGGAATACTTCCGCTGTACGAAAATTACACTAAAACCGCTTAAGTCCTTTTAGAGTTAATATCAAACAAACAAAACATTATATTAAATAGTTCAGTGTTTCTGATTTAAAAAAAAATCTAAGCTTATTGTTTGTTACATATATTTTTCGTGTATTTTTTCCCTGTCCGTGTATATTTAGAAACACTTATTCAATTTATGAGAATTCACTTTAAATATATATATGTTTTTTACCAGATCTTTGGTATGCATATTATTAAATCAGGTAATATAAAGCAAACGAGATGCTTATGGTAAATCAAACCGGATGAAATCTTGCCACAGACAAGTTTTTTTAAGATATAATTATCTGTTAAATAACGAACAGTATAATGTGATTAAATAATGCGGTAGAACGCTAAAATCGAATAAAAAAGGTCAATCATACAACTTTAATTTTGACACCAGATTGACTGCTCTTACTGAGTTATCTTTTATCTAATCTTTCTATGTTATATGTTAACGAGTCGTTATGATTGAAATCAGTGATATTGAATATATATTACATTAGAATATAATCGATGAAACAAAATCAGATTTCCCAAAACGAAAAAATTAAATGTTATTTAAACTAAAAAAAAAAAACATTACGATCGACGAAGATTATAAACTTTTGTGTTATATTTAAATGTTGATTAGTATTTATTTAATGAACTTTTATTCAGGAGATGAATTTGAATTGAATTTAATTGAAATTTGAATGAATTTATCCATCTAAAGTGGTGATTACAAACAAAACACAGCTCTTAGAAAAGATTATTCATGTTTGGAATCATCATCCTCAAATGCAGAACACAGTACAGTCTTATATTGATAGCTCTCCGCGAAGAATTAAAGCTCTCATAGCAGCCAAAAGTGGATCAACAAAATATTAATTTGTCATTACATTTTCTTCATTTTTGTTCGAGAGTTAATAAATACATATTTTTTCTATAATGACGATGTTTTATTAGTTTTACAGATACGTTATTAAAAATATGGTAAATACACATTGTATCCCATAAAAACAATACATCTGTACAGTATCACCTGACAATTAACGTTTTATATAAGATCTTATGGTGCGTCTAATAATATGGCCAGGGACTGTAATTCGTAACATACAATACATAAATATAAGATAGATCATGTAAAGTGTCGTTCTAAAGATCTTTGCGAGACCCTTGTCCTTTGTGCAAAATCGGACGTAGGTTTTCGTGATAGTTGACGAGAAACACAGATATAAATAAATAAAATATTATGTTAGAAGATATATAACAGTAGACAGTAGGAAGATCTTCAAAAATATTGATAAAATTTGCATTCAGATGTACAGTTGTTATTTAATTTAATTACGTGGTTGTACTGGAAAGAAAATACCTGGTCTCATTTTATTCATTAGTACAGCCGTGCGAAACTAGAGCGAGAAGTTTAGTATGTAATAAAACACAAATCTCTGGATTTAAAAAAACATTATTCTGGTTGTTAGTGCAACGATACCTCTGCTCGCCACGCTCTAAGAGCGCCACAGGTCAGACAATAATGCCCATAAGTTTTCAGATACCGTAAAACTTATTACCATAAACAGAACGAGATATATGTTCTGTCCAACCTATTTACCCTTACTACGACGAGGTGGGGGTCCTAATCTTTTATTAAGCTATATAACTGACAGCTGTAGTGCAGAATAAGTTTGATAGGTTTTATTTGTAAACACATTATGTTCCTAAGGATGAGATAATATGAACATTTTTATTATAATTTTAATAATAATTAATTATAATTATAACTATATAATAATTTTAATTATAATTATAATTTTAATGTTTTTATAATATTTATACGGTAAATAAATACAAAAATGCGTATTATGATAGTAAAAAAAAGATAGTAATGAAATTCACTTAATCCGAATATTGCATTCATTAGTCAATTATATTTGATTTTATAGAACTACTACAGTTATAAGCTAGAGTTTTATCAACAAATTTTATGTGATTTTTTTTAACTTATTAATTTCTACATTTTTACATGTGAAATATAAATAAATATGAAATACACTAAACTAGGATGCCTGTATTTAAAATAAATGATTTCAATTTATTTGCCATCATTTATAGCGTCTATCATTTTACTCTTATAATTAAAGTCTCGGAAACGGAGCCGGGAATTTGTTAGCTACAGAGATCATTAGTGAAATGAACTGCTTTTCCGGTTGCTATGCCGCGACCGGCTGCGTAAATGAGACATCGTAACTACGAAACACCGCAAGATATTAATTGAAGATATTAACATTATGGAATTACAAGAAATTCTTGAAGCGCGATATCAGCACTTCTGTTTATCATCGACAATATTTACAGCAGAAAGATAAATATTATATAATCACAGATATCGTGCAGAAAATACTACATATTTATTTATTTACACATCTAAAGAGGTGAAGATAAAACAGTACAGTATTATTTTCTACTCTGTTTTTCAACTAATTTTCTTTTTGAAGTGAAAACTCTTATGGCATGGTAGGGAAAAATTTACGTTACGTATTAAACGCAAGGTATGTAAGTATATATAAGTGTCTATATGGGTCTAGGAGTATACCAAACGAGTAAATGTACAGTTAAGTATTTATACTACGGGACTTATTATATCGTTTATGAAGTTTCTAAATACATATAAGCCAAATAATTTTCACTTCCTCCACGTGTACACTCTGATACACGCGCTGTTTTTTAAACAGTTTTCCTCGCCATCAATAAATCAAAGCCTTTATTTATATGTATCCATTCGTCATACTTCACGTTCCTTACGTTTACTAATCTACAATACCTTTACAATACAGATAATACAGCTATATATCAACACGTGAAGAAGAGAACCCTTATTATGATCGAATTTTGACCATAATGTTATGTAAAAAATATACGGTATCCATTTTAAAATTATCTACGTCGTTTAATTAATCAAAGCAGTAATAGCTTATTATGTAATATTTACTTAAGTATACCAGTAACACATCCTGATAATGTAGGGCAAATATACATGTCTGTTATACGTGGTTACGTTGGCAATGAAACCGGTTCCACGCATTATAATACCGGCCACTGGCCTCAGCTCGCGCTGCATTGCCATTGTCAGTAACACTGACCCGCGACGAAAATATGCAAACTATCCAATCTATATTAATGAATTTGTAGTGCCGTTTGTTCATATTTTTTTTGCAAAGTTTGTGATAAATATCTTTTTTTTTAATACGTTATTAGTTTTAACTTGTCACAATCTCGTCTGATTACGATATGGTCTGGGATGGTAAACACGCTGTTCCTAGAGAGGCTGGCTCTAAAGTGCTGATGCCAGAACACGGCAACAGGTGCTTAGTAATAACAGTGCTGACGAATTAGTAATTGATAGCGATGACAAGAAGCACGTACATGACAAGACAAGAAGTAATTGGCTTTTCCGTTGTCCCGCCATGGTAATAAATAAAACCATGACAAATTATATACGTAACCCTTCCTTATGAATCACTTTATCTATTGGTGAAAATTGCATGAAAACCCGATTAGTACTTTTTGAGTTTATCGCGAACAGACAGAAAGACGTGGCAGACGACTTTATTTTATAATATGTGTTGATCGTGCTACTTCGCTACAATAAGTGAGCGGAACGATGCCATGAGGACAACATGGTACCGGAAAAAAACAACGCTTCACAGACGTGAACTATCGGTAGAATCATCCTAAGCTTGACAAGGTATTATACTCAATAAAATATATGACAACAAATAATAATAACAACAAACGGGTGTTGAGTTTCAAGCATAGCACCTATATATATATATATATATATATATATATATATAGCTATAGTACCTATATATTACAAATTATATGTAAACAATATCGATATATTACGTTTAGCGTGTAGAGAAAAACTTTGTTTCTACATTTCTATAACTTTGAAAATTTCACTAGAATATTCTTTTTTTATATATCATAGGAGGCAAACGAACAGGCGGGTCATCTGATGTTAAGTGATCACCGCCGTCCATAGACACTAACAACACCAGGGGAGTCGCTGATGCGTTGCCAGCCTGCGTTTTGGGGAGGGGGGAGGAGAGGTGGGCTTCCGGCGCTCTCACTGACCGAACGAAACGTAATAATGGAAGCACTGTTACTTCCCGTCACTTTTCTATGAGAGGATGGTACCCCGGGCGAGCCGACCCGTTCATGCTGAAACCAGTAATAGCTTTAAAATATGATCAAGCCATAAGATGATTAAGGAATGTTCGAAAATCGAAATATTACAGAAAAAATATTTAGAAATAAAAACATATGTTGAATTATATCAATACAATATGAATACTTTGCTATTTCATTATTAATGTTATTCCACACATAAACATACGTAACATGTGGTGTTTTTCTTTTCTAATTAGAACCGTGACAATCTGGTATGCTATTGACATTTCGTATGACCTTGTTCTGTCCCATTATGACTTGTTAGCTACTACAGTAATATATTTTTTGTTGGTATCATTTGGATAATGGTAATACCGATGAATGTACATTTTATTTACTAAAACTAAACAGTGAATATTTCCCTTTTTAGTTGCTGTGAAATTAATTTAAAAGTTACTTAACCAAATCGATAGCTTTAACATTCTTGGTATTTACAGAATGTGAACAAATTCAAATTCCTTTTAATTTTGTTAAATACTTACTTAATACTTTCGTGTATTTTATTTTCAATAATTATTGTTTGTGTATTTTACATTATACTTATTTTTTTAATATTAACTAGTTTATTTATTCTATAAATTGAAAACCTAATGTCCCAATGACAAAAACTGTAACTTACTTTTTCTTATTTGACAACCCTAAGCATCAGTCCGTTATTAAATTATAAACTTTAGCATTAAAGCATTAAAAATATTCGGCCTTAAGTTTGTAATCTATTATCTTTATATATAAATTTATTCTGTACGTATATATGTCACTGAACTCCTACTAAACGGCTGGACCGATTTTGATTTTGAAATTTTGTGTGCGTGTTCCAGTGGATCCGATAATGGTTTAGATTCAATTGGACCCGGTAGGTGGTGTTGCGGTTGGCTTTTAGGATTTTTTTAATTATCAAGGTAGGACAACGTCCGCTGAGCCCGCTAGTATAGTATAAATGATAATCAATCGCCGAATGTATGGAAACTCATAACTTCAGGAAAACTCCACCTACTTGACTAATTCTTTTTATTGTTATGTGTGTCGTCAGGAAAATCCTTTTGTTAAAGAAAGTGATGGCAAAATCTTACGGAAAGTAAAAAAAATGGGTTTAAAAATCTCCATATAAAAAAGTAAGTGAAAGTGACATAGAAGGAAGTAGGGAGATCTTCATAAATATTGAGCGACTGACGTTCAATTGTTCTGTTGTCATTTAATTTGATTAAACAGTAAGGAGAAACTTTGGTCTCATTTTCTTCGTTGCAAAGCAGCTAGTCAATTTATATTTATTAATGATCTCTATTAATGATCTCCTGGATTTATTAGATTGCAAATGCCTGGCATATGCCGACGATATCAAAATTTTTCAAAAGATTTATGGAGATAACGACACATTTCAGCTCCAAAACAACCTCAATATTATACAATCTTGGTGTATCGAAAATGGTATGGCACTAAACGCACAAAAATGTAAAACCATGACATTTACTAAAAACAAAACTCGTTATACTTTCAATTATAAAATTGAAGGAGTCAATATTGATCGAACAGACATAGTGCGAGATCTAGGTGTCATGATTGATTCTAAATTATCATTTAGACCTCACCTCGATCATATCACAAGCAAAGCCAATAGAATGATCGGGTTTATAATACGTACAGCCAAACCACTTAAATCTATTAAATCATGGACCATTTTATACATTACTTTGGTTCGTAGCATTCTAGAGTATTGTTCATCAGTATGGTCCCCGTTCTATAAAAGTCATATAGACATGATTGAGTCCATCCAGCGACGCTTTTTAAGGATACTGTGCAGTAAGCTTGGAAATAGAATCACTGAATACAAAGATAGACTTCAAAAATTCAATCTTAAAAGTCTTGAACACCGAAGATCTATAGCTGACTTATGTATACTTCACAAAATAGTAAACGGTACCTTTGGTAGTGACCTACTCGGGCAAATCAATTTCAGAATACCAACTCACTCAGTACGAGCTCAGCAATTATTTCATTTACCAGCAGTTAATAACAACGTTTCAAAAAACAATCCGTTGTATCGAATGTGCAAGTACTATAACGAATTCTGTGTTCACAAAGACATATTTAATGACAGCTTTAAAAAAATTAAGGAACATATTGTATTGGAAACATAGACGTATGATAGTCGTGTATCCCTAATATTCATTTTATCATTACACTAGGCTAACTGTGGTTATTGTTACAATTGATAATGTTGTGTACAATTTATAATTGGATTTCAGATTTATTATGTTATAATAGTTATGTTACTCATATAATTTCAATCTGTTATCTGTAATTGTACCTTTTTGTAAAAAATAAAAATAAAATAAATATCTTTTTTTTAACTAATGACATATCAATTAAAAGCAATGATTATGCTAACATTCAATTTATTGTGCAAGTGTCTATTGTTTCTCGGTTATTGTTGACTATCGAGGTCGTCGATGTAATTACCGAGAACATGACCAGGTATGAAATAAATTTACAAGCACGATTCGCTTAACTATAGCTATTAAAAGTAGAAATTTATACCTCATACCTATCAGCCTAATGTTACTTTACCGACTAGCTCATACAACGCTCATTACAATTGTTGTAGTTTGGCGTCGAACACCAGAAATAAATAAAATTAAAGTGTATGTTTGTAATGTCAAAATAATAGCTTTTTACTAAATTAATGATTACAAAAAATATATATTTTTAAAATTTTGCTTCTGTCTACCTGTTTTATCGTCATCTTCGTAGCCTTATCCCACCTAAGTAGGGTCGGTACAATATGTTTTCCTTTTCCACTCTCGCCTTCAGATGTCATCTCAGTATTCACACCTTTTACACACATATCATTTTTCACACTATCCATCCATACCTTTTTCGGTCTTCCTCTACTTTAGGTGATAGAGCCACGCTGAAACTATTACTGGTCTTACTGGTCTCAGCATGAATGGGTCGGCTCGCCCGGGGTAGTACCATCCTCTCGCAGAAAACCAACGTGAAGTAACAGTGCTTGCATTGTTGCGTTTCGTTCGGTCAGTGGGAGCGCCGGAGGCCCACCTCCCCTCTCCTCTCCTCTCTCCTCTCCATCCCTAAACCCTTCCCTCCTAAGGGTGGTAATGCACTTGCGACTCCTCTGGTGTTGTTAGTGTCCATGGACGGTGGTGATCACTTAACACCAAGTGACCCACATGTTCGTTTGCCACCAATGACATAAAAAAAAAACTCATGTCCATCGACCATTTTACTTAAAGGTGTTCTAGTTACATGGTATTCATCTGTCCTCATGACGTGCCCATAATATGCTAACCTATTACTTCTCAACTTCTCTGTCACTGGTGCTATTTTCAAACTCTCTCTGATATATTCATTCCTAATCTTATCCATTCTAGTTACACCACACAACCACCTCAACATTCGCATGTCTGCCACGTGTAGTTTTCTCTCATCCGTCGCTCTCGTCGCCCAGCACTCAGATGCCTACATGACTGGTTTTATAATAGTTTTATACACCTTCCTCTTCAGTTTCAAGGGCATTCGTGGTTCACAAGCTACACCATACACCTATCGCCATTTAATCCACCCTGCATTTATCCTATTTCTCACGTCCTTGTGTATGCAACCGTCATTTTGGATCACAGAACCGAGACCCCGGAAATCAGAGCAGGTTGGTAAGGGTATACCATTTAAAGCTATAGGAGAAAACTGAATGGACAACCGAAATCGCAGAATAAATGTTCATTATTAGTCTACCGGTTTTCAAACCAGTTCATTCTCCAGTTTTTCTCGCCATTTTACCAGCCTACTCTGCACCTCGGCAGTATCTTCGCCGACAAGAACAATATCATCAGCAAAGAGCATACAACAAGGTGTCTCCTCTATCTACCTGTTTGTTCCGGCTAATCTCTGAAACAGTTTGACCGATTATGGCGGGTCTTTCACTCCCAGATAGTGAATGTTATAGGTGGTAAATTAGGATATTTTAATTTAAAAAAAATATTAGGATTCCGTGTAAATAAAACTAAAGAAGGAGTGACCAGTATATTTTCATATACATCTATATCGACATTACAAACTGACACTTCAATTTAATTTTGCGTATAGGTTATTATCAGATTGTTTTTTTTAATTTTCGTCTATAATTTGGCAATGCGATATTGGTACTTTTTACTGATAGAATTTATTTTCTCTTGACGCTTTGTATCTATTTTGTTTTGTAAAATGATCAATTTTCTAGAGTTGAAAATGTTGCTTAATCTTCTAACATAGCGTCTGGGATTTAAAAATCGATTTTACGGTGTAGTTATCAGCAAGTCGTGGAAAAAAGCGGCACAGCCGTACTATTCTTTTCTCGAAGCAATTCAGGCCATTTTCGACTTTCTATACTTCGCTGTGGATAAAACTAGAAGCCTGAATCTATTTTATTTAAAACATAAAAGATTTTTAATATTGATATGGTCACTATAAGGTGT
The DNA here is from genome assembly GCA_015888305.1 of Antheraea pernyi. Classification (NCBI taxonomy): domain Eukaryota; kingdom Metazoa; phylum Arthropoda; class Insecta; order Lepidoptera; family Saturniidae; genus Antheraea; species Antheraea pernyi. The sequence continues at coordinate 1,443,396 of MU158727.1, read as the reverse complement.
TGTTAGGTTAACTAATTACGTAATAACTTAAAAGAGAAGGTCCCTTAAGTAAAGACTTAATAAAGACTTGATATTACATGGATCTCACAACTTTTTGCGGTAAAAGAACTGAGTTGGGAGTTTTTTTTACAAGGTTTGTTTTTGATGGAATAAATCTTACCGATTGGGGATACTTTTGGGTGCAGATATCGTCAAGAAAAATCTTTGTAAAAGTATAGGTAAGCCATAAACAATATCAAATATCAGGAATAAGAACGCTGGCTGCCTATGTCAGTCAATAACAATAGTGGGTCTAGAGGGGGCTTCTTTCGTTCGCTGCCAATTCTTTATGAGAATAAAATCCGCATTTTCTTCCGGGAAATCTAAGTTCTCTTTAGCTATCGGCTTGGTAAGATTACCTTTTAGCGTTAAATGAAACTTTTGCTGTGTGTCTTGTTACTTTTTTTATATTTTGGTGTCATTATCTTGAATTCAATATAAATCGTATATAAACGATGGTAACATAAACGTATAGGTAAATACTAAAAAAGTAAGGTAAGTGAACATCTATCACGTTATTAATGGATAAAATATGGTTTTATAATATTTTAATAATACATTAGTTATAGTAAAAGTAATAATATTTTTTTATAAATTATCATCTCTGTAAACCTACATCATGGCATAAATTATAGTATGTTATATTTATGTATTATAATAGGCTGTAAACCCTATCGATATTGTGTCTTTTTGATGTTTTTGTCTTAAACTGACTGCGTTCCACTAAACGCTCACAACGCTCACGCTCACGACCGCGAGTTTTCCCGTTCCACTTACTTGCGCGCGTTATAATCGTACACCCAAGTGGAACGCATAATGGGGCGTTGTGAGCGTTCAGGTAAATAATACAAATGGCGGTCTAGAAATAATATAGCAAAAGCTTTAAGAGGTTATGTCTTAACAGTAAATTGTAATAATTATTATATAAATTGATTTAAGTATATTGAAAGATAAATGTATACTTCGATTTTTATATTTAATTCACATTCCAATAAAATAAGAATGTCTTTTGAGGCAACAATAGGATATTTGGTGATAATTGTATATATTATGGAACTATGTTTTATAAAAGTGTTGAAATAATATATTTTTATCATTTAACTTTATTATAAAATCATAAAATATATTTTTGGTTTAATAAAAAATATTAAATTATCATTAAGTGATTATAAATTAATTTCCACTCAGAATTTAACGATTCCAAACATTTTTAAATAGAATTTAAAATTATCAAAACTTAATTAACATATTTCATGTATTTACATATATTAATAAATTTAATTAATCCATTAAATACAATATGTTACCTAATATAAATGTTCTACTGCATCAAATGATGACATTTTTACGGTCGCCAACAACGCTCACATCGACCCATCTCCAGACATAGGGCGTCGTGAGCGTCACATGAACGTGTGTCATGACGTCATTAATGACGTTTTCAACGTGACAGCAACGCTCGCGGTCGTCTAGTGGAACAGCTAAAAGGCTGTTGTGAGCGTTGTGAACGTCTTGTGGAACGCGCCCATAGTACACTATGTTACTATATACTATGTATTATAACTAAAAATAATATCATTGAGTGTAATGGAAGTTTTATCGTTGAATAGTTAGAGTAGAATAGATTTTTTTAAAATAGTAGCACGACAAAATGACTGCTCTGTGCCTGATGATAAGCACAGTACAATCCAAAAACAATGGCGACCACCGAGTGACATACTATCTATCGCCGGTCGCCGCTGTCATGCCGGCTTGCGAAAAGCTGAATATGCACAGGCTGATCCCGAAACGCGACCCGCAGAAGTGAATCACTATGACGGGATTTTTCGCCATATACATGGTGGCTGCGACCCAGTTAGGCTGTAAAACTCTACCACGCCGCTTTCGCCATTGCCTCGTTCGTTATTCAGCAGGGTACACCACGTGCAGGTGAGGTTGGCTTGGGTGTCTCAAATCTTATGATGTTATTCGACACCCCTTACACCCCAAATAGAATTCTAGAAGAGTATAGAACTATACTTATATTCATCGGACATGAATGAGCCTTATGGTTTGTAATACAAAAAAGGAGCGTAATGAAAAATACATGGAATTATTACTTTATTATAACTGAAAATAAAAGCAATGAAAAGGAATAGTTGTTTAAATATAAAGGATAAGTACCTATTGATCGATTCTCGTGAACATTCAGAAATATTTCAGAGGCTTCTTTGTGATTGTCGAAATGTCTAAAAGATAGTTGAAGGGTAATTGTTTGGTTTCATAGAATAAAAGTTGTGAAATCACTACATATTATAAATGTTTTTTTTATGTCATAGGAGGCAAACGGACAGATGTGTCACCTGACGTGAAGTGATCACCACCGTCCATAGACACTTGCAACACCAGAGGAGTCGCAAGTGCTTTGCCAGCCTGGGTTGGGGGGGGGGGGGAAATGGAGGCGAGCCTCCGGTGCTCTCACTGACCGAGCGAAACGCAACATTGCAAGCACTGTTACTTCACGTCGGTTTTCTGTGATAGGGTGGTACTAACCCGGGCTAGCCGACCCATTCATGCTAAAACCAGTAATAGCGTCAGCGTGGCTCTACCACCTATCGATGTCTAATGTCCTCTATTACATTTGTTTGTCTGTCTGTTCGCAACAAACTCAAAAACTACTGTACGGATTTTCTTGCGGCTTCCACTAGTAGATAAAGTGGTATATGTATGAGGTATAGGTATATAATTTGTCAAGGTTTTTTTTTATTATTAGGGCTGGACAACGCCTACCGGCCCGCTAGTGAATACTAAGATTGTTATTTAATCATTGACCTAGTATTATAGCAAGTAACTCCGAGAACCGTATTATTGTTTATGATGAATAATTCTTAACAAAATAATTGGAATTTTATTTTCGAGACACAAAGCGGTAATAAATGTAAGAAGAATTATACTTTCGTCGGAAATTATCAGTAATGTTGAATGGTTTGTCGTGCCCGTCTACATACGTAATAACCAAGGTCATATTCTTGTGGCATGCATAAAATTAACCTTTACTAACAATATAAAAATGTGAATTACCTACAAGTTAATGAAGACCCGAAATGGTTCGACTACTGGTGAATAAAAATATGATTACTCGGTAATCTACATGTAAATGAATATTATGAAAGAATGATTCGAAGCTACTCTGTATTCATTGCTTTGATTATGTGTATATAATCAAAGGTTAATCACTAGCAATATTCTAAAAGACATATTATATTGTCTAATATCAAGAACGTGGCAATTTTACACTATGGTACTACTTTATCTAATACTAGCAGGTCCCTGGACGTTGTCCCACCCTGATTATAAAAAAAAGCCTTGACAAATGATATATCTAAACCTTCCTCATGAATTGTTTTATCTGCTGGTGAAAATCGCGTGAAAACCCGTTCACTAGTTTTGAGTTTATCGCGAACAGACAGACAGACGCGGTAGGGGACTTTGTTTTGTAATATGTAATGATGATAAATAGCTTTTCGTGTGTATGCGTTGCCTTACTTCTAACCCACATGAATTTTGACACGGTTTTCACTAACATTTAGAGAATTTCTTTCACAACGTAATCATATATAGAAAAGTCAGTCGGAATGGAATGAGTTTTTGGACATTTCAATGACACTGGCTAACCCTAAACCCTACGAGATAGTAAAAATAATGTGCTATGGAATTGTAATTAGAAATACCTTTTAAAACGCCCATCATAGTATATGACTATCTTTTAACGATGAATACTTGTAATTATTATATTTTTTACATTTCCGAAACCAAGGCGTATCGCTAGATTGATATAATTATGTAAACTCTTACACCACTGACTTTGTATATTGGGTGTATATAAACTATAAATACCAAAAGTGGACAAAATGAGGACGGTAATTTATTAAATCACGATTAAAAGTTCACAATTTTGAATTTGTAGACAAACGGATACTAAGCACGCACGGCTGGGTTGACATTCGAGTTCATTGGGGAGCATTTCATCGGTTCACATCGACAGCACCGCCAATTGTTCGTGCCGGGCACTAGGTGCTCACTGCTCACACATTCTATGTGGAACTGCGACGAGCACAAGCTACATTTTATGGATGCACATCCTTTCATGGTCCGGTTACAATACGCGCAGTCCATTATGAAAAACCTGTAACAAACAAAAGAAACGAAATATCATTTCACTTCACAGCGTTTTCTTTTATTACAAGTTTCAGCATAGAAGACTCTCTTCTTTTACATACTTTTTCTAAAGAGAAATAATGAAGATTTTTTGCTTTTGGAAATTTAAAATTTTTTGAAATTTTTGTTGTATACGATATGACTGGAACGATTCGACTGAAGATTATTTGAAATGTGACATTCTTCTAAACAAAATCTGTTTTATTTAAATTATTCTTATTTATTTTACATCCAATTTAAAAAAGGATATAGGTACCTAAGAAGTTTTTATTATCAGCTAGTTTGTTGTTACCACATAATAGATTAATATATTTAGTTTTTATTAATTCTAAGATATATTTATTAATATTTATAGTACATAAATACGCTATAGGTTTAGGTGGGCCCATCAGTTATTAACGTGTATATCCACCCGTTCCATTATTATAAACACACGTAAAATTTTCCTTTCCATTTAGTGACATGCTTAATGAATTATTAATTATTGACAAAGTTTTATAGACAGGTATACGAGTATTTCAGTTATTTGGAAAGTAACTACGTATGATGCACAAGATTTTATAAATACTGAAAACAGGTACCACACGCGGTACAAAATAATAAATTATAATGTATACTAATTTATCATTGACAATATATATAATCCCACTTGCGTCGTATTTAGCCAGTCTGATCGAACGGTTGACGCTTCGTTACATAATTATACATACTAGTGGGCGTCCAGTGGTCGACATTCGACCATAGTTCATTAATTTTTGAAAGGGATAAATATTATAATAATATTTGTATGTTATAATATCAATGTTGAATGTAGAATGAAAAAGGGTAATTGGAACGTAAGAGTAAAATAATACATACAGTCGAGCATAGCAACCTCCTTCACAACCTTTTTTGAAGTCATTTATTGACAGATGTCAAAATGTCTTTTTTATTTACATGTGTGTATATGTTGTGTAAAATTGAAGCAGTAGTGTGAGTAATGCATATTTTAATTAATTTAATGTACTTCTAATGCATTTTATACAAAATAAATAGCTTTCTGCACTTCTCCTCCATATAAACTTTAACTATGCCAAGTTTCACGTTCATCCGTTCGCCCAATTCCGTTAAAAAGGGGTACAAAGATTAGGCTTCACGTATTATAATTATACATATATTTATTATTACCATGAGTCGGCTTACTAAAGGTTAGTATCTCTGAGTTCAAATAGACTAACGTGGGCATGGTTTTATTTTCAAAATTGTTGTATATTCTTATGTATGTATATGCACCATTAATACAGAGTGTAAGAGGGGTGTAAGAGGTGTCAAATAACATCTAAGACTTGAGACATCCCAACCAACCTCACCTGCACGTGGTGCACCCTGCTGAATAACGAACGAGGCAATGGCGAAAGCAGGATGGTAGGATTTTAAAGCCTGACTGGGTCGCAACCTACATGTATATGGCGAAAAATCCCGTCATAGTGATTCGCTTCTGCGGGTCGCGTTTCGGGATCAGCCTGTGCATATCCAGCTTTTCGCAGGCCGGCATGACAGCGGCGACCGGCGATGGATAGTGTGTCACTCGGTGGTCGCCGTTGTTTTTGGATTATACTGTGCTTACCATCGGGCACAGTGGAGTCATTTTGCCGTACTACATAATATACTGTACGACACTACATTTCATCAATGATGTAAACAAAAAACAAGCATATTAAAGAGAAAGCGAATAACATGAGTAAAATATATAAATTATTTATAGTAGCATTGTTTTCAATTTTATTTTAGTTCTAGATTTACAATACATAATTGAAACAATATAAAACTCCAGGTAATGGAAAAACTGTGATAGATCGAGTGGGTATCTATGAATTTAATATGCACAGAGAGAAAGCTTTTTACGTTTTTATCGTTTCCATTCCCGATAATTAATTAGTAGCTCTCTTCAGTAGCGCAGTCAATCAATCACTGAGCTAATGAAGATAAATACTGTGGATTTTCTCAATCCACATCTCTCGTTAGGTTAAAATATATGCTGGGATTATGTGGAAACTCACAATGATGTGTAACACTATTCAATAGAACTATTTTTTTTTCTCGAACTGACTACGCTATTGACCTGGCAGGGTCTTCACAGCTTCACCGGACTACTCAATAGAACTACTTTTAGATAGTAGTACGAGTATATTACCACCGTATTGTTATCGAAAAATAGAGTTACATACTAGTGTAGTAAAAGCAACTCACAATACCAATGGTAATCTATACGTAGAATAAGCCTTTTTAAATTAAAAAATTAATTGATAAAATCATTCAGAGCGATACGTCACATGAGACCCTTGATCCCGAAAGACGTATATCATAATAACGGCCTTAACATTTTCCCCTTATTTTTTAAATGGTAAATTAACTAGTGTTATGAAGAGTTGTAAACCTCATTTATGTCGAACCTTTTTGGTGTTTTCATTTTAAACTTTGTGATGTAGTGACAGTTCTATATTTAATTTTGACATAACCAAGAAACAGGGATTTTAGGATCTGCTTAATTTGTAGAGAAAACAAAAATTAAAAAGAAAATACAGTCTTTGTCAATCTTTTTGATAATTCTGAATATAGCCTTAAGCTCGGGCTTCAAGAATCTAATACATTGACATATAAAAACCCAAAACACAATCTCAAATAAAAGTATACCTCCCCAATATACATACGTGGTTATAGTTATGCCAAAAACTTATGATTTTGCAAATATAACCTTACCTGGATGATTTAAAGTTGTTTTTATAAAGACGCAAGCGAGGCAAGACCATTTGTAATGAGTGGATAATCTAAAATTATGTACTCATTTTTGTGTGCCGGTTGTACGACGGTAAATATTCATCTTGGGGTTTTGTATATAAATGTTTCTAGTTTTTTTTAATAATCTACAATTACGTATTATATGTTTTTATGTAAGATTGCTCTTGAAAATTTGACTAATGTCATTTTGATTTCCCTATGTACGAAACCGGCATATACCAGATATTTGTTCGGAATTCGCGTACACTTACTATTTTAAATCGGTAACACTATTAGCTCACGATAAAGCAAACCATCGCAAGTAAACCAGAACCCGAGAAATAGCTTTGAAGTACTTCCGCTTGGGGAAAAATATAGACCTAGATTATGGGAGTTTAAAATGATCAATATGTCGTGTGTTGAGTATGGCCATACCTTCCGTCGGGAAGGTGCCTATGACCCTGCAGTAAGTCCTCTTACAGGCTGATGTGATTGGTACAATAGATATATTGTAATTATTTTCCGTGTTCATATACATATTAATTTTCTTTTTAATTTATTGAACAACATAGTAGATAGTGTACTTCAACGCCATCTATTGAGCAGTTACAGAAAAATGGATGGCTAAAATCTTTTCTTTATTTCTACAGCCGTAGTCGCGACCCAAACGATAAAGTAGCATACTTTACCGAGATTATATAGAAAAATAGTTGACATCCTAGCCACAAGATGGGACAATAATATAAACGTTCGTATATCTAAGTCCAGGATATGATCAGTAGGTACCCATAGCGTGGTAGTGAAGAGACGTATGCCCAATAATGAATACTTATTAACTCACAATGACTAATTATTTCCTGTACTAATAATCCTCAGTTTATTTCAAATATAAGATATACTTCTTAAAAACTGAATTTTAGAAATAATCGTTATTTAAAAGAAATTCGTCATAATTAATATTTTACTTTTAAAATTGACCAATAATACTTTTGTAGTAAGTAATTTTATTTCTCAACCGGCTAAACAAATTGTCTACATTGCAATTAAGGATTATATTTCTATAAGTATCGGTTAGATCATTGTCGTACTTTATTAAAAGAATGTAGATCCGTATGCCAATTATACTTTTATTTGAGTTTAAAAACAAGTGTTAAAAATAAATACTACCGGGCAATAGCGTCGCAATAAAATGAAATAAATTAATAGCCAAAGCCGAACGATTCTTTATTTTTGTGTAAACGCTCGTAGCATTGGTACAATTTAATAATGAAAACGATTCTTCATAAGTCACAATATTGTAAGAGGAATAATTGAAGAAGAGAAATAAAGTTAAATTATTGCGATGAGGAGTTGTGAAATGATGGATATGGGCAATATGTCTGATGTGTGTAATAATTCGATATATGCAACACATAATCGTTACTGTGTGAATTATGACCTATTTGTAATCGTTGTAATGTAGTATCAATGGTTCTAACTTTGGACGATTTCAACAAAACAACCAACAAATTTATGATTCATTATGTTTACACGTGTAGGCTATAATTATGAATTTCTGTTTTATGTGACGGGTCACCTGTACAGTTATACCCATAGTACATATGTTACCGTAAACTTCCAAAGTCTTTAATGTACAAATCATATAGCTGATCTGCAGATTAATTAATTTCTGCGTCAACTAGGGCCAGCTCGCGCTCCATTTTATTACAAGTCCGACGTAATCCAATCAAGCTCCTCCGTATCGCGGTACTGGGCCACGGTAGGAGTTATAGAATTTAATACTCACCCAGATCATCGAAATGGGAGATTAAACAATTTTGCGGAATTTTTACCAATCACCCCAGTTAATCTGTACATTACCGTGATAATTAATTGAATAATTGTTTTTGTACTTTAGCGGTAACACATACAAACATTGTACGAATATGAATGAATGTGACTGGCCGGTATAACTTGGAGGTTTCATTCACCGATGTACATATTCTAAGATTTACAGTGTCATTTGAACTTTGACAAATTATGGAATATTTTAAATTCTATCGGAATCATAACTTTTTAGTAAACAACATAAAGGTGTCGTTACAAGTATCAAGAAAAATCACGCCTTTTCATTCGTATGTTATTGTACCGTTACATAAAAATAAGAGATAAAAATAACGTGTGACAGATATTACTTATGACGCTACGTCAATGTCAATAGTACAGAAGTGATGGCATTGTTTAAAAAAATAATATTTATCAGAGATTTTAGTTACGTTTTGGGATAATGTGAGTCATTCGTGTAATGTTTCAGGACGCTAACGTAATAACTGCAAGGTTCGTTACAATCGTGAGCATCATATCTATGTTTCTGTTCTTATGTTCACATTATGTCATCTGCGAACTTATTATCCATAGCAGGCAGGCTTGCAGTGTTTTTGTAGGTTGGTTATTTAGCATTAGCTGCAGTAACCATTTAAGATCTGATGTTCTGCATAATCGTTTACAAATATAGATACAAAAAAATCGCTTCGAACTTGAAATATTGATTTTTCCGTCAAGTAATTAACCCAAATAATTATGGAAAATGTGTAGACGATTAGTCGACGGCTAGCTGACGGAATCCGTTGAAGAGTGTAGGCAACGGACGGGCGTTATATTTTTATATTAATATATTTAAGACTTATACAAAAATATTTGTACTTTTAACCATTATTTTTAATGTTGTTCATAGACGGAGCGGTGATGGTGTCGGAGCTCGGCCGCTGCGGTCAACGCCGGACTGGACTGAGAGTGCTATCAGCGGCGAACATCTCTGGTCACCCACGTCCGTATCAGATTGCTGTTACGTAGGAGATGTAGAATGCCAAGTAAATACATATTATATTTCTAGTAAATAGGTTTCCCAGACGACTAACTGTAGCCATTAGTGCCTACGTAGCGGTTGTTACTTAAACAATTTAATGAACAAAGAATACTACTTTCAAGTTGATATTTTTTTCATTATTTACTACAGAAGTATGAGATATTATTACTTTATTATTTTTTTTTTTTTTATAGTAGCTCGGCAAAGTGACTGTACTGTGCCTGATGGTAAGCACAGTACAATCCAAAAACAATGACGACCACCGAGAGACATACTATCCATCGCCGGTCGCCGTTGTCATGCCGGCCTGCGTAAGTATCTCTTCACGTTGCGCTTGAAGGACCCCATGTCATAGGAAGGAGGAAACACACTGGCCGGGAGATTGTTCCACAGCTTCACGGTACGGCAAAGATAAGATGTTGCGAACTTTTTAGTTCGTGCCCAGATAGGATTTACCGTAAAACTGTGGCTCCGAAGACCAGCACGTGTGGTGCGGTTATGAACAGGAGAGGAAGGGATCAAGTTGAATAACTCTTCAGAACACTCACCATGATACAGACGGTAGAACACGCTCAGTGAGGCAATGTCTCTGCGCAACTGAAGCGGCTCTATGAACTCTGTAATGTCTGCATCATTAACAATGCGGACAGTAATTATGATTTAGGCGCAAATCAGAGAGTCGTGGTAATTTCATAGTCCGTTAAAAGCCTTGAGATTCAAAATCAAAACCACTTTATTCAATTTAGGCCCTAAGAAGGCACTTATGAACGTCAAAGCTACCACCGGTTCAGAAAACAACCCAGTCATCGAGAAGAACCGGCAAGAAACTCGATCTGGTTTATCTTTATATATATATATATATAATATAGTATGTAATTATAATGCAAATGAAATATAAATTATCTTCATATTTTATTTTTAATCGCCTTAGAGATGTAGTAAACATGACAATATATTTTTAAATCTTATTTTTGGCAACCAATCTTCCAGTATATTATTACTGCCATTATCGATTAGGAGTAACTTTCCATAGACGGATTGTGGCAAGTCAGAATCCATGCTCCGTGGGGTTATTTCCCATCCACTTCACTTGTGCACAATAACCAAATTATATTACGTAAACCACCACCAATCTTACAAAATATAGAGCCTAATAACACATGAATAACATATAAGACCCACTAACATGCCATTCCAAGATCCCGCCGAAATCTCCGGCAATATAGTTTATCGTTAGTAAATATCTATTTTTAAATTTTTCCATGCCAATGCTTTCCATAAACTTTTTTTTATTTGAAAATAGTACAAATCTTCTTCCACGGTAGTTTTAATATCTGTCTTGTAGCGAATCGAAAGTAGTTAACTTAATAATATGCTTGTGTGAAACTCAAATAATAACTTCCAAGACTTGAATCAATTCTTTGTAAACACTCAAATTACCTACTTAAAATTATGCAGCATTTATTTAACATTTAAACTCTACATATACTATTATTTTTAAACTTTTATCGGTACGAAAAGTAAAAGTAAACGTAAAATAAAGATTAATCATAAAATATATTAATTTTGTAATAATAAAAACTGTTTAGAATATAATAAAACGATAATTTTAAGATTTATTTTTGAGAAAAAACAATTTCTATTGATATTTTTATAGTCTGTCAATTTCCAAATAATAATTATATAGTCCCCGTCTACATTTTAAGAAAAATGCAGGTAAACATTTTTTTTTTCTTTGTATTTTTTCTTAAAGTATTATTAACGATTGCACTTTTTCTATGAAAGAAAAGCACACACTCTCCGTGTAGAAAATATCACAAAAATCGGTTAACCCATTGTTCAGCTAAATCTGGACGCACAACCAGACAGACGACTATCTTATAATACCATATTCCTGATTAGAGACCTTTGTAATAGATATTTAATATATAATAAATAATCTAATTATAAGTGGATATAGATATAAATAACATACAAATATATATGAAGAATCTATCAAAATAAATCACAATAATAGATGGAAGGAATAAAGAAAGAAACAGAAAATGTGATTCGGCAAAACTTAAAATGAAAAACAAACATAAACATAAAAACGGCAACATAAAATATAAGTATGAAGAATAAACTTAAACACAGAAACAAATGAACAAACACAAAACTTTAGAAAAATAATAGCAAAGACAACAAAAAGTCAGAATGACCTTATAACAGGAAAAATAAGTAATGTCAAAAATGAAATGTAAACAAACCACAAAAACCCAAAAATGATTAATTCCATTAGTATACAAAGTGTCGGACTAACCGCGTCTGAGGGCAAAGCGCAGTAGCTGCAGTCATACAAGCTGCAAAAAAAAATAGATATCTATCACAAAATTATAAAAAAGAAGTTAAATATGCGAACAAAACTACTAATCTATTAATATAGCAAAAAAAAATTTTTGCTATTATAATAATAAACGATTGTGTTGTTCATAGATACTTTTAGTTACAAAAACATTTGAGAATAAGAAAATTCCATACTTCGAGGACTATTCACAAATATATTTTACGTTACCTATTATTCTTTTATACAAAGAGCATCTTTTCAATCATCGTGAATAACGGCTTTCGTACGAAAAATCCATTGAGTTTCATACAAACACAGGAGCGAATCTATCTGCCGGCAATTCAGCAGGTGCCAGCCGAGTAACAGGGCAAGAAAATTGTAATTTCCCCCACAACCATTAGCAAGTTTCCTGCCTATTGTATGGCTGGTCGGTTGTAGTTGAATGTAAGATTAATGTCCCCTCGTCAGTGTTACCAACATTAACGTGGTGATGACCTGTCAACGACGATATAATAATACAATACATTGTCTTTTGTTTACGCTACGATGATCATTACCAAATTGCCATACTTTGTAAATTCATTCTACATTTTACTAAATGGGAAATTTCTTTAGTCCTACTTTGAAATTGTTTTTATTCATCCCGAAAACATTTAGGTTGTTTTCTTTTTCCATCTCTTTTATTATCTTGGCTGACTTGTAATTAAAATGTTTGAACTGTTTGTGAGCTCTTTTGAAAATGTATTTATTAAAAAGGAATACGGAGTAAATAGTTCATTTGCTCTCTATATACATCAAAAATATGTTTCTTTTTGTTCGCTTACGATACAATTTCGGCTAATTACTATAGGCATACCCGTGAAACTCTCCGATAACTATTATAAAATAATTAGTAATTGATATGATTTTTATATATCAGTGGTGCTAGTAGTTTTATTTTGAATTAATGGGAAAAAAGGTACGGACAAACAGTTACTTTACAACACAATGTAATGGCAATTTAATACAAAAACAACATGTACTTATATCAACTACAATACGGGCCGTTGTTAAGATATGGCAACTTCAATGCAATTTTCGTAAGTTCTCGCCGCAACCCGCCCCGCTCGCGACTCAAGCCTGGTTTCGATCCCCGGAGTAAAGCCCTTGAGTACGCTGCTAGTGCAATACAATGACACTGAAAATTGCCTAGGTCCGTTCCCTCGGCGGGGAGCCCTTGAGTACGCTGCTCCCGCGATACAGTGATACAAAATCTTACATCACTGCGACAACATTATATATATCACCTCCACACGTGCACGCATACACGCTTACACATGCAAGTGGAAGGGTTTTATCTTTTTCCCCTTATCAAACTGAAATAGTTTAGAATATTATCCGATACGAAATATATATAAGAGTTGTTGAGATATATATGTTTGGTACACATGTATGTTTCAACAACTCATATGTGTATGAATAGTTAGCTTAGCTTAGGTTAGCTCACATAGGTCGCGAATTGCATGTATCAGGCAACAGCCAAAGCCGAGGTGTGCCGCGCACCCCTGAGCTAGTTGTCAAAATAAAATCGGCTGAGTGCCTTAAGCGCTCGCCTTAGTAGTCCGGTGAAGCTGTTAAGACCTTGCTTGGTCAATAGCGTAATCAGTTCAAAAAAGAAAAAAAAAGACACTGAAAATGTGCACTCACTAGGTCAACACAGATCACGGTCACATAATTATGTGCACACACACAAGTAAGTATACATATGGTGGAAGGGCTTAATTTTTTCCTCTTATTTTTCGAACTCGGTTTGTTCAGTTTAACCGAGCTGACAGATAATGCTGATACACGTCATGTGTGCCTCACTAGTTCTTATATGTACGATTAGGTTATCTAGTTTAGCTTAATAAGGTCTTGAGGTGGTAGAGCCACGCTGAAGCTATTACTGGTTTCAACATGAATGGGTCGGCTCGCCCGGGGTAGTACCACCCTCTCACAGAAAACTGACGTGAAGTAACAGTGCTTGCGTTGTTGCGTTTCGTTCGGTCAGTGAGAGCGCCGGAGACCCACCTCCCCAAACGCCCCCAAACACAGATTGGCAACGCACTTGCGACTCCCCTAGTGTTGCAAGTGTCTATGGACGGTGGTAATCATTTAACATCAGATGACCCACCTGTTTGTTTGCCTCCTAAAGCTTAATAAGATAAACGTTGTTACATCTTAAGCAACAACCTAAGCCGAGATTCGGCCACTTTGGAACTCTTGAGTTAGGTACCAAGTGGCTTAGCGCCATAAACCAACGCCCTATTAGTCAGGTGAAGCTGTGAAGGCCAATAAGGCTAACAGAGTTAAGCAGCTCAAGGCTATATAAAATGTGTTTTTACCCTGAAGATTTCTCAGTGTAGGATGTTGGTAGCAAGGAGGCATAGTTGTTGAAGACTGATAACAAATAATGATTTTAGAAATATTGCCTAAAATATTTATAGTAACCCGATTGTAGACATGTCTTAGTCCAGTTTATATTGTAGTCAATATTACTGGGTTATAAGGATTATAGGATAATATATAATAGTTTCATAATATTTAAATCATTATTACGTGTACTTTTTGTAAGTAAAAAGTATAAATATTTTGCCTTATAAAAGGAAAAAACAAAGTCATAAGACAACTCAAAACATTTTTTTAATACAGTATGTATTTTAGAATATTCAAGGGCATTTGGACTCCAGGTCATATGAAAATTCGCGTCACGTAACCGAGGTAATAAAGGCGTCGTAAACATTGTTTCGTTGTTACAAAAGTATTACAAGTATCATGCATAGGCTATGGTTCAAGTGCATTACCATGTACATTGGAGCTGTCTCAAATACCTTTCTTAATTTAATACGTACTTAAATTATCCCCGATTTATGCGACAGGGGTTTAAAATATATTTAAAATTCTCATATTTCATTATATTAAATAACATTTTTTTTATATCATAGAAAGCAAACGGACAGGTGGGTCACCTGGTGTTAAGTGATCACCACCGTGCATAGACACTTGCAACACCAGGGGAGTCGCAAGTGCGTTGCCAACCTGTCTTGGGGGAGAGGGGGAGTAAGGGAAGGGGGGAGGGGAGGAGAGGTGGACCTCCGGCGCTCTAACTGATCAAACGAAACGCAACAATGCAAGCACTATTACTTCACGTCGGTGTTTGTGAGAGGGTGGTACTACTCCGGGCGAACCGGCCCATTCATTCTGAAACCATTACTAATAGCTTCAGCGTAGCACCATCTACAACCTTTTTTTTTTTCATGGGGAAGTCCTTCCGGAGTCCCACCCTAGCCGGGCAGCTCAGGGCGGGGTATATCCGACTTGCACGGACTAAAACTCAATGGTGCCTTCAATCACCTATAGGCCGAGAAGCAGGAGCTGCCGAACTGGCATTGCGCCTACTCCCCGGCATGTGTCGGCCCCTCATGAGGGGCCTCATCGCGGTTGAGGCATCAAAATCGTAGACCCCTCACGGGGGGCGAGAGTTGCCCTCCCCGACGAACCACCTACAACCTACAAAAACATTTTGTTTTTTTTTTTCAAATTTCGCCTCGATCAACGAACTGTCAAATCAAACGAGAATTTAACAAAAGACTGGTTCAGAGTGATATTTATGAACTTTTAATAGAAGTATCACGCGACACTGTAAAAGAGAGTTTATAACTTAGCTATCAATTAACCATAATGTTGTCGTCTTTATTTCGTTTCGTAGTTTCATGTACTTTTGTTTGGTACAAATAGTGGTACTAATATTATTTTCTTTCGCTTTTTGATCCATCCCACTCACAGATAGGCACGCGCCGGGTACTAAATTTTGGGTAACATATTTACTTTCCTTTAGTTGTGTTAAGTAGCCGGCAAACCTAAGGTCTCGCTTAAGAATTATTTTCACTCATTACTTCAGATTAACCGCGCAGAGATTAGCTATATATGAGTTTTACATTACAATGTAAATAATACGAACAAAAAAAGGCAGTTATAGGCAGAAAAGCGATTACAAAATCTAGACGCGAAATACCCGCGTATAAACCCGTTCGAAGCTTTCCTACCTATACATACAATACTGACTGCACTACAAAAAGATTTTTTAAGACAAAATTTGGTTTTCTCGAGCCGTATACGGGCTCATAATTATCGAAAGAAGTAAGTATTTCTATTGACGGACACGTCGAGGAGGCTCATATACGTAATACGAACAAAATAGAGACACGAATAAATTTGATTGTTCACAGAAACACGGGTCCCGCATGAAGTGCTCAGCGTGCAAGATCGTCGCACATATGGCGTGCATCGATATACTGATGGATCGCGTGCAGTTCACGTGCAAGCCTACATTCCGCGACGTGGGTGTGCGCCAATACCGCGAGCAGGCTATTACGCACCACCATTGGGTCCACCGGCGCTCTGAGAAGGGCAAGTGCAAGGCATGCGGCAAGGTGAACTAACACTAACGTATTACGTTCCATTTGCTATATATATCCACCGCAAATCCGCCCTTATATTGTAATTCGAATGGAGGCCGTGTAATTCGTGTTATCTGTATTTCAAATATTATAATTAATTTGCTTATGTGTCCATCTCTAAACCATCTGTACTATAAATAGTTATATAATTACCCGTGAAGCAAAAGAGAGTTTCAATTTTAATACAC
Source organism: Antheraea pernyi (assembly GCA_015888305.1). Taxonomy (NCBI): domain Eukaryota; kingdom Metazoa; phylum Arthropoda; class Insecta; order Lepidoptera; family Saturniidae; genus Antheraea; species Antheraea pernyi. The sequence continues at coordinate 1,426,566 of MU158727.1, read as the reverse complement.
CATCCTTGACACCGCTAATAAATATAGACTATTTTTTTATGTAAAATGCTATCCTTCAATTTTTCCTTGGAATAATCAATAATTGAAAATATATATTTGTTAGTTTTTTAAGCTTAACAAATATTTTTGTCATAACTTTAATTGCATAGGTCGAGAGAGGACCTGTCGGATTGTTTGTCTGAATGGTTGAAAAAAGACAAGCTTCCTCCAATATGCCGAGTGTCCTTTGCATTAATTTGAATGTAAATCAAGAACCTTTGTTCCATATAACATGTGTATTAAAAAAATAGATATGAGAAAAGAGATGTATATGAGATAAAAACTTCAAAACATTTAATCATTTATATTATCCATACTGTTATGTTTCTGTTATGTATTAGTTTTTGCTTTGAATAGTTAACACACGCACGCTTTATATCGCAAGAATGTGTTTGTTACTATAATGGCTAGAACAACATTATCGCTTGGATGTGAAAGACAAAGTTTTTTTATTACTATCATTTATTCTATTATTTCTGAGTTCATTATCCATAGCATTCCTTCATTAAGTTAATATTTATATCAGTTTAACCCCTGCAATTAACATTCAAAAAGTAAAATTAAACCTACACAGTTCATTAATATGCTCAGCGCGCGTTGATCGAAACGCTGTCCCGCAATCAACATTTCTAGAAGTTACTTAGCCAGACAAACCCATTACATTAAAAGTCCTTTAGCTCGGGCCACTTAATTGAGACTTTAATAATTAATTACCCGTAAGGACCTACGCACGCACTACGTATAGGTTGAGTAACTTTTAATGGCAAAAGTTTCCCAAGAACATATACATACATATAGAACTAATTCTATTTCCATTAACTTTACAATCAGTGAGTAAAATGTTTGTGAACAAGTCCCGAACGCAGTATTAGTTTTGCTATTGTGTTATCCATTTTATGCTGTAAACAGAATATCAGTCTAAAATGTATTTGAAGATAAATCTAAATTAATGGGTACACTGTTTGATAAAAATTGCATCGTTTAAAAGTTTGGATTCCATTTAGAATAGTTATAGATAACTATAGATGTATTGGTAGTGTAACATCACGTGGGCTTCTGAACCGTTTTATTACTATTTACCCAATGCTATACAAAAACCCAAGATGCACACTTAACGTCTCACAGCCGGCACACCAAAATGACTGCATGATTATGGATTATGCACTCATTTCAAACAGTCTCACGTCGCTTGCGTCCTTGTAAAAACAACTTTAAATCATTCAAGTAAGGTCGAATTTGCAAAATCATAAATTTATCGCATAACTACAACCAAGTATGTATTGTTGGGGAGTTTTTGCGGGACGGTTTTGAGCGTTACTTTTATTCGAGACTATGTGTTTTATATGTCAACGTATTTGACATAAGAAAAAACGATATAATGTTGTCGTGTTCACCACGAATATTAAGTATTGTTGACAATATAACATTTTGTACAGATAAACCTTTTTCTGAATAGTTTACAAAAGAACAAAATTTTATAAATAAAGCGACATTTATCACTTAAAATACAGATGACTAAATAAATTATGTAATCAGTACTCTGGAAAATTATCGTGAGTATAATAAGAATATTTACTGTGACGTCGTACTTCACGCCTTTGTCGGTTCGCTCGCGGCTTTGCACGAAAATTAGTTTTAGTCTCGTATTCGAAATGAGAAAATACGTCAAGTTAAATATATTACGATAATGAAAATTGATAATATTTTTAATTATCATTTGAATATTTAAAAAAAATAACGGATTGCAATTTAGTACCTATAGATTTCATGTCAAGAATATATTCATATAAGTATGACGATATGTTAATTTTTTTTTCTCAAACCGACTACGCTATTGACCTAGCAAAGTCTTAACAGCTTCACCGGACTATACGATATGTTAAAGTAAATAAAACATGGGTTCTATATTCGATGCTAATGTTCTTTCATAATGGTAAATCTATACTTCATTATCATTACATAGTATAAAACAAAGTCCCTTACCGCGTCTGTCTGTCTGTCTGTTCGCGATAAACTCAAAAACGACTGAACGGATCTTTATGCGGTGTTGACCAGTGGATAAAGTGATTCACGAGGAACGTTTTGGTATATAATTTGTCCGGGATTTTTCTATAATCAGGGCGGGACAACGTCTGCCGGGCCCGCTAGTAATATTATGAAGCTGGCGGGAAAAAATCTTTCAGTGTTACATTAGTCATTTATCGAGGAAGGCTATATATCTATATATCACCACGCTAAGGGCAATAGGAGAAGAGCACCAACGAATAATGTTTCAAAATCGGGGATTATGTTTTCTTTTGAAAGCTTCCGCTGCGTGTTAGCTTTAACCCAAAGTAACTATTACACGCGGAAAAATTCGCGGGCCGAAGCTAGTTTATTATAAATTTCCTTTGAGAGTATACATATGAGTATGTCAATATGAGCTCTATAGTTGTTCATTCATAATAATGGTATATAATATATAGAAATATCTATTGATATTGAAAGCATTTATTTCAATTATGACACGTTTTGCATGTACTACATATGTTGATAATATGCAGTTCTTATAGTAAGCATGAAGCAGGTAGACGCAAAACGCAATTCGCTGTCAACTCGAAATGATTTGCATTTACCTCGAATGTGGTTTGCATGCGACACGGACGGCGGTCGTGTGGGTCCACGCGAAATTAAAACTTCATATTTAATGACGTGTGAGCATAACCCGTACTGGAAATCCAAGCTACAGATTAAAAATGTAATTTCTGTGTTGAACTTTGTAACCTAGTTCATTTATTGAAACAGTTATTGCAGGGTTTTTAAACAATTTTTACATATTTATATTGAATTAAAGAACACATTCACTGTTTCAAATAAGAGTGTGTAATTCTTTTTAAAGTTTTACTCTTTGGCATTATGAAGGCTGAATGATTAAATAGTAGCAATATTTATGGAGAACATTGTGCACTCGATTCTCGTTCTAAATCAAAAGATCAATAGATAAAATTAAAAAATAGGTGCCTAATATCTGACCTAATTATCTAGAAAAATACAAAAATTATACACAATCCTCTACGCCGTCGTCGAGTGATTTCAGTTTTACTTGAAAAGGAACGTGGGAACGTTAGGAACAAAACAAAAGGGTTTATTGTCCGTTTTATTATCGAAAGTTATTAACTCAGAGTCGCCCATTGTAGCATTCGACACCGGTCATTGCACCTAGATTATGTTTATTCTTTTGAAAGTCTTATAACAAACTTTAACTTAGGTTTTCTTGGTTGTTTATTAGTATTTGTTTTGATATTATTATTTTATATCTTAAATGTGACCATGAAGTGTCATATCCTAGAATACTTGCCACGTTTAAACTTTGATCTAGTATATGAAATATAATATCGTTGACCTTATATTTCTCGTAACGTACGATACTTTTGATAAATTGAGCTGCCTGTTTGATGATAAAATTTCACCATTTTACCGCGATGTTCTACCGTACACTTTGTCATCGTGATAAATACGTAATATTTATTAACTCATCTGTCAAAAATTGTAGCCATTATATAGACAATTTATCATGGCTGCCATCAGCTGTCAAACATACCTTGTCCCTGTAGAAATACTGATTAGGAAGCTGCATCACTCGTGAATATAAATTGGATAAACATATATAACATGTATAGATATAGTATTTTAGGTAACAGCTCCCGTTACTGCACATATTTCATACTTTCAAAAGTTTTTCATAAGTAATTCTGAAAGATATTTCTTTCGATCAACGCTCGCTTCGATCAACAGTTATTCTTGAAGGGGCCAATATGTGAACGATGGTAATTTTTGGAATTGACACCTCTCTTTATGCATTCACTAAAAAATATTGTAACTTTAATGAATTATAATAATATGTATGTGAAAAAAATATAATATGGTTTTATGAAAGCACGATGCAAGTGAAACTTTTTTTCAGATCGTAGGCATTTAACTGAAAATTTTCGGAAAATTATTCGACTTAGGGTAGTAAAGTCGCGTTTTTAATCTTAACTGAATAAATTAAAAATAAGAATGATAATGGAAAATCAATATTAGACAAGATTACCAACTATACATTTTAATTTTAATCTGCGTATTAGAGTACAGAATACATAATAATTCCAAACATTCAGATGATAGACGCATGTTAAAAACTAACCACAATATTTATTTAAATCATTGAATTAATTTGAATCGAGCCATGGATGCCGCCATATTAGCCTTGGCTGCTAGGCCGAGAATCTTCCACTTTACCCTTATTCCGCAGCCCGCTGTAATACGACATGCGAAAGATGGATGAAAAAATTGAAGCGATGGAAAAAAATTACAAATTAAAAAAAGATAAATCCAATCGACTTTCTTTGCCAGTTTATCTCGATGATTCATAAGCTCCTTCTTAGGGCCTAAATTGATTAAAGTATTTTTAATTTTGATTATGAAGTTCACCTAATGTTAAGTGATTTTTACCTTTTTTATACAACCTAAAATTAGATTTAATAAGTCTCAGAGAGCCGCAGTTTGTAGCTACTCATAAATGAGTTGAACCTTGCACATGCTATACACACGTTTATAAGATCAGATTTAAGCAAGATCAGAATATAAATTACCTCCGGATCCTACATATTTAAATGGTTTGAAGAAGTCGACATCTCTCCGCTAAAGTTCATTAAGTATTTAACACCCGACAAAATGTCGGTACGCAGAATAGCGTTTTTATAATTTAAGCGAATCCACGGTGAGTTAAATTTATAAAATTAAGCTACCGAGGAAAATATACGTGTGCTCGCAAGTAAAATTAACATGCATCCCTTAGGCATACCTATATTGAGGTTTAAAAGGCAAAAGTTTATAATAGGTCTTTACCTATGAAATTGCCGTTCTGCAGTACTGGCCATTTCAACTCAAAATAATTTTTGTTTGGCTAAGAATTCTAATTTCAAATTAATTTTATTTTAAAAACATGGAATTCTTTTTCCAAAAGTAGTCATTTGTTTATTGATTAGTGTTACATTTTCATCACATTTCAATCTTTTTTGTCATCATGGATACGTTAAAAATTCGAGTAATTATGGAATATGAGTACCGTCGTGGCAGCAACGCGGCACAAGCGGCACGCAACATCAACGACGTTTACGGAGCTAACACTACAAACCAACGCACCACCTGTTATTGGTTTGCTCGCTTCCGTTCTGGGAATTTCGACCTGAAAAATGAACCTCGCGGTCGTCCGAAGACTTTGGTCGACAATGACGAATTAAAGGCGATTGTGGAAGCTGATGATACACAATCTACGGCTGAATTAGCAGCAGCTTTCGACGTTAGCGTCAAAACAATATTGGTCCATTTGCGTCAAATTGGCAAGGTAAAAAAGCTTGACAAATGGGTGCCCCACGAACTCAATGATCGCCAGCGCGAAGTACGCGTCGAGACGTGCCTTGCACTGCTCAACAGACACACAAATGAAGGAATTTTGAACCGCATTGTTACCTGCGATGAAAAATGGATTCTGTTTGATAACCGCAAGCGCTCAGCAAGTTGGTTGGATCCTGGTTCAGCACCTAAACAATGCCCTAAACGAAAACTTACCCCTAGAAAAGTGATGGTCACTGTTTGGTGGTCTAGCGCCGGTGTGATTCATCACAGCTTCTTACCAAACGGGGTGAGCATTACTGCAGATGTGTACTGTGAAGAACTGAACACAATGATGGAGAAGCTGGCACATCTCCAACCAGCATTGATCAATCGCTCGTCTCCGCTGCTCCTGCACGACAACGCGCGACCTCATACTGCACAGCAGACGGTCTCCAAGTTGCAAGAACTGGGGTTGGAAGTTCTCCGTCATCCGCCCTACTCACCAGACCTTGCGCCTACAGACTACAACTTTTTTCAGACTTTGGAGAACTCCTTGGCGGGAAAAAAATTCAATACCCGAGACGCAGTACAAAATGCCTTTGAAGAATTGGTTGCCTCCCGTCCAGCTGATTTTTTTATATAAACTAAACTGCCACTGCGTTGGCAAAGATGCATTGATTGCATAGGTGATTACTTCGATTAATACAGATAAAAAATACATGAAAAAAACTCGTTTAAATTTTTTCTTTTTTTTTTCGAACTGACTACGCTATTGACCAAGCGAGGTCTTAACAGCTTCACCGGACTATCTCATAGGTAAAGACCTAATATATTGCGCTATAATTTTTAGCAGATTTAAAATTACTAGGTAGTCCGATGAAGTTGTCAAGGCCCATCAGGCCCAAAGTCTATAGTTAGTCCAAAAAAAAAATGACTACACTTCGTCTAGTGCTCGAAATTCAAGCATAATTCATTATTTTTGTAAGTTTCAATATTATATCGGTGTTTTGATAAGCTTTGCCTGCGGCTTTACTCGCATTAATATAAATTTGGCATATCCCTCGAGAACAGTTTTTTTTTCTAGATGAAATTACCTTATGTCCTCTCCCGTACCCCCTGACAACGTTTATGAAAAATGTCATGATGATCGGTACAGTAGTTAAGGCGTGAAAGCGTAACATACAAACTTAGTAAACGTAAGGATACCTAACCACAAAATAGTCTTATAAATAAAAGGCAATTCATCAATGGTATGAAAAAAAAGAACTGTTTCCAAAGTTTTTTTTAATTGACAACACTAAAAATCATTAATGGCTACTAAACAAAAAGAGAAGAAAACGGGTTGACAGACAGAAGAGAAAAAGGCATTAATCTCTTTTGTCTTCGCCTATCTATATATAAATACCTAATAACTGGGTGGTACGCATACTAACACATGTATAATATAATAACAGAACAAGTATTAGGTAGTGTAATATACAACAAGGAGAACGCGAATATAAGGAACATTGTATAATGTATGCCATCTCATTCTCGTGGACGGTAAATTTTATAAATGCATAGGTTTATCACTTTTTGACGTCAGTTTTTTGTTTCATCCAGTTCCAAATCACAACAGGGCAAAAAGTTTTCATTTCAATAATATATAGTTTTATAATAATTGTTCTCAATTAAAGTGGTAAATTGCGATTGAGATAATTGTTCTCTGACTGTTCTAGGTTACTTTACTTATTTTCATATCATTTATATCATTTCTATATTCATATATATATTGGTTAAGCTTATAAATTGTAACTTATATTAAAATCTTTATATTTAACGCCACTGAAACTTCATCTTTTTAATGCTTTCTTCTAAGGATAAACAAGCGGAACGCTTCTTACGAATATGTAAATCATTGTTGTAGGTGGAAGGTCTCACGGGACCCAGTAATACTACGGAGAAAAGGGAATGTAAAATCAGTCGATCCCTGTGCACAAACCTTACAATGTCACCGATAAAATATTTCTAGATAAGTCACATTTTATTGGCACTTTAAATTGTGAATTAGCTATTTAAAAGCGTTTACAAATTTTATAAGTCCTTTTTTAAAATAAATAAAATAATATAAGTTCAAAAATTCGTATTTCTGTATTTATGATAGAAACTTTATAATTTAAGTAAAGATGAATAATCAATCTCTAAGAACTTTGCTTCTATACAATATTAACATTTTAGCTGTATTGGCGTTTGTAAGCCCATTGATGTCATAACTTCGGCAGTGGCCAATAAACGTGGAGCTCGATACAAATAAATAGTATATACATAGTAAACCTTGTTTATCACGCCTACATTTCATTCCCGACATATATTTAAGAACGAAGGCAATGTTATTCATTTCTTGCCGATGTATTACATTTTAATGTTGTTTGTTTTTTGTTACATTTTGTAAACACAATGTATTGTTCTCTATGCCCAAGATATTATTATATTCTCCTATTTTTTTACTTCCTATTTATCGGTTCGGGTATTCCAATAACATAGTTCAAAATATAATAACGAATAGCCTGAAATGATTGAGAAGTGGTAGAGTAGTTCCACCAGTAGTGGTGGTAGAGAGTAGTGCTAGAGCCACGCTGAAGTTATTACTGGTTTCAGCATGAATGGGTCGGCTCGCTCGGGGTAGTACCACTCTCTCATAGAAAACCGACGTGAAGTGCTTGCATTGTTGCGTTTCGTTCGGTCAGTGAGAGCACCGGAGACCCACCTTCCCTTCCCTTCCCCTATTCCCTCCCTTAACCTGTACTCCCCCCCCCCAACACAGTCTGGCAACACACTTGCGACTCCCCTGGTGCTGCAAGTATCTATGGACGGTGGTTATCGCTTAACATCAGTTGACCCACCTGTTCGTTTGCCTCCTATGATATAAAAAAAAAGATTATTACTACCGGATTATGCATCGCGTTAAATTCTAAATTTGAACATGTTGTGGTTTCAACTCGAGGTTTTTATTTGCTGAAAACCAAGAAGACCTACTTTAATAATTGAAACCACTCAAATCGATACGGTAGCTGAGTACGATACCATTGCTAAAAATAAATAGACACGGAAACAAAATCTTTTATAACTCAGACATATCGCGTTTTCGTATACAAATTTTCTGTTAACTAAACTTTAACCATAATCTGTAATCTTCTAACTTCAACACATAAAATATATTCAAAACGAATGAATAATAAAATAAATAAAAGCATATTAATCCCCATGATAACTTACGTCATGTGATGGATAACTTACCTACATAATAGATAAACGTACTTTGTTATTTTTATTTTGTTTCTGTATCGGCAATACCATAATTTTCGCACGTCTCATAACAAAATTGATGTAGACATAACAGCGGGAGGCATTTTTCCTAAAATATTGACAGCGAATTTTTCTCTTAAATAAATTTGAACCTTTACCGAGGTACTTTTAAACAAAAATTTTCCGATGTAGGAAAAAAATACGTAATACAGTTGCAATAATATTACGGATGTAATATCGATTATCTAAACTTCTATGTAAGTGTATGTGTGTATACAGAAAAAAAAAACAATAACAACATACGGAAGGGATACGCCGCGTTCCAAACTAAAATAAAACAAATCTTGCGCTATATTAATTGACTAGCCTCTGCCCGCGACTTCGTTCGCGTGGAATACCTACTTTGGGATAACGTTAACACGCAGCGGAAGCTCTCAAGAGGAAAAAACAAATTTGAAACATTCTTCATTGGTGTTCCGCTCCTATTGTTATTAGCGTGATGATATATAACCTATAACCTTCCTCGATAAATATGCTATATAATACTGAATTTTTCAAATCGGACCAGTAGTTTCTGTGATTACCCCCTACAACGTCACAACATCACAAACTTTACCCCTTTATTATATTAGTATAGATTAATTATGAGATCAAATACAGACGTGACATTGAAGGAAGGCACCATTACAAAACTTCTTGTTATATAGCAAACATGAATTTCTCTGAAAACGGTTCTGTGATTAATAGTAAGCAAAGTAGAAATAAATGAATTGCCAATTATATATCCTCTTACCCTGTGATTTATTGATCTTTGCAGATCATAATTAGGCCTAGAAATATATCACGTACTGAGCTGAATCCAATTATTTTGTAAATGCGTTCACTTGAAGAAAATTTTCCTATTACTTTTTTTTTCTGGATCGTCGCATGATTCTCACAATTTTTTTACTTGTAATATATAATTATTACACTCAAATTACTAATAATCAAGTAATAACTTTGTAGGTCATACAAAATTACACATAAAAGCTTACTCCTGATTGTAGATTTTTTTTAATTTGGTATATTAATATTTTATACACTAATTACTTAATTATTTATAATTTATTTTTTGTCATTTGTCTTATCATGTTTTTTCAGTGTGTTTCATTCTACATGTGTATTGCATGGTTGTTTTATTGTCACAGTCATTCCGGCGCAGATGCTGCAAATGGTGCATTACAACCTCACGCTCTGTAGACAAGGCTATAGAAGTAGACAATGGTGATATTTTGAACCATGTGCGTATACTTCATATGGCATGGTGGTGGGCACTGTACTATAAGATCGGACATTATTAAAATTTGCATATTTAATACTTATACCATAGACATTTTGTAGGCGGTAGAGCCACGCTGAAGCTATTACTGGTTTCAGCATGAATGGGTCGGCTCGCCCGGGGTCGTACCACCCGACCCACAGAAAACCGACGTGAAGTAACAGTGCTTGCATTATTGCGTTTTGGTTCGGTTAGTGAGAGCGCCGGAAGCCTACCTCGGGGCTACCCTCCCCTTCCCCAAAACACAGGCTGGCAACTCACTTGCGACTACCTTGTTGTAGTAAGTGTCTATGGATGGTGGTGATCACTTAACATCTGGTGACCCGCCTGTTCGTTTGCCTCCTATTACATAAAAAAAGACCTTACGCCCAGAAATGTTACTTATATCTATGTTTACTTTGATTTGAGAATTTTCACTGTTACCGAAATTGCCTGTTACTTTCTCAAACCTCATGTTAAACTACGTACTGACTGCTTGCTTACTTTTCATTAAGAGATATTGAACACGATTGAATCATTTCAACATATTTATGTAGTATAAAACAAAAACATTATTAAATATGTGAAAATGTTATATGTTCTCTGCCAACAGTCGCTGCAGGCTAAGTTATCGTTCAGTTCAAAGGAAATAGTAGCGTTGAGTTGTTCGTGGTGCAAAGACGCTTACCACAATAAGGAAAGTTGTTTCAATCTACAACGGATAGGAGAAGAATGCTCATTAGGTAAGTTCGTGTCGCCGACTTCAGTTTTAATTAAGTGATTTAAGTTCGTTAACTACTCTAAGTGCCTACTAACGTTATATGTTTTCCCAGGTTTAGAATCCAACATAATAGTTCCACCGTCGTGGATCGTGAAATTGCCGAAACGTGGTAGCTTTAAGTCGTCGTTAAGGAAGTCGCCTAAGAAAAAAAGTGCCTCTAAAAAGAAAGGAAAAGATTCTAAGAACGAACAGAGAGCATTTGTTATAAAGCCGATCCCAACAGCGAACGTTAAGCCGGTACTGGTTTTCATAAATCCGAAAAGTGGCGGCAACCAAGGAGCTAAGTTGTTGCAAAAATTTCAGTGGCTGTTGAATCCTCGACAAGTTTTCGATCTCACGCAAGGCGGTCCGGGCCCTGGGTAAGAAGTCATTTTGTTTATAATTGTGCTGTTTTATGTTTACTATTAACAAATATCCAGCTGACTATTAAAGACCATGAGTTTTAATTTATTAACCAAACCATTAATTTCTAAATATGTTCATCGAAATATTAAGTTGTTTTAAAACTGTAACCCACGACTACACACTTATAATAGTAAATTTTTAGAAGAAAGCTGAGACACGCATATTTCTTAACTAAAATTTTAAGTATAAAATTTCATATCTCCAGTTTCAAACACCGTGCTACTGTTGTACAAATGACCATCACTATTTAGCCTGCTAACGATTGATTTTCAATGGATCCTAAATCATCTATGTTCATTTGTTTTAATATAAGCTCCATATACAGATTTTCACTTGTCTTGCAATTTTTTTTATGTGTGCTAAACTCGTTAAATCATTTATAAATAGGAAAGTTTGTTAGAATATTTGTAAATTTTTCATGCAAAACCTATTAAACAGATCGTAATAAAACTATAGTAATATAACTTATATATAATCAATAACATAAACACTGTAGTTTATAAAGGTATATTAAAACTGGTCAATATTAATAACGATAAGTGACTATTATGTTAGAAAAATACTAGGTATCATTTGGGAGCCATTTCGGAGTCTCCTGCATGAACTGTTATAGTTACACGGAGATAATGTATCATCCTAATACTTACCATAATCACTAATATTATAAATGCGAGTGTCAGTTTCTTTGTTTCTTACTCTATCACGCTTTAGTTACTCAACCGATAATCATGAAATTAAACATTCACGTTGCCAGGGGTACAGAAAAGGGTATAAAGTCACTTTAAGCTAGAAAAATAGTACTATTTCCGAGGGATAGATCAACACTACATAATGCGAGCGAAGACACGAGCAAAAGCTAGTAGGCCATAATAAAATTTTATATTTACTCGAGTATGATATCAAACATGTGTGCGCAATTTATAATATATGTACGAATTCTAAAAAGTCTACACATTTTCAAATTCAATAGATCTAAATGGTATCGTCTATTCAATTTCCCGGACTGAGATCACACTACAATTTTGTGCGGTATTTTACCCCTACAATAGAATGTTTCTAGAACTTACAAACTAATAGTAATTGGAGGGCCTTACAAAAACCTTTCTCACTTTATTAACCGATTCTGTTAAAGAAATAACCTCTCAGAAATTTTATGTTAGACACGTTATTATATATTTAATGGATACATACATATATAATATTTAATAAACTTGTATTTGCTGTCATCTGGATCAAATAAAATAACAGGCAATATATTAGAGTTATTATAATGTTAAATGTTACTTTATATGTATTTTACTAAGTAACTATACTAGAAATATTAATACTAGTACGTAACAGTTGTAAAATTTCTACTTAGTTATGAAAATTTAATGTTGGTAATATTTCGAAAGGTTTGCTTTAAATTTACGGGTCTATTGTAAACACAGACATTTGTAACGAAAGCCTGAATTATTAATAAGTAAATAGAAAGTTGTTTCTTTCTATATTTACACATATCTCTAAACAAACGTTAGTTCGAAGCATCAGCTGACTAAATAACAGTAGCATTTGTTCTTTAATAGTTTAAGAGATATTTATTGAAAAGTAAATCTTGTGAGACCATTTTGTTATTATAATATATATGCTAGAATATAAGAATTATGCAGTTATATAATAGTTAAGTTAGAATCATTTTAATATGATTGTTTTGATTGGTGGTATGCAGTTTTCTTAATATAACAAAAAAAATCATCAAACAAATCTACTCTAAAATGTACCAGAATATCTATGACCGTAATTAGCTTGGTATATACCTACCAATATCTCAGAATTTTTCAAGTCGGTATACGGTATAAATGTCGAAGTTCTGAGATGACAACCATTGAAAAAAATATATGTACGCCGAATTGAGAACCTTTAACTTTTTTAAGTCAGTTAACTAAAAGAACTTTATCTACTCTATGAAGGAGTTACAAAAACACCGAGAGAATGATATTATAATGAAAACAGAAATAATAAGACATAAATTGTTATTGCAGACTGGAGTTGTTTCGTAAAGTACCGAATCTGCGCGTTCTGGCTTGCGGCGGCGACGGCACAGTCGGGTGGGTGTTGAGCGTCCTCGATCGCATTGGTTCCAGGCCTGCGGTCGGCGTGCTACCGCTGGGCACTGGCAACGACCTCGCTAGAGCACTCGGATGGGGAGGGGTTTGTACAAAATTTCGACTCTAAAAATTAATCTTGTTGCATATCCGAATAGTAAGTACTATAGAGCTAAATAAAAAAACACTAATACGTGTATCTAATTAGGATAACACACTGTAACCATTTTAATCCCATACAAATTATTAAAAAATAATAGGTAATTTACGACGCTATTTTGGCCAATACAGTATTAATCCTTATCCAATCAAATGTTTTATTTACGTTGGGCGTTTAATGTAGATTAATATTTCTCTTTAGAGCATATTATTATTTCCATAAATATCTTAGGAGATATGTCAGATTTAAAGTTACGCGCAACTAATAAAAGTTGTTTGTGTCGAGATATTTACGAGCTTGTTTGACTTCGCTAGACTTTAAATATCAAAGCGCCAAAAATTGATCTAAATCGCTTAGACACATGACGCTACCTACCTATTATCTATATTAGAACTTTTTTTTTCTGGAACTGACTACGCTATCCACCTAGCAAGGTCTTAGCAGCTTCACCGGACTACTAAGGCACTTGGCCGATTTTGTTTGGGTTTACTAGCTCAAGGATGCACGGCACACCTCGGCTTGGCTGTTGCCTGATGCATGCAATTCGCGACCTATCTGAGCTAACCTAAGTTACACTAAACTATTCATATATATATATATATGAGTTGTTGAAACATATATGTGTACCAAGCATACATATCTCAACAACTCCTATGTGTATTTTGTATCGGAAATTTATATATTAGTACATTGCATTCGTGTGAAGTCGGAACGGGTATCTAATTTTCCTACATAGATTTTATATTGGTCAAATATGTATTTCAAAACGGCAAATTAATCTCAATAGTTAGATAAAAATCTTGGAAATACTTTAGTCCGGTGAAGCTGTGAAGCCCCTGCAGGGTCAATAGCGTAGTCAGTTCGAGAAAAAAAAAAATTGGAAATACTGTTTATTAAATGCCAATATTAATCCATAAAACATACATCTAAGTAAAGATATAGACAATATACGTTGTTTACATTCTCATAAAGCTTGTTATCATAATATTTTTATTAAAAATTTTATGCACGGGTAAAGATATATAGGTGTTTACTCGTAGCCACGGAACTAAGAGCCAATAAAGCAAGTACTTAAAACTTTAATATCAAACTAAAAAAATGTTCGTCAGTTCTATTGGCGTAATAGAATGCTAGTAAAAGTCTGTTATAAAATTCCTTTGTCTTTTATCTGTCGTGCAGGCGACGTCCTGCGTCGCTTTTAATGGCTTTGATATATGGTAGTAAATATGTCATCTGTAATTGGAATTTAGACTTTAAGGTAAAAACACTATGACTTAGATCAGTTCAATATCTTAAAAACTATTCATTTTGATATCTGATTTGATATATATATATATATGTGTGTGTGTATATTATTTTACATAAAACATTCAAAGGATTTTTTCAATCAATTAATGTAATAAGTACCGTAATATTGTCTCAGACATATTTTTAATTGTATAAAAGTTTCGACGTCAGTTTTTCCCGTAGAATTAACAACTTTTTTGCGTTTTAATAATACACAGCCATCATATCTGGCTCGTTCGTTATCACTATGGAGGTAAGGAGAACCACTACACTCCTCATTGCACGGGTTTGACTGACGAGGGGAGGCAGCTGAAGTGTACTTAGTCTGACTCCCTGGTAGACAGGAGCCCAGTGGTTACCTTCCGCCGGGCGGGCCGTTGAGGCGGCTATCCAAGGTTGAGTAGCTAGTACGATCCCTTGCCGCCCCAACAAATAGGGCCTGTCGGTACACTGTGGGATTTTAGTACGTGCCATACGAGCCGGACATAACCCAATCTCTCCCCCGGGAGGGTGGGTATCCATAAGGGATTTACCCACGTTAATAAATAAAAAAAGGTGACGCTACAGTAGCAACAGGGTTCATTATTGTTCAATTATTTTAACAAGTTTAATAAAAGTAAACACTCAAAAATCACTAAACGTATTACTTAAAGTTCACAAAAATTCTGTCATACTCCACGTTTTCTTACAGCAGTTATTTTAGGTTCTATTTACAAGATTATTTCGGACTATCTATAAACTTTGCCTATGCTAGCGCGAACGAACGAAGCCGTGGGCAAATGCTAGTGTGTTACATATATATAATAAAGCCACATACATATATAATAAACAACTGACTATTGGAACCGATTATAGAAAGTAACTAAATCAAATAACAGTACTACACTTTACTAAATATACTTATGGATGAAAAAAGGTTCACCTAATATACATATAAGGTCCTACAAGTTTCTCCTCTCGTATATATAGTTTGTTATTTTTCAATTATGTATTCAATGTCACTTTTATCGAAATAAAACATGCTAAATTTTGGTACATTGATAACACTGCTATATGGAAATTTCAGTCAATCACTAACCAATTATAATAATTGGAGGAAATGATATGATAAAATCTAACGAAATCTAATCGAATGTAATGAAACGGTAATTACCATATATTTCGTATTCATGGGACTATTTTTTTTTTATCTTCACTGTTGATACTAACAAATAGACTAAACTTAGACTAATAAATAGACTAGAGTGATGTATACAGACGTACAAGAGCTGATGTAAGATCACGATTCGGTACTGAACAATGTTAATGTTGTCCCTCATTACGAAAGATTTAACACATGTTTTATTTTTGTGTTGGTTTGGAACGTCACAGTATTAAATCTGTAGATGGCCACTGAAATAAGCGGGACCAATGGGAGTGGGTTCGGGAAAAAACAGGAGCGGACTTGCCGAGTAACGGTTGCGTTGCTTGCTTATAGCTCACACTAGTTACTCTAAATATTCGATTCGATGTAGTTTATATGCAATATCGGATGTGTTTGGACCAAAGTTAGCTTTTACTTACGCGTGCGTAAACGAGTATATACAGCAATGACAAAAACATGGTATATTTATAGAAAAGGAACAAAAAAGAATTTATATTCAAATCTTAAATAACAACTTTTGTAAGTGGTAGAGCCACGCTAAAGCTATTACTGGTTTCAGCGTAAATGCAGCAGTTACCACCCGACCCACAGAAACACCCACGTCAAGTAACAGTGCTTGCTTTTCGTTCGCTAAGTCAGAGCGCCGGAAGCCCACCTCCTCTCCCCTCCCCCAACACAGGCTGGCAACGCACTTGCGACTCCTCTGACGTTGCAAATGTCTATGGACTGGGGTGATCACTTAATATCAGGTGACCCACCTGTTCGTTTGCCTCCTATGATATAAAAAAAATAATAACAGCTAAAATTCACTGTAAAAGCAAAAAGAGCAATTGATATAACCAGCGTAAAGCGTTCGCATCAAAATAATTTGACATCGTAAAGTCCAAGTGAAATGTAAATAGCTTTGATAATACGTGAAGATACAGGATTTAGACATGGAAATAGCACGATTACATACCTGGACGCATAACAAAACAGCTGTAACGAACTCATAAACAAATTTTATCGTTTCGCTCGTTAACGTTTTATTCTCCAAAACGACAAACAAGCTGTGAACTGAGCAGCGGATTTGCCTAATGCCATGTCATTATTGTTTCTCCTTAATCACAGATGGATCGGATATTTAGTTTTCATACTTATTGTCACATCTATTTATATTATTTATATATTTATATCATATATTTACACATATAATGATTATTTGCTGACAATGAATGACGTAGAACAAACATCATAGAGAATAAACTTATGCTCAGAGTATATTAAAGTAGGCTGAAAATTATGATGTTTAAAAAGGAGATTGCTATGAAATGGACGTATCAATAGTTAGTATATCCTGTTATATATTATTATTCTACATATTGTGTAAAAAAATGATAAATTACGCGGTTGTGCGCGCATCATTCACAAATGACAGGACGATTTTTTAGATTTACTTTTTAAACATTTTCTTTAATTTTTTATTGTGGCACAAATGACTCCACTGTGCCTGATGGTAAGCACAGTACAATCCAAAAACAATGGCGACCACCGAGTGACACACTATCCATCGCCGATCGCCGCTGACATGCCGGCCAGCGAAAAGCTGGATATTCACAGGCTGATCCCGAAACGCGACCTGCAGAAGCGAATCACTATGACGGGCTTTTTCGCCACATACATTGTGGTTGCGACCCAGTCAGGCTGTAAAACCCTACCACCCCGCTTTCGCAATTGCCTCGTTCGTTATTCAGCAGGGTGCACCACGTGCAGGTGAGGTTGACTTGGATGTCTCAAGTCTTAGATGTTATTCGACATCCCTTACAAAAATATAATACAATCATGTAATATAACTTATATAAGCTAATTTTTTGTATTTTATATTTATTATAGGGGCTTTTATTCCACAGAACATATCAGCCCCATTGTTCCCCAATTTTCCAAGCTCTATCATGAGAGTCGCTGATGAGATATCATTACCAGGTCATACAGCATCTTATCTTCAGCCAAGATACTGTGAGAAATACCTATGTTCTGGCAACAACTTTTTATACTACTCATCATATAAAGTTATTGAAATATTAAGAAAATACGATTTTTATAAGCATTACCCTTTCAGCGGTATATGTTTGTCATGGAGAAGTGGGGCAAGTGATGATGTGCTTTTGTTTTTTCCTCTGTATATAAAATATCATACAACAAAGTCCCCTACCGCGTATGTCTGTTCGTGATAATCTCAGAAACTACTGAACGGATTTTCATGCGGTTTTCACCAGTAGATAAAGTAATTCGGGAAGGTTTTGATATGCAATTCGTCGAGAATTTCTTTATTATCGGGGAGGGATAACGTCCGCCGGGTCCGCTAGTATTGGAATAAATAACACATACGAAGTTTCACATCTCACTTACTACCAAATAAAATTTAATCAAACTATTACAAAATAGTAGGAAAGTGTGCAGTTGTTTCTCCAGCTAAGTTTTACATTCTCGAGTGAGATAGCAACCCGCATAATACAACTGTGAATCTAGACTAAACTAAACGTCTGTTTAGGACGGAATTTTTACCAAAAGAAATTGTTAAATATAATTTTATATTTCAACAAAGTTATCTCAGTTGGTAATAAAAATATCGCGTTGAACAAACTTTGACCTAACGAGCTGTAGGATTTACGTTTATCATAATTTATAAGCGAGGGAAACTTTTACGATACTAACTCCGTAATTATTAAGAATATTTAATAATTACCTTAACGAACTGGCAGACAGTTAGAATTAAGTAAATTAAGTTTATCATAAATTCACTTTTTAATTATGTATTTATTTTAAACTAACCCTTGTAACATAATTTCTAAGAGGTTATATTCTATTAAAAAAAAAATTGGATGTCTGTAAAGCCTGTTTACCGACGGTAATTTTACGTGATAACGATTCGGACACATCGTGTGATGGAGGCTTCGGCCGATCGCGCCTCTATCGCTTGTTCCGCGCTCTCGCTTGCACGCTCCGCTCAAGCGGAACGTGACAGTGAGTCATGGCTTGTCGTGCGTGCACCTGGCGTTCCTCGATTTATTAAACGTTATCACTTCAATAAGTTTTAAAGAAAATTCTGTTAATGTTAAAAATACTGATATAATATAATCTAAGTGTATTTTATAAAGTACTAGCTTTTCCCCGTAACTTATCTCACCTTAATGTAGATTTTGACTAAATATAGCCCATGATACTACAAACTTTCTGTATAGGTGAATTTTTAAAATCATTTAAATATGTTTTGACCTTATCAATTACGAAGAAGAACTAAATCCTTTTTTCTATAATAGTAGTACAGACTAGGAATCCAGTCTAAATCTAAGTCGAAATCTTCTAAGCGATTTAAACATTATTAATCCATTAATTTGACACATGGGTATTATTTGCCTCTAATAAATGTATAGAAATGTTATAAGTACAGTCACACAAAGACTTTCTTTTTGTTAGGGCTAATTTTTATTATCATCTTTTTGTCACGATTTACGTTATCTTTAAAATATTCATTGATGTAATACGCGCAAAAGGACAGTTTTAATATGTATCAAATCTTCAAGATAATAAATATACTTAATTGAAAAAGATCGCTAAGTCGCTCCAAACAGATTCGGAGATAACATGTTTTTTTAATAATATTGCAAAGTTAAAAATACTTACCGTGTGTTATCCTCTAAAGATATACCATCGCGAACTTTCCTTTAGGTCTTTTTAAGATTTTGAATGGGTCGGCTCGTCCGGGGTAGTACCACCCTCTCACAGAAACACCGACGTGAAGTAACAGTGCTTGCATTGTTGCGTTTCGTTCGGTCAGTGAGAGCGCCGGAGGCCCACCTCCCCTCCACTCTTCTCCTCTCCCTCTTCCCATCCCTAATCCCTTCCCCCAAAATGGTGGCAACGCACTTGCGACTCCTCTAGTGTTGTTAGTGTCCCTGGACGATGGTGATCACTTAACAGCAGGTGACCTACCTGTTCGTTTGCCACTGATGACATAAAAAAAAACAGTGCTTGCATTGTTGCGTTTCGTTCGGTCAGTGAGAGCGCCGGAGGCCCACCTCCCCTCCACTCTTCTCCTCTCCCTCTTCCCATCCCTAATCCCTTCCCCCAAAATGGTGGCAACGCACTTGCGACTCCTCTAGTGTTGTTAGTGTCCCTGGACGATGGTGATCACTTAACAGCAGGTGACCTCCCTGTTCGTTTGCCACTGATGACAAAAAAAAAAAAAAAAAAAAAACACAGTTCCATGTTACATTATTTTAATATACCCATCTCGCCGGGCAGCAGAGGATGGATATACCCGAATCGCACGGACTATAACCCCATGGTACCTTCTTACACCTTTTGGCCGGGGGAGCAGGGACTGTCTAATCGATACTACGTCTGCTCCTCCGACAGCTGTTGTCCGCTCCTAAGGGGCGACAACTGCGGCCGGAGGGGTCAAGATGGTGGACCCCTCTGGGGGAATGGGTTACCCCCATGACGAATACAGTGCAGTTTAACAAGCTATACAAGCACCTAAAAAAAATTGCAACTTGATTAAAATACATTATTTTTTGTTTACTATAATATACATGTATTATATACATAAACTTTTCGGAAGATTATTCTTTAAATAATAGTGAAAGCCGCGTATCATTATCCGCTCAGTTAGAACGTATTATCCGTTGAGCGCTTTAGAATAACTAAACACAGACATACAAAAAGCGACTTTATTTAATAATATTTATAGATCTATTCTGAAATATCAATGCAGAATCGACATCAAGGAACATAAATTTTTCATAGTAAAAATGCTCGAAAAGATTTTGTTTTTGAGATCTTACTTCATGAAGCGTAAGATCTTAAATTATTGCATAAAAATTTGAAAACTTTAAAGTTATAACGTTAGGAAACTCGTTGAGATACAAAATTATAATTAAAAAAAAAACTTTAAATAGGATGAGAATATTTAGTATCTACAAGCTGAGATATATGCATTAAATAACACGACTAGAAAAAACAGGATAAAGATTTATGCAATTCCTTTAACTTTTTGAGTCGCAATCACGGAAGTTAACAATTTGAACATTAATTAACAAGCGATAATGTTTTTTTTATATAGAAGATCGCTGGGAAATATGTAGTTAACTTTACATTCGAAATGAATAATGTATATCTGCCTCTAATGGTATGAATGGAAAATTTAAACTTTGTTCAGTGTATAAGAAACTTAACATGTGGCGCCTTATAAATAAACTTTTTAGATAATTTACTACAAATACAGTATTTTCTCACAATTGATGTTACTAATACATAAATGATGGAATATAAATTAAGATATACGTTTCTACAGGGTTACGAGGATGAACCGATATCGAAGATTTTAACCAATATTGGTGAAAGCGATACAGTATTATTAGATCGATGGCAGCTAACTGTGGAACCTAACTCAGCTGCTTCAGCGGAGGAAACGGCTAACGCGAAACCCGAATTGCCACTCAACGTCGTTAACAATTACTTTTCCTTCGGTGTTGATGCTCATATTGCGCTGGAATTTCATGAAGCAAGAGGTAAGTGATTGGTGGATTTATTAAAGTTTTAGTTTTAACATTTGATCGAACGTGAGCTTTATATATAATATGTTCTTTTAAGTAAACTTATTGAAGTGAGAAAACGTTAAGGAGTTATGATAAAATTTGCTTCACAAAAGCAAGGGTTGAAGACTTGATTCTACCCAATGTTATTATAACTAAAAATCTGTAGATACGTGACCTACATGATATTTAGACAAAAGAAATAGTACAATAACGCACACATGCGTAAAGTGATATTATAACGCCACACTGTCTTAGATAAAATGTAGAAGTAAGATAGCATATTCTCAATATCAGTGGTGAAAAAGAAATAGTTATACGTTGCTTAGATACGCGCGGATTGACGGGGCAGCCATCAAAATAAGCTAGTTAGTCAAGTTTGAACAAGACGCTGTCGAAGCGCTTATGACGTAATACAACATACGTTTTAAAGTTGGAACTAATTCGATTCGATTGAATAGTATGTGAACATAATTAATTTATTAGAACTTATACAAAGTCATACAATAATAAATAATATATTTATAAATATACTAGCGGGCCCGGCAGACGTTGTCCCGCCCTGATTAAAAATAAATCCTTGACAAATTATATTCCAAAACGTTCCTCATGAATCACTTTATCCACTCGTCAAAGCCGCATGAAAATCCGTTGAGTAGTTTTTGAGATCGTCGCGAACAGACAGACAGACAGACGCCGCAGGGGACTTTGTTTTATACTATGTAATGATACATGTAAATAATTTTAAACATTGAAATGTATTTATTTCTATATTAACAAAAAAGGCAATTGTACTCTTCTTATTTCCATACTTATATATACCAGCATACCAACTTACACTTATATATACTATATTAAATGAAAGCAGATGTAGTTTCTTCGATCGCTATTTCCATAATAAATTAGTCAGGTTTCTTTCAGAAATAGGATATCTTATTTAAAAATAAAAAAATCCTTCGTCATGATTTCAATTATGGATGTGAATATACGATTGAATAAATTTACAAACAATAAAACAATACCAATTCATTCAATACCACGAATCGATCTATATGTTGTCTCACTAAACTTCCATTAGTTGAACATGTTTCCGGTGTTTATTCGCTACGGTCGCAGCAGTATGTAAAAGTTGTTTCAAAGAGCAAATAATTTTTATATGTAACCTTTTTATTCAGTCGCACTGCGCAGCGAATGTTGATAGCTTAAACTCGATTAACAAAATTTTATGTCAGCTTTTAAGCACACTACTCATCAAAAGACGTTACAATAACATTCATTGTATTTTAGTCAGCTTAAGTTCCTTGCCGCGTCTGCCTGTTCGCGATAAACTCAAAAACTACTAAACGGATTTTCATGCGGTTTTCACCAGTAGATAAAGTGATTCATAAGTTCATAAGGAAGGTTTAGGTATATAATTTGTCAAGGTTTTTTTTTATTGTCAGGGCGAGATAATATCCGCCGGGCCCGCAAGTATGATATAATATTTGTAACTAAAACGATAATAAAGAAATGGTACTTAAGTATTCCGCGGCCGGATCGCGTTATCTTTATGTCGCAAGACTAACCTAACGTAACTGATTTATTTTTCTCAATTTTCACGTCTTGGTTCGATTAGGTTAGGTTATACTTGTGAAACAAAGACAGTGCGAGCGCGGTGACGTAAATACGTAAGCACCCGAAATATATGTCATTTTTTTTAATACAAATGTCAAAATACCTCGTCAGGTCGTTGATCTCGTTAGCCAATGCAAAGTTTACGTTTAAATATAAATTGCTAACAGATGACAGTATAAAGTGCAATCTTATTCACCACAGAGGCACATCCGGAAAAGTTTAACTCTCGAATAAGAAATAAGTTGTTCTATGGAACGGCTGGAGGCAAGGATCTCATGCAACGTAAATGGAAAGGCTTAGCGGAGTTCGTTACTATGGAATGCGACGGCAAAGATCTAACGCCAGTGCTTAGGGAGCACAAAGTGCATGCTATAGTGTTTCTAAACATTCCAAGGTACGTTTACATATACTATCTACTAATATAATAAAATCAAAATTATATAGACTAATAGTAGTTTCATTACGATATTTAAAAAATTAAATTGACATAATAGATTGTTTATTATAACGTGTAAAAACATTTACCATTTTCAAATAAGTGTATATAATGTGTATAACAAAATGTATAAAAAAAAGAAAGAGCTATAAAGTATAGACACATTTTTTTTTCGAACTGACTACGCTATTGACCCAGCAAGGTCTTAACAGCTTCACCGGACTATTAAGGCGAGCGCTTAAGGCACTCAGCCGATTTTATTTGGACAACTAGCTCAAGGGTGCGCGGCATACCTCGGCTTTGGCTGTTGCCTGATACATGCAATTCGCGACCTATCTGAGCTAACCTAAGCTAAGCTAACTATTCATACATATATGAGTTGTTGAAACATATATGTGTACCAAGCATACATACCTCAACAACCCTTATATATTTCATATCGGATAATATTCCAAACTATTTCAGTTTGATAAGAGAAAAAAATTAAATCCTTCCACTTCCACATGTGTAAGCGTTTATGCGTGCACGTGTGTGGAGGTGATATGAGTAATGTTGTCACAGTGATGTAAGATTTTGTATCACTGTATCGCGCCAGCAGCATACTCAAGGGCTCCACGCCGAGGGAACGGACCTAGTCTTGAGCTGCTGCCGAGGGGGGCCTAGTCTGGTGTGCGGGAGCGAAATTTACGCCCAGACCACGGCGGGGTGATCTGTGGTTACGCGGGCGTGGGTGTGAGCACGCTCTGTTTAGAGAGACAGGCTGGTACTGATCGTTCACTGCCGTTATTTCATCGGGAGGGTCGGTAAAAATATGTCGTGGAAGTCTTTTACAACGCGCAGCGTTTGGTACGGGTTCGTATTTTGTGGCGGATACCTCTAACGGACTGGGATAGTTACGCGGGGTTAATGTGATTCCTTTGGGTAACTTTGACAGTGGAACTAAAAAAATGTATTGATATTTTTCGTGTTACAGACAACTTGCGTCACTTTGACACACTCGCGATATTTTTGTCGCTTTTTTTGGGACCTAGGAACTTTGAGTAGTATATTTTGTACGTTTAGTGGGTTAAGGTGACCCTCCTCATACATGGTATTATAACTAATCATAGAAATCTCACACTATGTTTAGGTCTTTGGAAATGTGGGTAGCACTGGTTCACGATAAATACATGATTACACTTTGTATAATTTAATGTAATTATATTGCAAGGAAATCAATGGGTCACACTTAATAGCTGCTTTTTCAATATCAAAGTTATCCAGAATTTCCCAAAACACGACAATTAGCAAATTCAAGCTAAAATTTAAAAAAGGCATAAATATATCAAGTGTCATATAGCATATCATAGAACAAAGTCCCCTACCGCGTCTGTCTGTCTGTCTGTTTGCGATAAACTCAAAATCTACCGAGCGGATTTTCATGCGGTTTTCACCGGTGGATAGAGTGATTGATGAGGAAAGTTTTAGTGTATAATTTGTCAAGATTTTTTTTCATAATCAGGGCGGGACAAAGTCTGCCGGGCCCGCTAGTGACTATATAATTGGAAATAGCCACACGAAACAATTTATATACCTTGTTAACAACCAAAACGACTAAAATTCAACAAATTCACTATACCACGAATTTGTATTAGTGTGCCCTTTTCAGAAAGAGATTTGACATTTATTCGATAACGTTTTGTACTATGGTGTGTTAATGAATGTTATTATAAATAAAAATTTATAGTTATGTATATATAAAACACATTAACATATTAATCGTGAACGATTGCGTCAGCAATCATCTCGCACAATACCGGTTTTTAAAATAAATAATTGAGTGAACCCTTTATGTACCGAGTACTGTTTTATAAATATTTAGATGTATGCCTTGTGACACTTCAGGTATTACGGAAAATCCCAGCGGATCTTATCTTTCTTTACGTCGCGGGTCGTCAATATTTTACGCTTATTTACACGAATCTCATATTTACAGTTACGGGGGTGGCACTCACCCTTGGAATAAGTCTGGAGGCGCTTTCGAGCCTTCCACTGAAGATGGACTGATTGAAGTAGTAGGATTAACCACATATCAATTGGTAATAAAACACCTGACTTATATTAATTTGTTGATTTTGTTGCAATGAATATAAATAAACCCAGTTTCATATTATTCAATCTATACATCTGTAATAAGTCTATGCATATTTTTTTTACAATTTTTGCGATCATTGTTCTTTATAATAATAGATACATTGTTATAAAAAATAATTACCACGAATTGACATTTAAAAAAAATGCTTATTTGTCTGTTTATATTTCCGGATTTAAATCAAAAGCGGTTAGACCGATTTTTTTAAATTTATCGTTTTCATTGATAGTATGAGATATGTTAACGTTTTTAAAAATCGTAAAAATAACTCAAAGCGTTTTATTCCTATCTACCAATTTTATCGATTCTAAAATATAAATATAAGGGTATATATGGTATTGCGAAATTAATGTCGTATAATAATTACAACTAACAGTGTTTTTTTTTGTCTTATTATTTTTTATAAAATATTGTACACGATTCCTAATAATTTAATTTGCTCTTAAAACATTTCATTTCTTTATATATTTCTTTATTATGGAATTTAATAAATAATTTAAAAAATCATATAAACAAATTTTATTGCGTTCTAATTTTCATAAAATTACGGGAAGAGTAATTTTACAAAGTTGGATAGCGTATAAAAAATATGAATAGTAGTTTTACACACCGTAAAATATATTCATATTAAAAAAAACTAAGTACGTAACGAGTTGAAGATATCTGTTTCATGAATAGATTAACAGAGAAATAGTGACAAGTAGCAACCAATCAGTTTCACGCGGCAAAAACGCGTGCCAAGCTGGGGGCAGTTTCTAATATTAGATAATTCACACATCTGTTATCGCTTAATAAAAAATCCAAAATAAGGACATAATCTTTTATTGTCTGTGACGTTTTATTTTAAGAGAGTACAATTTTAGTCAACTCTGGAGACTATCCAGCGTTATATATTTATTTTGAATGATCCTCTAAACCTATGAATTGAGTTCTATATATATCCGAAACATGTCTATACAGCCTCTATTGCAAGCCGGGGGACACGGAACTTGCATCACACAATGCAAAACAGCCAAGATAGTGACCACAAAAGTGATACCCATGCAAGTCGACGGAGAGGCTTGCCGCCTTGCGCCTTCCATAATTACGCTCTCTCGTCTGAACCAAGCTACAATGCTTGCAAAGAGAAAACCTGGACGCGCCACTGCTCCGTAAGTTTCTTATTTATTCTTTTTAACTCTTAAACCACTTGACGAATTCAAATTTGACAATTTAAAAATAAGCCTATGTTAGGCTGACTGAATCTTGTTTACCAAATTATAAGCCGACAGGGAATATGTGATTTCTAATGTTACATCGTATTAAATCAATTCAATCTTAATTTGTTGTATGATTCAGTTATTTGATTGTTAGTTCAGCCAGAGGTGGTAGAGCCACGCTGAAGCTATTACTGGTTTCAGCATGAATGGGTCGGCTCGCCCCCGGTACTACCACCCTCTCCTAGAAAACCGACGTGAAGTAAGAGAGCTTGCATTGTTGCGTTTCGTTCGGTCAGTGAGAGCGCCGGATAACCCACCTCCCTTCCCCCTATCCCCTTCCCTACTCCCCCTCCCCCAAACGCAGGGTGCCAACGCACTTGCGATTCTCTGGCGTTGCGAGTGTGGATGGTGGTGATCACTTAACATGAGGTGTTCGTTCCTGTTAGACCTGTTCGTTGGCCTCCTATGATATATAAAAAAAAACACTTAACAATGATAAACAGTTACTGTTAACTACTAATGACAGTATTTTGACTTAGTTGTTCCATAGATTAAGAACAGAACATAATTACTGCCATATATTCTGTACTACTGTTGCCCTCGATGCCGTTTACCAGCTTTGTTCTACTTTTCAACTAATGTCATACTACTTCTGGAGATCGTCTTGCACTAATATTATCCCAGTGACAAATCACCTCAACCATATGCTGTCTTGCGTTCAATAGTGCAGTTAAAACCGACAAGATGAACAACATTAACGCAAACATTGCGTTGAAAATAATCATACAAAGGTTTCTTTTTATACATATTAATGTGGTTACTTGTCAAGCATGATTTCGGAGATTATTTTGTCCATAAAATTCAGTATAAACAACTTTCAAATATCACTGTGGGAACTAAACTTTTGCAGGTCACCACGTCCATTGGGAAGTTAACAACTTTTATTAACTGATAATAGCAAAATTATTATACTTATTACCGACCGTTAATATTAAAGGCACTATTCAGATCAATAAAAATAAATAAATGTCGAATACATGCCTATATAAAGTATTGTAACCGTTTATTTGTTACAGCCAAACAACGTTGGATAAACTCACGCTCACTGTGAATCTCATTAAGATGGCCGATTACGAAAGACACCATTACGATAAGGAGTTGCTCGCCAAAACAGGTGGACATTAATTCTCTAATCGAAAACTTTTCTAAGAAGTATAAAGAGATTATATTTAATTAAACGTTATAGATAGTCGTCATCTTTTTTATGAATTAATTATTCAGCATTTTAGCTGGTATTTACTATTATTATGAAACGTTCTTTCATTAAACAAAATGATTGCGTTCATGTTGAAAATATACATGGTCTTTAATTAAAAGATTTATAACATTATGAACGATTGTAATATTCTTCTGTATTTAACATAGCTTTATTTTATACAAAATTAAATTTACAACTACACTATTATTTAAGTTTATATATTTTTTAATTAAATAGAATAAATGTTATTTAAATTGAGTGTATCCATATTACGTTACTATGAGGACATATTAGTCAGAATTGTATATAGATTAGGGTGAATACAATATATGAGTATTACATATATAAATTAAACGAGAACATTTCGATTTTAGCGGAACGTGTTGGCACTCTAGAGGTGAATCCTGCCGCAGACTTGGAACAAATGCGCGCTCTCATTCAGAACATGATCAAAGAATCTCAACAGTACTTAAACCTCCTCGACTGGTGGTTTGTCGACTGTAAGTGGGTTTGTCTCTGACATTTCTTTCTTCTTTACTCTATTTGGTTTTTTACTGAATGATCATCGTAAAAGAGAAATCTACTATTCAATTCGTTGTTATGTTAATTATATGGGATTCTTTTTTGCAACGATTTTTTACGTTACAAACAAATCGAAATTAATTTTTTTTTTATTTAAAGTGTAATGTATAAAAGGAATTCATAATTAAATTACGAGTATGATATTATAAGCACCTATTTCTAAACCAAGAACAATGTTAAAATAAATCGTGAATGATAACGAGGGAATAAATTGCTTTTTAATCTGTAAAAAGCTGCATACTTGATTGTTATGAAATTGTGCTAAGCTTAAGCTAACAACTAATACAGCGACAAATATGTTTCACTACAATATAAATGGGAACGCGATAAATAACTTCTTCCATAGGTTAATTTTAGTTTTTAGAGATGAGTTCATTTTCACCGTTTAATTTTTTTTTTTCTTTTTCAAATGTTTCTCAATATTTAATGTTACATAATTAAATTTATCAATATTATTAATAGTTTAAGTGTATCGATGTGATAAAGCGTTGTATGTATTCAGTCTAGTATATTCCTTCTTATTTATTATTTTAATCTTAATCACTGGACTATTAATTGTTGCATTATCCACAATTGTAAATAAACAATATAAATTAAAATAAAACCACAAATGTGGTTATACTTAAATTTATATTTTATATATACTATATTACTCAAAGCTAATATCTTTAATATACTTGAATTATTCAAATATTCAAATATTATTCAATATCAATATTCAACTGTGAGATTAACTGAAGTTCCCACTAAATTGTTTCAAAGTAAACCGGTATCTAGCCTCTGCACGCGTCTGCGCGTGGAATAGTTGCTCTGGATTAACGCTAACACGCAGCGGAACCTTTCAAGCGGAAAAAAACGATTTTGAAATATTCTTAATTAGTGTTCCGCTCCTATTGGTCTTAGTGTGACGTATAATCTTCCTCGATAAATAAGCTATATAACATTGAAAGAATTTTTCAAATCGGACCAGTAGTTCCTGAGATTACTCCCTACAACGTCAAAAACTCACAAACTTTGCCTCTTTATAAAATTAGTATAGAAAATGAAAAGGCAAAACTAAAAACTTTTCAAGAGTCAATTAGACTAACAAGACCGGCTATCCACCTCAAATGTGCGTGCAAAAACAAATTGAAGTCTATTCAAACAAAGATTTATTTATAATCTATCCAATCTCTTCGCCAGTTTCACTAGTTAATTTGTCAAACTGCGAGATAAATTACTCCGGGATAATTTACCACATTTATCTTACTCTAAACGATGTTAATGCTTGCTTTTTCACTGCAATTTCCCGATTTCGGTCGATTATTGATAAAGAAATAAAATTGATGCTAACGTGCATTTCGCTAATGTATATTGTGGAGTTATTTAAAAAATATCTCCACCGGCATTACCTCTCGCTGTCGTAATATAACTATTGTATTGCGTTATTTCTTTTTTTTATCTATTTATATTGCCACCCGGTAGTTATGAAAATAAAATGTCTCCTTAGGTTTGCTTAGGAAGAGATAGCTCTAAGCGATAAGGCCGCCTAACTGTATACATATTGTAAACTTATGACTAATTTTGTATATTTTCAACGCGTGTGCAATAAAGAGTTTTATTATTATTATTATTGGTGATGAGTTTTGAACTAGAAATTAAGAAATGAAGTTACAGAAAACTATACATAAAAATATTTCAGCACACTATTAAGTTTATCTACATATATCTTTCATTAAAGTTTCATATTTATTCATTAAAATAATCTTTTAATATTTTTTCCTCCTGTTATTTTGTAACGAAATATTTTGCCAGATATCATTTAGGTTCTTAGCAACCGGCAAAACAACCAACGCTCATCGTATTAGCTTTATGAAATGTAATTATGTTTTTATTTGGTATTAAGTATTGTGCTTAATATAAAATCTTATAACCCCATATTTTCCGTGCAGTTGTTTCCAGGAATTATACTTATTGACGATGAAGTACCTCACCTCTTTTCTATATATAATACTGTTAAAGATAATATAGTTAGCTAGCGTTAACCTTCAAACTAAAATGATTTATAAAATCGTTTGACTGTAATTTTATTATTTCATTGAAGAAGGCGTTACTTTGCGGAACTCCGTCATTAAATATAATGAACGTTACTTTGTACTTCCGCCTGTAATTGATTGGTTGCTACCATGTCTCACTATAACAATTAATGTTTGATTTTAATTGCGCGACGTGTACGTAAAAAGTAAGTTAAAACTAAAACTAGTAATAGAAAGAGCGAAATATTAAGGCACTAAACAAAAAAAAAAGTAATTAAAAACGCGTCCTTGATTAACGGTTGAACTGACACCTCTATTTAAATTTTTCAGTCACTCATGGTAATTGCCAATCAATCGTACATTATATTTATAATTTTAATACAGATATCAAAAATATTTAATACGCCTACATACATTCTTTAAAAATCAAATAAAAAAAGACCTATAATATTTAGTATATATGTAGTTTATAATTTAGTATTAAAAAAATCAGAGTGTAATCTAGTACTAAACAAATATATATATTTTTAGCTGTAACAGCGGAGCGTTTCTTTCGCATCGACAAAGCTCAAGAAAACATTCACTACCCGACTGACATCGGTCACGAGAATATCTACATACTGGACGCAGCTCCACAGACTCCAGACACTGAGACAACAGTTCAACCTGACACGACGGCCTCTTTGGATCGTACCGGGCCTTCAGTATCGCTTGACACGACCACGGGACTATCAGTTTCCTTGGATATCTCGCAAAGTGTGGACACGCCGAGCGCCGGTGTATCGTTGGATGTTCCAGAATCACAGACCAGGTTCGTCCATCATCCTCATTTCGCTCAAAATGAGTACGAAAGGAGAATATTTTTTGTTACAGCGAAACTAGTTTATTAGTATATATTGGCTAATGGTATAGTAAACCATCGCGATGAATCCTAAACCTGAGAAATTCACTTGGATTACGTATGGCTAAAATATAGAACTGTGGATTTCTCACACATTTGAAATGTTTGAAAGCGTCGTTACATCGTGAACTGGTGTGATGATTATGTAAATGCATCCGAACGATTTTGCCCCAACAGTGAGATTCCTACATGTTGGCATAACTATATACACTTATCAAAATTCTCCCATGATCATTAACGAAGTATGTCCCAAAATAAAGAAGTAATTATGAACCAATTAAAAATCTATTAGTATTTAAACTTGAAATTTCAATGCAATTTTTTCTATTTAATCTTTACTACATACTCCATTATACATGTATACTACGTTCACTTTTAAAATTATCTCCATACCTGTATATTAAATTTATATATAAACTAGCGGGCCCGGCGGACGTTGTCCCGCTGTGGTGATAAAAAAACCTTAACAAATTATAAATTATACCTAAATGTTCCGCACGAATCACTTTTTGTACTGGTGAAAACCGCATGAAAATCCGTTCAATAGCTTTTGAGTTTATCGCGAACAAACGGACAGACGTGGCAGCGGACTTTGTTTTATTATATGTAGTGATTACATATAATTATATTTATATTAAATTTATATAATTAATTACATATTTTTTATGCATTAATTTATAAACTAAAAACGTACTATATGAATATATATTGATGGTGAAAATTATTTAAATTGGGTACAGTTGGAGGAGCGAGTTTTTTATCTTTTATTTTTGTAACGATGCAGTGACCTGAGATCATGACGCGCCGTTCACCCTTTTTTTTTTTCTCGAACTGACTACGCTATTGACCCTGCAGGGTCTTTACAGCTTCACCGGACTACTAAGGCGAGCGCTTAAGGCACTCAGCCGATTTGGTATTTAGGTAACATACACAAGGGCGCATGCGCACCTCGGCTTGGGCTGTTACCTGGAAAAAGTCGCGTCTGACCTAGCTAACTATTCTAAGCTATTCATACATATATACATTTGTGAAACATACCGTCGAAATTGCATGATTCACAAATGAATATGTGTATATCGGAATGAATTGCCGTTCACCCATTTAGTGTATTCTAAACGGTTATTGATAGTTTACGAGCACCTGTACTAATATTATCTTTTCACTGAATAGTCTTCATTATCTTTATATTAACACGCAATAAAATCCATAACATATTCAAGCGTTGATAGCGCAAAAATTAAAAAGTTCGTTTTTACTCGTTATGTGCTTTTAAATTTAATACATTTATTGTTTTATATACAAATCAGTATACGTACAGTGTGTATAAATATACATACACCTTGACTGTTTAAAGAGTGACAACATTCAATCGTGTGATAGTTCATGGTCACATTTAACATATAATAATATCGAAAAAAAAATTAATAAACAATAAACAGAACTTAAGTTAAAATTTGTTCTAAGACTCTCAAACGTATGGGTACAAATTTAAATAAACCTAGTTTGAATGACCGGTGACAAAACCTGCAAGCGGCGTCCCGGATTTTATAAACTTCGATAATAAAACGGGCAAAGGGCAAAACCCTTTTGTTTGTTCAAACTTCGAAAAATTATCCCTTGTTAGTTGGTTGGCTTCTCTTTCACTTTACTTTTTCTACGCTCGACGGTCATTGACACTGTGGTTTAACATAGATGGTTAGAGGATTGACTATAATTTATGTATTTTTTAGATAATTAGGTCAAATATCAAGCGCCTATTTTTTAAATTGTTTTAGAACGAGTATCCTGTAAAAATATTGCTAACGAGTAACCAGTCACCCAGTAGTATATATATATATATATATATATATATATATATACATCTGTGATGAAGCTATAACATGATATTAAAGCTTTTCTCTAATACTCATATTAATAGCTACACAACTTGAGTTAAAAATCTGTCAACATAAGTCATAGTGTTTTTAGGCTAGATGGTTACATAACGTCGCGATTGTGGCCCAACATTAAACCTATAAACGAAATAAATTATTATATTAATTAGTACAAGTTGTTTGTATTAATTACCGCAAGTCCTCTCTGTTGCCAGGTCTGTTATAAGTTCCACTGATATTAGCTTTCAAATAGTACCAATGTTCTCAAACGTAACTTTTACTCCAACAGTGAACCTGGCCTAGAAAGTCCACTACGAAATTCGGAGGAATTGCTCTCTCCACAAACACCACCTCCCGCAATCCCTATCCCGTCCGCACCAAGTACGCCTAAAACGGTTGGAGCTGGTACTCCTAAAACCGCAATACCCAGTACCCCGAAGTCTCAAATATCCGCACCTCCTAGAGTCTCATCTGCTCCCGATACCCCGAAAACATCTGCTCCTACAACACCAAAGTCCACACCGCCGTCTTTGCCGAAAATTGCTATACCGAGTCACGATTCCAACTCGCCACCACTCTGCACTAGTCCACCGGCGAAGGATATTCAACCGACGCATGACTCTATAGCGCGGTTCAAAACGTGAGTATTTTTATATTATATACTTGTGTGTAATTTATGTAAAGATTCTTTTCTAGAATGTAGTAAGATTTAGTATATTTAATATCTTTGGTAAAAATAATTAATTTTTCCATTAAGGTTTTTTAATTATACTTCAAATATCATTTTTAATATTAGAGGAAATTGAAAATTTCTGTCCACTTCCGTAGAGGAAATTAATAATTTATTATATAGACTTCAGATTTCCTCATATCAGGTTAGCCTCTTTAAAGATTCTACACATACTTATATACATGTTTTAAATATAATTGCATCATTGTTATACAAGTACCAGTTACAAAAAAAAATAGTGCGTGGAGTCCCTCCGCGCGGAAGAAGCGAAACTTCGTAATGTGGAAATGAAAATAGGAAGGGGTAGAAATTAATTTTTAGCGAAATCATATTGATTTTTAAGACGAACTTTATTAACATTGCTTACAATTCACAATTGATCGTATCTTTTAATTATCATATTCGAGTGGAGAAATATCCAAATTTATAAAATTTACAATGGCATTATAATAACTAAAGTAAGATACGAAATGTCCGAGTTCTATTTTTTCAATATTTCTTGTAAAAACTGTATCGACTAATATTGGACGTTACTCGTTGCTAACGCTCGCGCTAGCCTGTAACAGGTATCCTAGTCGTAGCCCGGGGGGGGTGAATGGAAAGAAGTGGAGCGCCTGGCCACGATGGCCACAACCCTCGTGGTCGGGCGCATAAGGAGGTTGGGCCTCAGGGTGGCCCTCGAGAAGACCGAGGCCCTACTCTTTCATGGGCCTCGGCGGGGGCCACCTCCTGGGGCTCACATTGTGGTGGAGGGAGCCCGGATCAGGGTGGGGACCCAGATGAAATATCTGGGCCTCACCCTGGACGGGCGCTGGCGGTTCGAGCCCCACTTTGCGGGGCTCGGACCGCGAATTTCTGGGGCGGCGGCGGCACTCGGCCGGTTACTCCCCAACGTGGGGGGGCCGGGCGCCGGGTGCCGCCGACTCTACATGGGAGTCGTGCGGGCGATGGCCGCCTACGGGGCACCAGTCTGGGCTGATGCCCTCGGTGCCGCCAACGTGCGTGCGCTCCGCAATGCGCAGCGCACGGTGGCACTGAGGGCAATCCGGGCGAAGAGGGCGGCTCAAGCGGTTGCCACAGCAGTCTTGCCCCCGAACTCGTCCCAGAAAGAGGGCAAGGCGAGAAAGAGGCGCAAGAGGAAGGCGAAAAATAGGCTCGCTCCCCCTCGCTCGGCCGCGGTAGTGATAGCGCTTAAGCCGGAGGCGGAGAGCTCGGGGGTGACCTATGCCGATGTCCTCTTAAGGGCCAGGAAGGAGGTGTCGCTCTCTGAGTGCGGCATCTCCGACCTGAAGGTACGAACGAGCCTTACGGGGGCAAAGGTGCTGCAGGTGCCTGGTTCCCTTGCGCCCCAACAGGTTGAAAAGTTGGCCTCCGGGGTGAGGGTGGCACTGGAGGGGATGGCCAGTGTAGTGCGCCCGGTCCGGCGAGCTGATATCCGAGTGACCGGAATCGACATCTCGGTGTCGCTGAAGGAAGCCACCGAGACAATTGTCGAGGCCAGCGGATGTCAGCTCGCTAACATGAGAGTGGGCAAGCTTCATGCCAGAGGAGAGGGAGGGAACTCCTTGTTCATTTCCCTCCCCATAGACCCCGCGCGGAAGTTGGTTGAGGCCGGTCGCCTTCGGATGGGCTGGAGTATGGCTCGGGTCATACACCTCGACAACAGGCCTCTCCGGTGTTATAGGTGTATGGGTCTGGGCCATACCCGGCCGAGGTGTCCATCGACCGCAGACCGAAGGGAGGCCTGCTTCCGATGCGGGGTGGATGGCCACCGCGCGGACGGTTGCAAAGCGAGCAAGCGGCCCCCACAAAACGGTCTGTCGGTACACCGTGGGGTTTTAGTCCGTGCGACTCGGACATAACCCACCCTCTCCCCCGGGAGGGTGGCGTATCCATAAGGGATTTCCCCACGAAAAAAAAAAAAAAAGCCTGTAACAGGTATACTACGTGCATGCGTTCGAGTGCCACGCATTCACTCTCGCTCTATCTATTTATACCCTCTTAGCGTTAAAAGTTTAACGCAACCTTGTTAGAAGTCGCATTAGAAGTTTCACTTCAAAAAATACTCAAGAATATTTCATAAATTACTAAATTTAAAAAGTTTAATGTAGGTACAAATTAACGGCAAAATACAACAAATTCTATGTTAAAGTAAGTATGCTGTGACTATGGAAATTAACGAGAAAAAGAACGAGAACGAACATCTCCAGAAAGATCTCGACATATCTAGAAAGACGACTTATACCCGGTTTCTAAGATACTCGGTTCAACTGCCAATAGTTATCGACTCAACAAAGTTATCCATAAGATAAACTGTCAAATTGCCCTTTTTTAAACAGTTTTTCTTCTTCTATTTTATTTTTGGCAACCAGTCTTCTAGTAGACTATCACTGCCATTGTCAAGTGAGTATCGATATTACAAGTTTCTTGATATAATTTCAATGAACTAACAAGACGGTGGCCATCTTGTTAGAACTTTCCTGGGAGATTTGTGGCAAGTCAGGATCCATGCCCCGTGGTATTAGTTCCGATCTACTTCACTTCTGCACAATAACAAAACTATATTACGTAAAGCACCACCAATATTACACAATATAGAGCAAAATAACACAAGATTATAGATAAAATATAAAGAACACTACATGGCATTCCAAGATCCCGCCAAAAACTAGGGCTCGTTGACTTTTACTGACATTTATCGTATGATTGTGTGTTCGGAAACGTAATTTGACAAGTCATTGAACTGACAACGCTATTGAACAGATAAACTACAATTAAAGTACCTCAGAAACCCTGCATAAATCATACTTATTTCTAAATTCATCATAAATATCAGTGATATTAAATGTGACTTAATTATGGAAAATAATATACCTAATGATTTAAGATTATTACAGTAATACATAATAAATAATGTTGTAGATTTCTTCATACTTTACTTATGTTTTATATATTTACCTATTTACTTTATGACATTATAGAGTTACTGCAGTAAATTACAGAACAATTGTAACGTAGGTTTAATGCACATGTGTGAGATATATATAGCACGATGCACACTTTTAAAACATAATTTGCACTCTATCTTCTCTCTCTTCTATTGCATGCAGCATTCACGAAAAACTCTTTGGACTTGACCAAGAAGTGTTTGGCTATAGGTGAGATCCACAAAAGTATTACAGTTAGTGTAGATATAGTTTACGTAGAGTATGATGCCAGAAAATGTATAATAATTTTACAAAACTTTAACCAACTCAGTTTATTGATTTTTAATACCTACTGTGAAACCTTTATAATTTTATCCGTCATATTAATTAATTTAATATAAGACAAGTCAGGGAACTTAAAAAGCTAATTATTGTTTCAGGAATCTGTTAGAAAAAACTTCTGACACACTTTTAAAGGCAGCTAAAGTTGGCGATCTAAAAATGGTACGTTAATTAAATCAAGAATAATACTGTGTGAAACTTTGCTTTACATTAGAAACTTTACATTATAGGTAAATTAATCAGGAAACTCATTACTATGGTAAATCTAATAAAACTATTTGTTACGATATCCATTAATTTATGTATAGTGCAACAATATATGTGTATATATCACTAGTGTACTTTGTATAATTACAATAAAGCATTCGCAAACATTATCTGCGATATATGAAAAATACTAATTTACTAAGCTAGTCAGCACGTTAAACTGACCTAAAATATGCAAATTTCATTAAAGATGAAAGAGCTTCACTCGGCCGGCTACTCCCTAATGTCAATAGATGCTACCGGACAAACGGCACTTCACGTTGCCGCGAGATATGGCAACAAGGAGATTGTCAAGTATTTGATAGCGTGTGCTCCGACCGCCATTCTGAATATGCGGGATAACGAGCGAGGGCAAACAGCTTTGCATAAGGCGGCCGCGCATAAGAGGCGTGCTATATGTTGTATGTTGGTGGCGGGGGGTGCCTCCCTAACAAGGCAGGATCACGCTGGGCTCACGCCGCGACATCTTGCATTACGCGCTGAGGATCACGATTTGGCCGCTTATTTAGAAAGTAAGTATAAAGGTGAAAATGTAGTTAACAGCGTTGACTATGATAAACAAAGATTAATTTAAGCTTCCTTCCTTGCTTTATTCTAGAAGAAGTTTTAGCGTAATATACACTTGAATATGTAATTCGTGTACCCGTTTGTTGTTTTACAGCCGGCGCTTTTGCGCTGGCAACAAAAACAAACGAATGTAAAATTATAACTTAGAATAACACACGTGACACAGAAATGTGTTAACTAAAATACCTATTCGTTATTATGTTAGGATGTTTATTTCATATATAACTTTTGCATAATTTACATGTTTCATTAATAAGTATTTGGATTCTAAATGATTTTGAAATGAAACTTCTAATATGACTTCCAACAAGGTTGCGTTAAACGTTTAACGCTAAGGGGGAATAGAAAGAGACAGAGCGAGAGTGAATGCGTGGCACTCGAACGCATGCGCGTAGTATACCTGTTACATACCAGCGCGAGCAACGAGTAGCGTCCAATATTCCTTGATGCAGTTTTTGCAAGAATTATTGAAAAAATAGAACTCAAACATTTCGTATCTTACTTTAGTTATCATAATCCCATTGTAAATGTTATAGATTTGGATATTTCTCCACTCGAAAATGAGAATTAAAAGATGCGATCAATTGTGAATTGTAAGCAATATTAATAAAGTTTGTGTTAAAGAGAAACAATATGATTTCACTAAAAATCAATTTCTACCCCTTCCTATTTTCATTTCCACATTACGAAGTTTCACATCTTCCGCGCGGAGGGTCTCCACGCACTATTTTTTTTGTTCACTGTTTATGCTTTAATGTTCTACTTAACGCATATATATGACACATTACGGAAATAGTATAGTGTATAATAATATAAAAATGTCATGTACATGCACACGCTGTTACCTAAGCAATCTGAACTGGTTAGATTAGTTCCAAATTTAGTTGGCCTCATCAGGGAGCGATCTGCGACCGCCGTAATTTCAATCAATATTTAAACACCTTAACACAGCGTGTGGCGGGTTGAATAATGACTTTGCTATTTATTTATTATATTTCACATTTGGTCCTCGGTTTAAGACATAATATATAAAAAAACATATAACTTGTGATGTTTTAATATTGCTGTGTGAAAAAGGAAGTTTAATTTTTCCAATAACAAATAATTTTGAAGTAGATAATTGCGAAATGAAATATCCTTTGGTAACGTTGATACGTGTCTATATTAATCCTTAAATATACATTTGCACATTTAAAAAAAAAAATCTTTATATCTGCAGACTCTTGGTCCGCTCCTTATTTTTTGCTTTCGCTTGATTTATTGTATACGTCAAAAATTGTATCTGTGAGCAACTATTGGGTGTTTTTTTTTAAATGTATTTGTTCATTTTTATTATTTTATTTATTTTACTTTTAATGTTATGTTGTAATGTTATAAATTTAGAACAAGATGTACAATACAGATAATTATTATACAGATTTATTTATTTACGATGAAATCGAATGTCAATTTTGTCTCAAATTTGATTACAATTTGACGCCAATTTATAATGCTGGTAAAAGATATTATGGATAATTCTAGGTATTTTATTCAAAAGATATGTTATATTTATATTCGCTCGATTTTCAGGTCAAGAACATTTCCAATTAATATCAGAAGATTTAGAGACCGCTGTTTGAAACACAGAATTGTTTCGATTAAACTTGACAATTGAAAAACTCTCAACGCTTTCGAAGAGCATAGAAGTACAATATTAGCGATAGCGATCCTTAATTATAATATTAAAAAAATTTATTATATCTTATCTAACACCAAAGTGATATTCAGATCTTAATTATTATAGAGTAAACGTTACATACACTATATTATACATTTTAGTAGAGAAACAAACTTTATTAGATTTTCACGGTAAGATAAGTAAGTATTTAATAATTTTATCCTTTGAAAGAACTGGCTCTGTTAATTTTATTTATATAAATATTGTAGTATTTTATAAATTATGATAGAGAGGAACTAAGTTGGTCATTACACTGGGTTACAGTTTGTACGTTTATCAACACAGTTGCTAGTAAAACAATATATAATATTTCATAGATATGATTATATATGATATCTCTTTTTCCGCGCCAAATAAGCCTTATGCGTTTAAATTATGCACGCGCAAGTGTTACGGATCAGGCACTGACACAGCCGCCAAACAGCCAAATTTTAAAAACAGGATAAACTAAATATATTCAGTCTATGAATTGGTGAACAAAACTGTTTTATTATCACATACTAATTAAAATGATTTTACATATTTATTAACAAAAATATTAACTACTATTTAGATATAACGACAGGTTACTTGAGATTGAAAAAGGAATGTAGTTAAAAACATTGTTGTGGTATGTAATATAAGCTAATAAGCGTGCGTGGTTTATAAGCTCAATGCAACTGTAATTATAGACCGAAAAATTATATAATAAGAGCAACTTTATATGCAACTGTGTTGATAAAATAATTCTTAAGAGTATCATTTTTATATGGAGCCGGGCTTATAAAATTATTCGAATATGTGAAGTCATCATGCATTTTTAATAATATTTGGCTAAAGTTTTATTGTGCAAATACGAGTTTCTGTGCATTAGGATAAAAATCACGTTTCAATTGTAAATTACTTTGGAACTCTTTTTATTCTATAGTGCTCTTTCATTTATTGGAGGTTGAGAGGCAGTCAGCACCGGTCAGTGTTGTAATTTAGACTGACCAACTAGGGAGCGAATTATAGTAGTAATTTCTCTTCGCTTTCTAACTTATATTAATAGTCATAGGTACTATTCACAGATCTATAGAAAAAATGCTGAAGTGACATTATTTATGACTTAGATTTAACATTAAAAATTTTAACTTAATAATTATATTCCATTGAAAAAATAATAATTAATAATTCACCGATCTCTTAAATATTTATATGAAACATACAAATTAATTGTATCTAAATAATAATAAGATTTATTTATGTATTTACATTTATTAACGGTGAACAACATCATTATTATTTTAAGGGTGACATATAAGTACAAAATGACTTACTTGAAAAGCGTTTGGAATAGAGGGGGGATATTAATGTTATGCCTTAACTGTTGTAAATAATCATACGTATTTATAGAAATCAAATTTGTTGTGGTATTTTTTA
Organism: Antheraea pernyi; assembly: GCA_015888305.1. Taxonomy (NCBI): domain Eukaryota; kingdom Metazoa; phylum Arthropoda; class Insecta; order Lepidoptera; family Saturniidae; genus Antheraea; species Antheraea pernyi. The sequence goes on along the minus strand of MU158727.1, from coordinate 1,385,189 downwards.
TTGAAGATGCGTTAACTCACTTTTTTATAGATATCTTTATAATATGTATCTATTTATTCATCAACATAAATAACTATTTTAATATATCATATAATGGCCTAAATACTTAATTGTAATAACAAAGTTTAATTAAATTTTCTAATAATAATAATATGCTTATTTTCACAACTTGTTTCTTTGATAAATTTCGTGTAGCTGTTCATGTATTTAATGCTTATAAAATCAGTGTTAGTCTCTCCTTTGATCTCAACCTTCTTAACTATGTAACTTTAAATTATTTTGTATTTAATTATTATAAACCTCTTACTTTTTGTTATTTTTGCTTCATTTCTCAGCTATACTGAGAACAAAGTCTATGTAAAACATTTCGCATTTTCTATCGTATTTCCTACTTATTCTCTGAATATATTATGTTGAATTACTAGTATAATCTTACATATATCACGATGTATAAATAATGTTATTTATATGTAAAATGTCAATATCTCTATGTATAGTACCTAATAGTTTAGTGTATAACGAATTTATTCGTACTACTCGCTGTTTAGCGAACAATGAAAGACAAAGCTGTGAGAATTTTCGTCATAATGTAAAAAGTAAGTTCTTTTATCGTAAGCGAGAAAGATGTACACTTAACCGTATATTGATTTGTGTCCCTTTTATTTTGTAACTTTATTGTGTAGATTTAGATACATCAAAACTGAAATCTCTAATTGATAATCATTGCATCGAAATTTAATTAATCGTATTCATAATTATTAATCGTAGTAAACGAATGGTTGGTGAGTGTTATGACGATTTACTGTGAGTATTTAAAGAATTTTAACATTTTTATATTTATAGGGCACGTAATATGTATACACACATTAATTGTAATGCTTTTCCTTCCTGCGTTTTCAGTCGGCAATAAACACATAAACTTAGCGAAAAGTTGTCCTTTCGATTGTAATGTAAATTAAGGGCCGGTTATTAGAAGGTCAAATATGAGTAATGAATGCAACAGAATAAATGCTATTAAAATTTTCCATTTTGTTTCAACAGTAAAACATTTTAATGTAACTCGAGTAGGAATAATATTATAAGTATAGATTTGAAGCGTTAATTGTCAACGTTCGAGTGATACCTAGACGTTATAATATATATCGAGACTTTCACGTTTTAAATTGTACGTGAGTGATACTTTCCTAAAATAAAAAAAACCTAGTCTTTACGTGTACATACTATATCGGAGGCCTTCATTCGAGTAGTGTACTATATATTCTCTTAAAATATATATATATATATAATAATATATATCACGACCAAAATCTACTATAAAATGAATATCACTAGGTTAGAGTTTCAAGCACTGATTTAAAGGTATGCTCTCGATCGAATACATAATATACTTGGCGAGGATTCCTATTGTAAGTATACTGTTACGAAATGTAGATCTTGCCAAGTTAATTATATTATCTTTGAATAACATGTACCATACTCCTGTTCACTGACTAATTACATTTTCAGGAATTAGAAAAACTGTAATTCCAAATGTTATATGTGACTCGTCTGGCTCATAAATGTTCGCTGGATATTTTTTTTTTAATTTACTTTATTTTTATATTATTTTATTTATATTATTTTTATTCATGTACTATCAACTCACAAATGATGAGAGACCTACGAAGTATTTCAAATAGATATAGCTAAGTGAATCGCTGAATAAAGATTGTTTCATTGTTGTATAAGATCAGTTATATTCAATGCAAACCATAAGAAGGACGCGAGCCAATGCAAAAAGGACGTTTAAAAAAATCGTCGATTTTTCATTTTTTTTTTATGATATCTGAATTTATAATAACATTTAATAATAGAATCTATCGATATCTAAAAATAAGAAAACAAACAAAATAGCAATATAATATATTTTTGACAGTATTATCTGAAAGTTACTAACTTCATATTCCTAGAACCCTGTTGTATCATTGAATCAGGATTTTTAATAGCCTTAAATAGAAAACGTGTTTCTTATAATAATTCAAAAATAATAAAAACAATAATATAATTAACTGTTTTTAATAAATTATATTATCAGTAGTAGGATACGTATATCGATTATTCATATGAGAAATTATTTACATTACTTCGTAACATAAAAACGGTTGTTTCAAGTAGGTTTTAATCAATTATAATCATTAGCACATTTTAAACACTTTGAGGTAGAAAATTCGTACACTCTTAAACATTTTTATAGTGTAAAATTATATTAAACTAATAGGGACACAGGAATATTATTTTTGTCTATTTTATTATATATTACAATATTAATAACTTCGTGTGAATTAAAGTTAAGGATTCATTGCCAAACAAGGCAAGACTCTACGCTTTTTAAAGGACTTGGGTTTTAATTGCATCACATATGTATTTCAATAGTGCATAGATATGAATTAAATTGGATTTATTTAATCTGTTTTGTTAGTACAGTGATTTACAGAATTGATTATTGTAGATTGCTATATTGTTACATATTTAATCATTGAGAAGAAACGAAACTGTACCTAAATAAAATAGTTTTTACACAAACAATATGCAAAACAAATCGAAATTGTGTTATGATGAAACTACTTTTGGACATACTTTTGGACATCGTTAGGATCTAAAACTTATATTATGTGTCAAAAAATTAATAATTTCTTTATACGTATTTAGGTATTCTTTACGTTTGAAAGGTTTTTGATAACGAATACTTAAGAGTGAGACTTTTTTAAAAGACACAACTGTTTGAAAATATAGCATGAAGTTTGTATATAGTTTGAAGTACGTGGAGGCGTTTGAATTTCGAATATGAATGTAACCTCCACGCTCAAATTTACTGATATTATACTATCTGAAATGAACGTTTAAACTCGAAACCCACAGCGATTCGATAGGTACTCACCAAACGTGATTAAGTAGCCCACTACCTAATGAATTTTAAGATAAGTAATGTCTCAGCTGCGCGAATTCAAATTTAGAATATTAAGTTTATGTTGAATTCTATTAATTATTTCTTCTATATAGATATATCTATGAATTAATTGTACGTAGAAAAGTTTAAACTATCGTTCTTTTTCTTTTAAAAACGGTTTTCATTTTGGACTTTGTTGCCAATTACATTTACATATGTTAAGGTTACTTTAAGTGAAAGTATCAATATTTGTGAAACAAAATGAAACTTTTAAACAATTTATTTATACTCGTACTTATAATAAAGACGATTATTTTTTTAAAATTAACCAATCATAAGGCTTTATCAATTCCACCCTAAAAGGTATGTAATGATGAAGATCTTCGCCTATGCATTTATAAATTACGCTCTTTCATCTGCTTTATGTCTTTTCCTTTCTATCAAATTGGAGTTGTATAATACTAAATATGCCCTGCATAACATTTAAAAATGAGAACACTACGAAACACACGTCATAAGTTTCGTATACCTAATTGATGGCTTTAACTATAAACATTGTTTGTGTTTGGGAAAGCTAGACTTAAATGACTTTAAAATATATTAAATTATGCAATTTTACTTTGAAATCTCGCTTCTATACATCACTCGCTTTATTTCCTTTTCCTCGAAGCAGATAGCACTGTATAAATTAGACTGGATAAAATACCGAAAATACTTGTAGTGGACTTAAACACGTTTGATATGTATCGTCACATATAAAAACTTATCCATAATTAAAATACGTTCTAAAATCAGTAACGAAATTAATACATACATTTTTAATGATGCAAAATAAAATAAATATTTTGTTAGTGGTTCCTGAGCACGTGTTTCATTATAAGTACATACTTATTTTTGCACTCAAAATAGAATCACTATTTTAAATAAAATTATTCAAATGGAATAGATATACTGGAAAATAAATGAATTCAATTACACTCGTGTTTTATTTTTAAAGTCATAAGGATAAGTATATACTGTATCGAATATTAAAGCGATAATTACTTAGTTGATAGTATGTTCGGACACAGCGTCAACGAATATAATATATAATAGTTACGAATCCTAGTGACTGAGTCAGAGCTTCCGCTAAAGGAAGCTCAAACAAAAATCGGCTGAGTGCCTAAAGCGCTCGCCTTAGTAGTCCGGTGAAGCTGTTAAGACCTTACTGGGTCGATAGCGTAGTCAGTTCGAGAAAAAAAATCCGTTAAAGGAAAGCATCGTGATAAAATTATAGCACAGTGGTAGGGTTTTCTTTTTAAGTCGGCCTGGCTAGTTACCACCCTCGAGTTGTAAATCTGTCGCTAAGTATTTGTTGGTGTGTTCTGACAGCTGCATTTAAAAGCCAGTCGCCTCTAGTTTTGGCGTATATACCATCATAGACTATATCAACATTTAACATCGGATGAGATTATGGTCAAATGCTAAAACCTATAAATTATTTTAAAAAAAAACAATACAAAGGAGTTATACTGTATGATAGTGAAATATAGAATTTGTACTGACGCGATGAGGTGCGACGTCCTCTATACTAATAATATAAAGAGGTAAAGTTTGTGAGTTTGTGACGTTGTAGGGGGTAATCTCAGGAACTACTGGTCCGATTTGAAACGTTCTTTTAGCGTTATGTGGCTCATTTATCGAGGAAGGTTATATAGGCTATATGTCATCATGCTAAGACCAACAGGAGCGGAACACCGATAAAGAATGTTTCAAAATCGGGGTTTTTTCCTCTTGACAGCTTCCGCTGCGTGTTAGCCTAAGCCCAAAGGAACTAATCCACGCAGACGAAATCGCGGGCAGAGGAAAGTTGGTAATATAGTCAACGGTGAGTAAGTAGTCATGGAAGCGAGAATTACTAGCGAGTTACGAGGAGCGAAGATAAAGTATACTGCCGCAATAATGAAAAAGGCACATCAACTGAAACACAAACTGGAGAGAAAACATATCGTTAGCTTGCACCATTAATAAAGTAGGTGCTGCTAATTTGTTTTTAGATAATTCGAGAGCAGAAGCTCATACATAAGTAATAAAATTGTTAGATGTGCCTTTTTTTCTGATAAAGAATATATATACAACTCAATATCGCAAAAAACAACAGATTTTACAAGTGGTACAATAATTACTGCGTAAAAGTATCAGTTCTTATATATCTTTGGGAATATAAATGTATTATTTGCTTTAAATATTACCTTTCCTCGTCCTTAATTACAGTTTAACCTTAAAAATACAATAAATAACTATAAGAATGTATATATATACAGATAAAACGTGACTTGGCCTTAAAATAATATAAGTGTTGGATCTACTTACATAAAATTAGAATCAGGACCGTTCATATTTAATGATCTACTAAATGAAAAACATATAAACCTTTACCTAAAATATTAGAGTAAACTGAAAAATCATTCCGCCAGTTATCAAATTCCGTTTCGTTTAATATTGAATATTCAGAACGAAGAGTGTAGAGGCATTTACTACCTAATTTCTATAAAATATATTATTGTCAAATATTCTTTGTTTTTTGACCTAGTATTTAATAATTAAAAAAAAATCCAAAAAAAAATTAACCGCCTTCGATGTGAAACACAAATAAGGCACTAAAAAGCGAAAAATAACTGAATAATTAAATTAACCAAGTTAAATAAAAAATATTGATATTCGCGCTACCGAATAATATATTTGGAGTCAATGAAAACCTACATTCATATCATCTACATACAAAGTTTTGGTCCACTCTGGTGTCTCATGATGGATATCTGTATAGTATACATATTTTATTACCTGCAACAAATTTGAACTGTAGGTTCCCATCGACTTCAAATATATTATTCGGTAGCGCGAATATCAATATGTATCAATAATGGAAATATATTTTTTTTTTTCAAAAAAAAAAAACCGCCTTCGATGTGAAACACAAATAAGGCACTAAAAAGCGAAAAATAACTGAATAATTAAAAAAAAATTATTTCTTCATTTTTAGAGTTCATAAATATATCTGGTTTCTAATGGGTATAGTAAATCGGTTCCAATGTCACGAAAATACGTAAATATGAAGTGGGTGAAAATCAAATAAACGATTTTTCACCCCCTTAGGGGTGAATATTTTCTTCAAATTTATATGGGACCACCTCTGAATATAATCGATTCAAATAAAAAGGAATCATTAAAATCGGTTCATAATTGACGGAGATATCGATTAACATACATAAAAAAATATACACAGAACCGAACGTAGTAACCTTTTCCTTTTTCGAAGTCGGTTAAACCTCCTCCTTTTTCGAAGTCGGTTAAAAATAAATACATGTCAACAGGAAACTTGTCACTACTGTGTGTCGTCAAGCGTGAGGATTAAACATGTTATGGCAATTATATAGTAAATAAATACTTTTATTTAAATACTAGCTGTACCCGCAGCTTTGTACGCATTTTTTTTTATTCGCATTAAATAATTATAAAAATGTGAGATTATGAACTATTATAGAAATGCTCTTTAAAAGCAATTGTAAATACTACACGCACGCCATTTACAGTAACATGTAACGTGTACATTAGATATATAAATACTATCAGCGTGCCAAATGAGTTTTGGCTTCGACAACATATTTGGAAACTTAACCCACAATATAACTACCTCAGTGCTCACTTACTCTGCATAAGAAATTAATGAAACAATAACTTAAAATATTATTATAAAGATTTACATTATATTTAATATACATTGCCATTATAATTAAGATTTTGTGACTATACAAAAAATAAACGCTTGTCTGTTCCGCAAGAAATTGTATTATGGAACTCTTTACGTAATACGTTTATAATTTAAGATCATATTAGGAAGACCTCTATATAATTAAAGTTATTAATAATTATAATGTCGAACTGTAAACAGTAAGCTGATAATTATTTCTCTAATTAAAAATAAAGAATGAGTTGAAATCTTGCTAAATTTCATGAGGACAAAGTCGTGGGTCTAACAGCTAGTCTAAAATAGAATAACCTCAATTACTTTTTATTGCGTTCGCTATATATCAGTGAAAGTCCTGTGAAAATCAGTCTAACCGTTTTGGTGATATCACAGCGGGCAAAGCCACGGTTAACGTATAGTCTAAATTAAAATAAATTAAATTCTTTTTATATAGTTCGCTATCTGCTAGTGAAAGTCCCGTGAAAATCGGTCTAACTGTTTTGGAGAAAGCACTGTGGGCAAAGCCACGATTAACAGTTAGTATAAACTAAAATTGCCTAAATTACTTTTTGTGAAGTCAGCTATCTACCAGTAAAAGTCTCGTGAAGACCGGTCTAACTGTTTTCGAGATAGCACTGCGGGCGAAGCCACGGGTAATATCGAGTATAAATTAAAATTACTTGAATTACTTTTTATAAGAATAGATATCTTTCAATGAAAGTTTCGTGAAGATAGATATAACCGTTTTGAAGATAGTACCGCGGGCAAAGCCACGGTTAACAGCGAATTTAAACTAAAATAAACTAAAGTATTGTTTATAATATTCGCTATTTGCTGGTGAAAGTTGCATGAAAATCGGTCCAACGGTTTTGGAGATAGCATTGCAAACGGTGCCGCGGTTAATAGCTAGTCTAATTTAAAGTAGCCTAAGTAACCCGCTGTAATTTCACCTATCTGCCAGTGAATTTTTCGTCAAATCAGTCCAGCCGTTTCGGAGATTACCCGGAACAAACAGTCAGACAGATAGACCGACAAAATTTTTTTTAAATGGATTTTTGTTATCGGTAGCGTGTATACGTACCCAATCAGTAAAAATTTTTTTTTGATATTACATACAGACACTTCATTTTTATTATATGTATAGATATTTATTTACCTGAGTAACGAATTATAAGAACATTTTTTTATACTTTATAAGTCTTAGAGCTCCGACTCAGTTGCTAGGATTCGTATCTACACCCATCGACGTGGTATCCGAATACACTATCGGATAGACCAGAATTGTATTCAAAATATTTTGAAGTTAGTAAAAAAATAATTAGAAAAAAATATCACTCAAATGTGCAGCGAAAACTCTTAGTATAGTGCAACAACACTTAATCATTGTCAACTACATTTTGTACGTCGATTACAAACAATATTCCATACAATATATAGATTTATTGTGGTTCTATTTCTCCAGGCTATTACATTACTTCTCATCGTCTGTCTGTCTAAGTGTCGAATAATGCCATCATGACAGCCTCCTATCTCTGCTGTTATTAAATCTTATCCACTATCGTAAAACCACCCGCGGTACACTGAAGAGTAAAGTTATATGAAATTTCATATTCACTCAGAATCAAAATATGAAAGAGTTAAAAAATATAAATACGAATCTTCATTTAGTTGAATATCAAAAGCGTACATAAATGAATTAAGTGGAAGTAATATTTACATTTTTCTTTTTGTCTTTAGCTTTTATACTGAAATTTAATTACGACGAGCGAAGTCCAGTCGAGTCGAGCAGTGAATCATAAAATGTCAGGTTGTGATTATTCTTTTTAACGTTTTTATAAAAGGAATTTTGGGGATCGATGCATCTGATCACCCGATTTGCGGGCGCCTTCTTCACGAATCTGCTGCTATCTGAATAAGCTTATTATTGTATTGATTTGTAATAATATATATGAGGTAATACCGATTACCTTAGCAAGTACATACTTTCTGGTATTTGCGATGATTTTTATGCCAAATAAATTCTATAATTCTATCGTCTTTTTGATATATCCCTTTTTGTAAAGGCTAATACATAAATAGTGGTGGCCATCGAGAAGCCAAGACGCTACTGTAAAGGTATTGTAAGCCTATATTTACCAGATTAGGCCTCCCTCGGCATCGGCTCAAGCCTAGGTCCCTTCCCTCGGCGTGGAGCCCTTAAATGCGCTGATCGCGCGATACAGTGACAAAAAATCTTACATCACTGCGACAACATTACACATATCACTTCCACACACGTGCACGCATACACGCTTACACATGCAAGTGGAAGGGTTTTATTTTTTTCCCTTATCAAACCGAAATAGTTTAGAAAATTATCCGATACGAAATATATATAAGAGTTGTTGAGATATGTATGCCTGGTATACATATATGTTTCAACAACTCATATATGTATGAATGGTTAGTTTAGCTTAGGTTAGCTCAGATAGGTCGCGAATTGCATGTATCAGGCAACAGCCCAAGCCGTGGTGTGCCATGCACCCTGGAGCTAGTTGTCAAATAAAATCGGCTGAGTACCTTAAGCGCTCGCCTTAGTAGTCCGGTGAAGCTGTTAAGACCTTGCTAGGTCAATAGCGTAGTCAGTTCGAAAAATTATAATACTGTAAGCCTATTGACTGTTGCGTCTGGTGCATAGGAAGCGGACCATACGACTATGTCCTACAGAACGGATGGAAGAGACGAAGTCATGCAGCGTGTTAACTTGCTGACATACTCGTAGTATTCACAATTCGATTTTTGGCTCAGGTTTCGTCGGATGGCTAATTTGCCATCGGTCCCATTACCCCGCAATGTGCTACACGGCACGTCCGTATTTTTACTTCATCCTCACTTATTATACTTTCTTGCCGACGTTTTGTATGTTGATTACTCGGCTCTTAAAGGATAACTTTCCTCAATAAATAGTCTATAGCGTGCATAATTAATTTTTAAAATATTGTTTATAGTTCTAGTGCGCGTTGAAAGAAACAAAAAGGTTATTTTAACTTCACAATATAGTAATAATATTTCTATATTTTTGTGAGTATAACTAATAATTATATTTATTCAAAATAGTACATTTTCCAGTATTGAAGATTCCAATTTTTTCTACATTATCTCATACCGGAACGATGACTTTAATGAAGTTGGAACTCATTAAATTAGCTATGGTAATATTTTTTGAACAAATATTTTTAAAAACATTTTAGGATTAACAAATAGAGCACCTATGCGAGCTCCGAGTTCTGCCGAAGCATTCTCAAAGTTTAGTCAATGTCAAACGAGTTATAGTAATATTTACTAACCAAACACCGCGTCTACGTTATTTACTACAGCAATGTTTGTGTCTACACTCCCTACAAACCGTATCGCATATATCATAATAGATATTTTAATTAATTTAATAACAGATCCTTGAGGATATATAATTAAGTTGTGAGTATTAGATACCTTTGTGTAAGCAATTAATGCTAGTACTTGGGAATCGATATTCCGACTGTCAATTAATTTCACTCAACGGTCGCCGTTAATTTTTATAGAGACAAATAAAAAGGCTTCGACTCCTTGATGATGTGAAAAATTAACTATTTCCAACTTTTATTAATTACACTAAAGCTCGTCAGTGGCTAGTAACCAAAAAAATAAATAAAAAGGCCTATTTATATATAATTTTTTAAAAGTTACTAATAATTAACACACAGCTTAATGTAATGACGTAACTTTCCATAGAAATATTTATTTATACTTCAAGAAGGTTAAATAGTGAAATAAAAATAGAATAATATCTTACATTTTCCTCATATAAATCTTATCAGGCATATATGTGGCCGATACGTATTTCTATTCATGATATTACTATTTATTTTATTACTAATTATTAGCGAAACAGAAATGAGTAAACAATGTTAGTTATCCCATCTTCTAATTATGGATATCACGTCTACCAAGTTTTAATAGCGAGGGAGCAATATGTAGCCGAGCTAAAATAATTAACGACGCCTAACTTTATAGACGCATCCGGAATATCGTAACCCGATAATAAATTAATTGTTGCTTTGTAACATACTAACAATTAAGGATCGACGTTGTATGATTATTCTGCTTGAACGTACTTTAGAAAAATTGATGATAATATTAAACTCCTGATTGTTTAGAAGGCATAAATTGCTTACACTAATCCAGAGGTAATACATTATTTTATAAGTATGAGTCTTCTGTGGATCCAAGATTATTAAATTTAGTTTTTGTCTTTTAAAGTTCAAAGAAATTCAAAGAAAGAAATTTTGTTTATTATTTTATTTAATCGAATTTATTAGCCTACGCGTACTACTATTGCGGATGTTTTACGATAGTGGATAAGATTTAATTACAGCAGAGATACGAGGCTATCGCGAAGACATTATTCGACACTTGAACAGACAGACGCTGCAAAGTAATTGTAATAATCAACCCGTAGCCTGGAGAACTAGAACCATAGTAAACCCATGTATTGTAGGGAATATTGTTTGTGATTGACATACAAAAGTGCAGCTGATAATAATATTTTTTTTTTGCATTTTCGCTGTACATTTGGGTGACATTGTTTTGTAATTATTTTCTTACTAGCTTCAAAATATTTTGATTGCAATTATGGTATAGCTGATAGTGTGTTCGGATACCACGTCGATGGGTGTAGATACGAATCTTAGCAACAGAATCGGAGCTATCGGTGAAGAAAAACATTGTAACGAAATGGTGGTAGGGCTTTTTCATAGTTTATGTACGGTGGTCACAATCGTGTCTTACTACCTGAAACTTAAATATGTAACACTAGTTATTGTTCGTGATTTCACTCGAGTTAAATATTTGATAGATGGGAATGGTTTTTTCTGTATGAAAGTACCGTGTCCATTTCCTGTAGCCCTGAAGTGTATGCGAAATTAAGACGTAAAAACGTAACAAACAATCTTTCACATTTATAATATTGGTAAAGATATATTTATCCTATAAGACTTTTTACAGTTACCAAAAGTATAACAAACCTAAATAGCAAATCTTTTCTTAAGCGTTTACTGATAAATACCACAAACCTACCAAAGGGTTCTGGACAGTCATTTATAATTTCTAACCCTTATTTTACTGAAATAACTAAACACTCATATGATATATGTAGCCACCATAGAATAACAAATGTTACTAAAAGCAGCTTGTACTTTTCCGCCATGAGATTAACATTGATTTCTCAATTCTTGATCTGATTCTGATCAATTTATTACTTTATTAATTGGAATCTTACCTAATATAAGAGATTCGTTAGCAAATTAACTTACTATAACAAAGTTTCCGTGAAAATCCAATTCTCCAGGCATTTTAATTTCTAACAAGTTTAAGTATTCTTCTCTTCAATCTCAACAAAGCCTTAGCTCGGTTCTCTTATTATAATACTTTAATTTTAGTTTCTTATTGTCTAAATTTTATATTTTGGTAATCGATGTAAAAATCATATTCGTGAATTTCACATCCTTTTTCAATCTTGGTAAATGAACTTACGAGATGTGACACAACAATTCTATTATGGGCGTGTTCCACATAATGTTCACAACACCCTAAATAGCCTTTTTGCCATTTCACTTAGCTACCAAGATCGTTGCGGACACGCCGAATATGTCATTAATGACGTCATAACATAAGCTCACGCGAAGCTTACAACGCCCCATGTCTGGAGGTGGGTCGATGTGAGCGTTGACAAAATTGGCGGGATATTCAAAACTCAAATCAATAAAGATGGCGACCTTAAAGATTTTATTATTCAACTAGCTGACCCGTGCGACTTCGTCTGCACCAAAACGGTTATCAACGGTTTCAATTATATTTTTAAACCTAAAACCCGATTGCAGCCACACCTACAGTTTCCAATTGTAAATCCAAACTATCAAGGGGCTCACTCAAACATTTACACAGATGGTATGTGATAAATCTTTTAAAATAAGCCTACAACCCGTTCGTAGCGTCATCTACGGGATTCAATTAAGATAAAAACTAACCTACAAATATTGGCGGTAACGTAAAAAAATAACTTGAGGGGTCTATGGATCCCATTTGGAACCTAATTACTTTCCCTTTTTTCTAGACGTTTACTATACAGTCAGTATAGTTTACATTATAAAATATCAAGTTGATAGAGTTCAATTGTAAATTAAACGATAAAAATATTTATAAAATAAATAATAATAAATTAAACACTGAATGATCTGGAATAGTCAAGTTAATAAAAGTTAATACATCAAAAGGTAATTCTTGAGTTGGTTTGATATTGAAATGAAAATTATATGTATGTATATATTGTATACACTCTCTCTCTCTCTCTTTTTATCTGTCACGACACCTAATCTACTGTACATAGAATCTGCACATCCACAATACGTAAAAATAAAATTAAATAATCATTTCTACCACTTACTTTATCATAACTATATTCTACTTGCATCAAAACTTTTTCACACTCCATTGTGTTGAAGAAAACTATAAATATGAAAAAATATGAGAATCGCGTTGACGCGTCAAATGTCACTTGCCTGTAACTATTCGTCTAAGAGCTAGCAAAGGTATCGACAGCGAAGTCAATAAGCCAATTTTTTATATATCTTTATGTCCTATTACATAGCGTGAGGGCTACCTGGCTGCCGGTAAACGTTGCGTTTATTTGTGCATAGTGCTATATGCTTTACAGACAAAAATATTGTTTTTTAAATAATTTTAGCATGTTATTGTCACTAAATTTGATATGCTATTAACATGCTAAAACATGGTATTATTATTGCCAGACATTTTTGTTGTTGACAATAATGTGTGTAATGCTATTTTTCGTAAATAAAAATAATTTCAAACCATTCGTCTGCACCAAATCGGTTATTACCGGTTTCGATTGTACTTTTAAACGCGAAAAATCTAAATACATCTCAAAACCCGATTGCAGCGATACCTACTGTTTCAAATTGTGAATCCCAACTATCCAGGGACTCACTCAAACATATACTCAGTTGGTATGTGAGAAATATTTTAAAATATGCTTTGAACCCGTTCGCAGCATCACCTACCAGGTCCAATTAAGATAACAAATAACCTACATATATTGCCGATAAATGTCTTCCCAGTACGTTGTCCCAGTACCTTCTGTCCCAATAAGCCTACAACCCGTTCGTAACATCATCTACCGGGTTCAATTAAAATAAAAACTAACCTACGTATATTGGCAGTAATGTAAAAAAAGCTTGAGAGGTCCATGGACCTCCAGTTGGAACGTAGTTCCTTTCCCTTTTTTGTAGGCGTTTACTATACGCTCAGTATAGTTTACATTATAAAATATCAAGTTGATAGAGTTAAATTGTAATTTAAACGTTAAAATATATTCATAAAATAAATAATGATAAATTAAACACTGAATGACATCATAACTATTTTCAACTTGTATTAAAACTTTTTCACACTACATTGTATTAAAGAAAAACATAAATATTAAAAAGATATGAGCAACATGTGTCATCTGTCACTTGCCTGTGACTATTTGTCTAAGAGCTAGGCAACGGTTTCGACAGCGAATTGGCTGCCGGTAAACCTTTACAGGCAAAAATATTGAACTTTATATAATTTTAGAATGTTTTGTTTTTCACTAACTTTTAAACGCTACTAAAACGTGAATTTATTATTGCCAGACATTTTTGATATTAACAATAATGTGCCCGATGCAATTTTTTGTAAATAAAGAAGTATGTTCAAACCATGTTAAGATATCTGTAATTTTATTGAAGTTATATTTCTTTTGGCGCGTTAGGGAAAAATGATGAGAGTAAATTTTTACGTTGCGCGCACACACCGTCACGAAAAACCGACACCCTGAAGTTAGCTATAGTCAACATTTTGTTTCTTTGTATTTGTTGTTTGTATTTCTTTATATTAAAACTTTCATTGTATTAAATACCTTTTTTTTATTGTTAGTGTCGTTTTTTCTACAAACGTAGAATAAGGCGCAAGATAAAATTTTTGAAAAGATTTTTACTTGTTACGCCAAAGAAGTATAACTTCTAATGCGTGTACATAAGTACACACACATACTTTTTTTTAATATTATTTTATTTCTACATAAAAAAGGGTAAATTAAAAATATAATGTATTTTTTTATGTCATAGGAGGCAAACGGACAGGTGGGTCACCTGGTGTTAAGTAATAACTACCGTCCATAGACACTTGCAACACCAGGAGAGTCGTAAGTGCCTTGCCAACCTGTGTTGGAGGGGGAGGAAGCGGAAGGGGAGAGGAGGAAGGGGAAGAGAGGTGGGCCTCTCCGGTGCTCTCACTAATCGAACGAAACGCACTAATGCAAGCATTGTTACTTCCCGTCGGCTTTTTGTTAGAGGGTGGTACTACCCCGGGCGAGCCGACCCATTCATCCTGAAACCAGTAATAGCTTCAGCGTGGCTCTACCCCCTACCAAAACCTATGTATAGAATAACTTAGTTATAACTCTAGCTTAGTGCAACACTGGCTGTATAATAAAGATAGCCATAATTGTGGAAGAGCCTGGTTAACAAAATGAAATATGTTCTTTGCAAGGGAAAAAATAAAATGGTTTGAAATGAATTATTTTGTTTATAAAGAATATCACCAGGCACATTATTGTCAATAACAAAATTGTCTGGCAGTGAAAAATTCATGTTTTTAATAACGTATAAACGTTAAACTTATAAAAGTTACTGACAAAAAATGTTCCTTAAATTATTTATAAATCAAAATGTTGATCTGTAAAGGTGTAATTCGCATTAAAAAATACAACGTTAACCGGCTACCAGGTATCCTGAATCGTGTTTGGAAGGGCATAATATATCTTCATATTAAAGAACCAACTTTTCTCAAATTCTCGTTCTTCCAACGTTGCTGGCTCTTTGTTTAGCAAACATTTTTTTATACAATGAAATAAATGTAACAACATAAGTGACAGTTTCGTCTACATAAATGTTTCATACGTGGTCGATAATTACGTACAGAAATGTCATGTAGGCGTAGCTCAGTTGTAACGTACGGGGCTTTATATGTTTCGACGGAGCTGACGGTTCGAATCACGGTGGTCGTTTTTTTTGGTCTTTTTTTTTGAAGTAGCATATGGAAATATAGCTTAATTTTTTAGCTAATCTGTCTGCTATATATAGCACAAAGAAAATTTACCAAAATTCGTCAAGAATATCATGAACTAAATTTTTTTTACTTTCGTCCGATATCCTGGAGAATCCCTTGCGTTTTATGAGAAAAAAAATATCCTAAATGTAATCTCGTAACATAAGTTATCACTGTGCCAAGTTTCGTCAAAATCGGTTCAGTACTTTCAGAGTGATGCGCGTTCACAGGGACAGACAGACAGACAGACAGACGGACAGACAGACAGACAGACAAAAATTTTAAAAGGGTTATTTTTGGCTTCTATATCGACAACAAAGCCTACCCCTATCAAAATTTTCAAAAAATATTCAATGTACAGATTTGACCCTGCTACAGTTTTATTATAATATAGATAAGACCGTAGTAATCGTAGTATAAGTAATCGAATGTGTCTTGCTACAGTTTTATTATAATATAGATGTTGTAAAGGATATTTATCAATCTATCTATACATATAATAAAAGACGAAGTGTGATATCAAAATATATTTTTTTACTGATTGAGTATGAAAGTATACACGCTACAGATAACAAAAATGCAAATTTTTAATTTTTTGTCGGTCGGTCTATCTGTTTTTTCAGGGTAATTTCCGAATTGGCTGGACCGATTTTGACAGGACTTTGATTGACAGATAGCTGAAATTACAGCGAGTTACTTAGGCTACTCTAAATTAGACTAACTATTAACCGCGGCTTCATCCGCAATGATATCTCCAAACGGTTGTACCGATTTTCACGGAACTTTCACCAGCAGATAGCGGAAATCATAACAAGTATTTAGTCTATTTTACTTTAAACTAGCTGTTAACCGTGACTTCGCTCGCAGTACTATCTTCAAAACGGTCATACCGATCTTCACGAGACTTTCACTGGCAGACAGCTGACCTTATAAGAAGTAAGTCAAGCAATCTTAGTATATACAAGTTACTAACTGTGGCTTCGCCAGCAGTGCTATCTCCAAAACGGTTTGACCGGTCTTCACAAGACTTTGACTGACGGATAGCGAACCTTATAAAAAGTAATTTAATTTATTTTAATTTAGACTAGCCGTTAACCGTGGCTTCGCCCGCTGTGCTATCACTAAAACGGTTAGACCGATTTTCACAGGACTTTCACTGGTAGGTAGCGAACCTTATGAAAAGTAATTTACATGATTCTATTTTAGACTAGCTCTTACCCGCGACTTCGTATGCATGAAATTTAGCAAAAATAATATGTTGTTTACTGTAAACATGTGCATAAGATGTGCGTTATACTGGACTCCAAGAATAAATATCATTGAAATTGATGTATATACATATATATATATATATATATATATATGTTTTAATACGAGTTGAAAATAGTTATGATGTCATTCAGTGTTTAATTTATCATTATTTATTTTTTGAATATATTTTAACGTTTAAATTACAATTTAACTCTATCAACTTGATATTTTATAATGTAAACTATACTGAGCGTATAGTAAACGCCTACATAAAAGGGAAAGGAACTACGTTCCAACTGGAGGTCCATGGACCTCTCAAGCTTTTTTTACATTACTGCCAATATACGTAGGTTAGTTTTTATTTTAATTGAACCCGGTAGATGATGTTACGAACGGGTTGTAGGCTTATTGGGACAGAAGTTACTGGTACAACGTACTGGGAAGACATTTATCGGCAATATATGTATGTATATAGTATATGTAGTATATATATATATGTATGTATATATATGTATATGTTATGTTATGTATGTATGCCATTTGAATTATATTATCTTTTGGTGGTTATTTTGTTTTATTTACCGCGCTTTCATCTACATAACTCGGTAATCATAGTAACATATAAGAATATTGTATCGAGTTCAATGAACACTATTTAAATTGTCGAATATTAAAAACTGCTTAGACAGAAATAAAATGTTATACCTTGATTTATATTTATGCAAGATTTTAAGACGTCAGCTAATCCGTTGTTTACAATTCATCATTATAATTATTATTAGTAATTTTGAAGATAGAAGGGGTCTTTCTAATAAGATATTAGACTATAAACGTAATACTTATTGACAATATGGGCGCATATTACATTAATATTATATTAAATTCTGTGTAGAAATTAACTGATAATTATTTAATGATATGATTTTATAATAAATAAAGTATAATAAAAAAAAATATACCTTTGTACATTTTTATAACATCGTTCTATAACATAAAATTATCACCGAATATACTGCTGTTGCCGCAAAAGACATTTTTATTCTATTTGAATGCAAATTAATACATTATACAAAATAATACATTTATTTTTCAATATACTTACGAGTAAATTATTTTACATAATAATACAAATTGTAACTTAACCTAAGTTTTTGCTTTCGCCATTTGTATTATTTACCTAAACGCTCCATAATGCGTTCCACTTGGGTTTACGATTGTAATGCTCGCTCGGGAGTATGTGGAAAGGGAAAACTCGCGGTTGTGAGCGTAAGCGGCGTGATTGCTTAGTGGAACGCACTATATATGTAATTATTTAAATGTCAATGGGCGAAGAAAAAAAAACAGTTAATTCAAGATACTAACCTTTACCAAATATATACTTAATTCAGTAATGTCCTAGGTTTTTATGATGTTAAAAAAAATAAAAAATGTTCCCAGTTACGGAGGAGGAGATGGGGAGGGCGATCAAGCGCCTCCGCACCGCTGGGCGTAAGGCACCGGGCCCTGACGGGGTCCCGGGTCGCGTGCTGGCCATCGTGTTGTGCCATCTAGGGGGGTGGCTTCGGGAGCTGTTTGACCGCTGTCTTGCGGTTGGACAGTTCCCGAAGCCCTGGAAGACGGGGCGACTTTGCCTGATGCCGAAGGAAGGCCGCCCCCCAGGTTGCGCGTCCGCGTACCGGCCCCTTGTGTTGCTGGACGAACAGGAGCGGGCCCAAGGCCGACCCCTGTGGAACCCCACAGGCCGTATTGCATCGGTCCATCTGACCTCTGGCATCCACGAAAGCGACCTCTCTCTCCTCCAGGTACGTCTCCAACAGCCGCCGCAGGTACGGTGGCACTCCGAAAAAGCGGAGCGCCTCCCGTATGACACCATGCGGCAGACTGTTGAAGGCGTTGGCGATGTCCAAGGACACCGCCAATATTCTATCGCCCTGAGAGGTCGCCTCCGTGGAGACCTGCTTTAGGAAGGTCAGGGCGTCTAACGTTGAACGCCCTGACCGGAAGCCAAACTGCGCGTCCGACAAGTTCGGCCCCACTTCCTCGAGATGCCGGACGACCCGGGAGCTCCACATAGATGTGGGCCCCCGGAGGCGGCCCTCGCCGAGGCCCATGGAACATTAGGGCCTCGGTCTTATCGAGGGCCACCTCGAGGCCCAACCTTCTGATGCGCCCGACCACGAGGGTCACGGCCTCCGTGGCCACGCGCAACAACTCTTTTGTTTCCCCCCCTCGGGCTACGACTAGGGTGTCATCCGCGTAGCAAATGAGGCGCGCTCCAGAGGGGAGCGCGCCGCGAAGCACCCAGTCGTAGCCCATGTTCCACAGGAGCGGGCCCAAG